>CM021106.1:461229561-461252495 GCA_007115665.2 Sequoiadendron giganteum
TGCTCTTTTACTTTTTGAGAGAGTTACTAGTAATAGAAAGGATAGAATGGTCAGATTCAACACCTATTGCCCATCAAATGAGGAAATTCATGATAAATCTTGGTAGTTCAGATGCACAAGAGACTGCCCTTCTTGCATTTTTTGGAACATTTCAAATGAGGATGAATAGAAGGTCTAGGATTCTAGTAAGTATTGTTGAAAGGTACTCCAGAAGCATAAATTTTCTTGTGTCTTTAGATTTTTGCCACATGGAAGTAGTTGAATCAAGGTTAGTTTGGATATCTGAACTCGATTATGAAGTTTTAGAGGTTGAAGTTGATAATTATGCTAAAATTATTTTGGAAAGCCCTAACAATTTAAATGTAGAAGGTACCTCCAGTAGTGTGATCAGAATAGGAAAGAAAAGGAAGAGTGTTGTTAAGCAAGAAGTTGAAAAAGGAAGTGAGCTTTATCATGAGCATGCAAGGACAAATATTTAGAGAGCTTTGGAAGAATTGCAAAAGGTTATTCCTAGTGCTAATTTTGATTCATCTATTTCTATTGTGGAGAATCTCTATGGCAGGATTAATTATTTGAAGGTCTACATCTTCGGACTTGAAGTGCTTGCTGGAATTAGGTCTAATGAAGGAAATTTAGAAGATATCCAAGGAAAATTTGTGAATGCACATAGTCGAGTGATGAATAAATTAGAGAGTGTACAAATTTGTGAAGAAGAGGCATATGAACAACTTTATTTTTGCCTAGATTGGTCTGGCAGTACACTAGATATAAGAAATGAAATAAGGATGAGTAGTCCTAGATGAGCACTCAGGAAAATACTTACAGGTTAACAGAAGATAAAGATAATCAAATGTGGTCCTATATTTTATAGCTTCAGGACAAATTATTTTCTCTACAAGATCAAAGGATAGATGTTATTGAGAAGTTTGTGGAACTCAAAGACATGATTAAACTCATACATAATTTTGTTTCCAGTGTTCTTGGTTGTATTGGTGAATTATCATAAATTAATCTTTGTCCCAATACTTTAGCAAATGGTGTAGAGTCCTTAACTAAGATTGAGCTATTTTACAAGACTCTTGTAAGTGGAAAATGCTCTTAGGAAGAAGGAAAAGCTTCATGGAAGGCGATCCTTGAGAGTCTCAGAGGTTCTCCTTCAGGTTAATTAAATTTTGTGTTCATATCTTCTTTGTTATATTTTTTATATACATTTATACGGGACCCCTTCCATTGCCATTGATGTCAAACAAGAAGAGATAAAGAGATGAAGAGATAGAGAGACAGAGGAAAAACATTTTGGTGAAGAACAGTTTTGATAGGGGGAGTATTTAGAGTATTTAGTTGTTGCAAAAAAAAAATTCCATGCATGTTGCCATCAATGCCAAAGGGGGAGATTGTTGGGAGCCTTGCAACATGAGCATGAAGTATGGATGGCTTTTTTTGGTTGTTCCTTCTTGTCATTGATGTCAACATGGTGATAACTATATGGGAAGTCTACTTGGTTTACTAGATGTTGTTCATTGTCGGTAATACCCTCTTGTGATGGATCAGTGTATTGGTATTTGAGTCTAGAATCTACTACAAGATCTGATATGACTCTATTCTCTTAACCATGTTTCATGACTCATTTAGATAGCTATATCCTAGATCTTGAGACATCTTTTGTTGTGAGCAAAAATTTATCTCTGACAGAGTTCAAATCTATATTATGCTATTATTCCTTGCTTGGCATACTGTGTGGGAGACTCCACATTCTATTAAGGTGAACATTCGTATGTTGCAGCTTTGTTGATACTCTCTATGTTGGTAGTATGATGGGAAATTAATGTGTTCTTAGATCCAAAAGGTGATTTATTTGAGCATTATTTGTTGGTTTGGAGAATCATGTTTTAGTCTTGGCCAACTTAGCATATGCAATACTTTATGAATACTAGTTATGATGTATGGTTGATTAGCCGACTTGGTATAATTCACTACATGGATAAAATTCCTAAATCATATATGGTGGCGACAAAGAATTTTTTGATTATTTTGTTTTCATCTAATTAGGCCAACCTAATTGATGATTAAGATATGCTTGTATATATATAAGATTTTTTGAGGAATGAGATGAGAGCGGAGAGTGGTGAAGTGGAAACATGGATTGAATGTGAAATGTGAAGAGGAGAAGGTGTGTGAAGATATGAGCTTAAATTCTTTATCAGTTATGGTCAGTGCAGTTTTGTTGAGTGACTACAGTGTGAGACAATACTTCATATTTTGAGCTTCATTGGAACTAAACCCTACACATTGAAGGTGTATCTTATCAGTTCAATCTATTGGCAGTGAGCCACTATCATTGTATCTTGGTGGTTAGCCATCTTTTGTACTCAGACTATGAGCCTTTTAAGGGCAGTGAGTCTAGGTAGTGAGCCTCATAAAATTTTGTATCCGGATATAATATATTGTGAGTTATCCCTCACTATTTTTTTCCTTCATTGGGTTTTCCACATAAAAATCTTGGTGTTCATGTGTATGGTTGCATTGATTTGTTTTTATGTTTCTTCTTATTGATTCAGTCAAAATTGAGATAATGTTTAAATGGATTTTAATATGGTTATCTGGAATACTGATTGGCCCCCCTTCTTAGTATTCTGGATGTTCAACATCTTGAAGGGATTTTCCTAATCATAACTAAACTCCATTTATGTCCAGTGTGTTGACATGATAGGTTGGGTAACCCGACACCTCATTATTGTAAACTGGTTGTGCCACCTTGTTATTCAAATTTGGATTTGGTTATGCAGGCATACGCGTTGCCTTAGGTGGTTGTGACGGGTTGGATGGTGGACTAATGGATGAAGATGGTATTGGTGGAAAGAATTGTGGTGGTTGTTTGTATGGAGTAATCATAGGTGGTGCAAGATAGAGCAGATATTGTGGAAGTTGTGATTGTGTCATCCTACATGCTTGTTGTCAGGGTTGAGGGGCATACGGGTATTGGTTTTGCCATTATGAATAAGGTGGAGGTTGTTTCCACCCTCTATACCATCTTGGTTGAGTTGGGAAGGAACCAGTTTGTCCACTAGGCCCTACATTAAGAGGTTCATTCATCATTAGAGGCATGGTTCATGGAGGCCAAGGCCTCCGTAGGGCCATATAGTAAACAACTTCTTCACTAAAGTCCATGTTTGTCATGTTAGTTGGAAGAGGTCATAATGTGGTATCCTTACTAGCATCTTCTAAGGAATAATTTTTTGTTTTACTATAAGGTCATTCCTCACTACTATGTTTTTTTTACGAAAATTAGGACAAAATACAACAAATGCTTTTTTGAACTCTTCTTGTTTTCTACAGGTATACAAGGTGTTGTTTTTCTTACCCATGTGACTCAAAAGATCAATTTTGAGATCTTCTAAAAATTTACCTACTTCTCTTTTGGTGACACCCGATGTTCCTCTGAAAGAGACATGCTTCCCAGTGTACCCTCTTATCAATCAGGTGGACCTTGAGTAGTTTCTGGAAACATCACAAATATCATGAAATCTCAATTTGGAAATATCCCCACCCCCCATAAGATTTAAAGTATCCAAACATTCATCCCTAATCCCCCTGAGAAAGAGCATTTTTTATAGTATCATTGTTCAACTTTGTTTGCCTAGTCCTTTTAAGACTAAACACGAAATGCTCAAGGTAGTCTTCTAAGGTCTCATCTTCACATTGCATTATGTGAAAGATCACATCTTTGATTTCCTTGGTCTTGTAGTATTCTTGACTCCAAGAATTTTGTCTTCATGTTATCCCAACTGTGAATAGTTTCACATCCTAGTCCCATGAACCATTGTAATGTTGCATCTTTCAAAGTAGTTGGAAATAGTTTAAGTTTTTGTGCATCATTATGATAATCATAACTATGACATAAAACATCTAATTCAAAGAGAAACATGTCAAGGTCTTCCATAGAAAGACCTCAAAAAATGGGCAAGGCAGAGTGAGGTATGTTTTTCATGGGGGCATCCTCTTCTAGATGAACAATGGGAAACTCAAAGGTAATAGGATTGTTATTGGTCAATGCTCTTTCACCATTATTTTTGTTGTTATCAGTCATGGTTTCAAATTCCCAAGGGGTGCAGAAGGATGAAAATGGCTTAGGGTCTTTGTGTATTGGAGCTCCACCACTTTGAAGTTTGTAAGATTCTCAAAATAATGTAGCAACCCTTTTAAATGAATCGTCAAGAGACTCTTGTTGGGTATTGGAAGGAGACTCAAAACTGGACTCAATAACACATATTTCAATATTAGGTTCAATTAACTCTTTCTTGGATGGTATATTCACAATTAATGGTTTTAATCATTTTTATGGGTTTTCTTGTTTTGAACTATTTCCTATATATTTCTTAACAAACCTTCCTTTACTATCACTAATGTGATTCATGCATCTATATGATCTACAACAAAGCAAACCAAGGTTAATTACTTGAGCGAGGTCAACTATCACGTGGACTTTCGCCTTGGTGTGCTGGTCCTAATTCAACTCACTAGACTGGCATGCCTTTAACACCTTTCCCCAACAACGATGCCAAAATGTTTGGACAAAATTGTGGATTAATATTGGGGGTAAACTATCCTTGTAATTATATCAATTCAGCTTAACACAATCAAATTAAACTTTGGGAATTTTGTGGTGGTTTCCTCAGTTTGTTCCTAAGTGTCAATTTGGAGAACATAATCTTTTGAAAGGTGTAATGGTTGTTTACCTAAGGGTTGCTGCTAGTTAGATGAATAAAATGAAAATGCAGAATAAATAGATCCTATAATATTCAACACACAGAAAATTATGTAATTTTCTATCGAATTTTAGTATTCTATTTTTTTCTAACAAGAAGATAACATAAACAGAGCGCCATGAATGTGACGGGAACGAACTAGAGTTGTTTGTTGTTATCAACAGTCTGAAGTAAATATGCAAACATAGACTAAAAATTTGCACACACTTAACAGATAATTAAACACTGCAAATGAGATATTAAGAGGTAACTAACAAAAATTCTTTTACATATATAAGATGAACAATATTAAATTTATAATTCCACAAATGACCAATTTGTGAATTAAATCTTAATGACAACGATATCAAACCAACATTTAAATCATACCGATAACAATATTTAAAACATAACAAACATAATAAAAATTTACCAAGCATTCCAAGAGTGGGCCCTTCCTCTAGTTCATGAGGTGAATGAAAGAAAAATTGTGTTGATTTACTTTGAATTCTTAATTCATATACCAGCAATTTAATACATATTCATATATCATCTGATAGCTAAAACCATATCATATTTATAGATGCAGACATAGCACTGATAAGTCTTTAGAAAGTATTAAACAATATGTTTTTTATGGCCTACACCAAAAAAAACATAATACTTAATCACTAAATACGAATAAGGCTATAACAATCTTTTGGTATTTTTCAAAACAAAAGATAGGACTCAAAAACATAAAGACCTTTAGCTCCCCCATCACACAAGTGCCAGCCCAAGATCCTCCTTAATTAGATCCTGCTAAAAACCATTCAAATTAAACTAATTACTCTAGGGTTTGATAAACTAAGGCATTTTTCTATCCTTTCATCATATTAAACATTTTCTAATATTCTAACATGATTAGTGGTATAAGGGCTTAGGAAAAAGGCAACAAAATGGATATGGAAAGAACAAAAAGGACTTAAAAAATTACACATTCTTTGCCCATCAACCCTAAGGTTGTGTACCTTAGTTTCCAAGTCTTTTGGCAGTGAGCCTTGTTGTAATTTTTTTTGTAAGCAGTGAGCTTCATATATTGTGAGTTAACTCTCATGGGTTTTTCCTAATTAGGTTTTCCACCTAAATCTGGTGTTATCATGTGGATGTGTGTTCCTTGTAAGTTTTCATTGTCTTTGATTTGATTAAGGGTTGAATTGTTTTATCCTTCATTGCTAAGGGTTGATGACCTTGTTAAGGAACTAAATTGCTATATCTTTCTTTGTCATTGATCTATTTGATAGTTTTTTATCTAATAAAGAAGTTTGAATTTGTTGAAGGTTTTATGTTTTCAAAAGATTGATTCACCCCCCCTCTCAGTCTTTGGGTGTGTTCAACACATACATTCCTATTTAGAATAACTTACTAAAAATAGTAAATGATTCTTTTTTACCTTTTCATGCTTATGATTGTTTTACACCCCTTAAGTGTCATCATGGGAATCAAAAACCACAAAATAAAATAAGGAAAAACATTTTTTTAGGGTGATGCAAGATTTCCCCTACACCACTGGATGCTCCTTCATCATGAACCTAGTG
Organism: Sequoiadendron giganteum; assembly: GCA_007115665.2. Classification (NCBI taxonomy): domain Eukaryota; kingdom Viridiplantae; phylum Streptophyta; class Pinopsida; order Cupressales; family Cupressaceae; genus Sequoiadendron; species Sequoiadendron giganteum. Next base: position 461,235,884 of record CM021106.1, read on the forward strand.
TGAAATTTTTAGGGGTGATAATTTATGAAACTACACATTATACTGGTCTTAATATTTGTGCATCTTTAGTGATAGGACTTATAAACACTTTACTTGTGGTGACTATTCCTAAGCATCTACCATGAAATTCTAACACTCATACACCCTTTCCAACAATAATAGACAACTTTCCATGATTTTTTAGATGTTTAAGTTTAACATTTTCATTTATGTAAATCACTTCCCACATGGCTATCTAAATGCTAAATTGTATCATATCTCTAATATATAATTTTTTTAATTTTCCTCCATTATTTGTGAATATTTTATTGCAATGGATTACTTAAAATACAATACCCGTGACATCAATTATTGAATTTAATGGCATATTCCTAATTTCACTTATTAAAGTATTTTTCCCAAATAGAATGGATAAATTACCACTAGATAAAAGATCTATACTGGTGGTATTATTTAGTGTTGTCTCATAATCACTTATATACATTATTGAACCTTTTATCCACCAAAAGTAATTTTCCATTTGATATAGTATAAATGTTAGGAAAAGGGTATTGTAGAGCTTGCAAAAGAAAATAATTATTTTAATTAGGAAAAGGGTATTGTAGAGTTTGCAAAAGAAAATAATTATTTTAATTATGTAAAATAAATATTTATTTGTGTTGCATATTTAGGATATGTGTATAGCCACATTAAATATTTAATTAGGTCCACTTGTAAATTTGTATGTGACATTAGTTAGATATTTTATGTGTGGGTTGCACAGGGAAAAATATTTAATATTGGGAAAACTTAGTACCAAAAGGTAAATGTTGGGGTCAATAGTTTTGTGCACTCATGTTTTTATCTATACCACTTGGTTGGTTTGTGTTAGCTTTAATCTATTAAAAATAATAGGTTTAGTGGTTGAGGTTGGTTAGTTGGTTATTTGGCTTGGCTATCATTTGTATTGAGCTCCTTAGTTGAGTGCATATGTGAAGTATGCCATGAGATGTGTGGTTAAATGCTTGGACACATGGAGGATGTATTGGGGGAGTTTGATGTTTTAGAAGTATTCATTGACACTTTCTAAGTGTATTGTAGTGTTTTCTTGTTGAATAATATATTATGTGTAAATATTTTTGGAGGTTGGATTTTTCCCTCTTTAGGGTTTACCTAAGGTATATCTTGTGTAGTATTGTGGTATGTCTTTTATATTTGCATTATGACTATTTTTTAATATTTCATACATGCTTTATCTCATTGGATTATGTAGTAAATGGTTTGATCAACCTAGTAATTTTCTAACAAGTGATATTAGAGCCATAGTTGTGGTTGAGGGAGATGAGAGATCTCTAATTTTATTTAACCTATGTTTGGTTAGATCTGATATAAAACTAAAGACATGTAAATTTTGCAGAGAATTTAATCATTTTAAGGCATGATATATGTTATGGAAGTTGTGAGAATGCAAATCTAGGATTTTGGGGTTTGTAGATTTGTGGTTATTTTTATAGATTTGGGGTTTGAAAAAAGTTCAGAATTTTTTTTTTGGGTGTTCACTATGAAGGTTTTATGGGGGAAGTTTTAGCAATGATCCCCTATGATAAAAAAAAACCTCACCATTGGATCCAAGAGGCCTAAAAGATGAATACTGACATAAAAATTGACCTATTTTGGCCACCAATGCTTGAGGGAAAAAACTATCCCCCCTTATTTAGTCATATGATTAGCTACAATGTATTAACAAACTAAATACTAAAAATAAACTTGTGAATGCTTTTAAAAATTAAAAAAAAAATGAAATGATGAGGGGTATGTGAGGTTCACAAACCCCATTACCCCCATGCCATTTGTAGTACTGTTGATAGGGGTACCCATAGGGTATATCTTGTATAATCTTGTGGTGTGTCTTTGATCTTTACATTATGGTTATTTTGTAAGATTCGATATGTTATTTTCTCACATTAGGTTATGTAGTAAATTTTTTGATCAACCTAGTAATTTCTTAACAATAAATAGACTCAACTTCTATTACTTCACAAAATATTTCAATAAGTTCATTAAAAAAATGTGTATCTCTCCACCATATTTGTCAATAATATCAAAACTAGATACCTTTCCCTATCCTATAACATTACTAAAGTGTTTAACTACCACCTTATTTGTCACTCTACATTTGATAGTTCATCTTTCATGAAAAGGTGTCAACATAGTCATTGGAATGGAATGGATCACCTTATTTACCATGTACATTGAACCCATGTTCAAAGAGCAACTGCTATACATATTACTCAATCCAACAATATTTGAGGATGAAAATGCAATATCATAGTAATGTAAGGATAAAGAGGTATCACTTCCAAATAAGATTGTGACATCTATGATATGCTTGAATGATATAATTTGAGCATCTAGTTCAACTATATCCATGTTGAGAATGATCATATGAACCTAAGACAAAATTTAAAAATTATGTTATTTTTGGCAATACACATTACATGATTGATTACTTAATGTAATTAAAAAAAATATTACATGTGATCATGTATATTCTTATATGCATAGTCAATGAATCATAATTCTATGTCTTTTGAAAATGCCAAAAAAAATTATTGGAATCAACTAGTAATAAACTTAAGTGTGTTTCAAATCCATCTAATAGTAACTTGCACAAAATCTATCTTTCAAATTCTCTTTAATTATTATCTAATTCATGTCTAATATTTAAAGTATGGTTCTGAGACTAGGAACCCTTCAAACTGGAAATAGCTCCTCGGGAAATAGTGGACTACATGTTATCCTATAGTATTTGTAATTTTTTATAGATAAACATAGTCCACAATTAAACAATTAAATAATTAAAAATTATGTTTAAACAAATATTTATAGACATGTGATAATTCAAGAGATTTATAATGATTCTATAAAAAAAAATCAATTTCAAACTTTATTATAATGTAATAAGATTGTATAATCTTATTTTTTCACAAAAAAACTACTAAATATTTATAGATGTAGGCTATCTTATATAATTTACACATGTGATCAAAGTTCTTTTCAACTAGCACTACAAAAGTCCCCTTTCCATAATGCTTTATTGGATGCCCATAACTTTTTCTAAATCTCCCATTTTGGTATCAATTGGGATGATACTAGTAAAGATTTTAGAATTTGGCTCTACACTTATCCATTGCATCTGTCCAAAAGTTTCAAATTCCTTTCAACAAACTCATTTTGTGTATACTTTACAATTATTCTAGTCCATGAGACCACATCTCTTTGAGGCATATTGTTAGACATTTCAATTGCCTTTTGTATTCTTTAAACTAAGATTGTAGTTGTAATGTAATAAGAGTCACACATAACATTGGAGCATTTACATCTACCATCCACTAAACCTTTTGGCTACATGGTAATAAAACACAAGTAAATCTTACATAGTTAAGTTGGCTTCAAGAGTGTTTCATTAGTTGAAATAGCTTGGAAGCATCCTTGCAAAAGCTATTTTGGGCATACATTTTTATCAGTGTTACATGTGATCACATTTCTTTGAGACATATTTTAAAAGAGTTTGCATTCCTTGTGTATGCTTCCACGTTTTACATACATGCCCATTAAGATAATAAATTCCAACAGACAAGTATGCTAAATGTGAGATATGCACATAATTTGAGTTTTAATAGTATTAAGGATAGTATAATAGAAAAGGATTATGTCTAAGATTATTGCTTTCCATTCACATAGTAGACATATACTACATGCATCATATCATTCTTACTTGAATAAAATTTAAATACTATATTGTATATGGTTGTAGTATTGAATACATTCGTTGTAAATGCTTTAAATAGTAGCTACAAATAAAATTATATTTAAACAAATCCACTTTCTATTGTGCATGTACACTTGAAAATATAAATTCACATAATATTATGTCATTTGTTAATTCATTTCCTAAAAATGCAAACAAAACTAAATAGAAAATTCAACAAATGATTAAGGAACATAATATTAATAGAATCGTAGAACCAAGCAACATCTTTAAAACATATTTTTAGTTATCTTAATTTTGTTTCAAAGAAAGTACATTGATGAGATGAATAAATATTCTATTATCATAATTTGATTCAGCATTACAATGACAATTATAGAAATTAGTTCCAACTACAAAATACATGTTTTATTGATTAAAAAAAAGGCTCCATCTAATGAAAGACTTCATAATATTGTACAAACAACCATTTAAGATAGAGATGATTTATTTAAACCAAAAACTAATGTTCAATTGTAAACAATGATATGTCGTAACAATAAATCACTTGATTAAAAAAAATAGTCATTGACAACTACTAATGTCATCAAACCCTAATAAAAAAGAATAAAAACCCAAATCCAAAATAGAGTGAGCCTCATGACCATCTAAATATCTCAAAAATTGATGGTGCTTCTTGTTGTAGCCCACATATTTTATCGCTTCTTTGACAAGTTTCTAAATATATTGTTGATAAAAGTATCCATAATCTCCATAATTTTACTTTAAAAACTAATATTATGATGCACCTACGTCAAAACTTAAATAATAGATCTTGCAGATATAATACATCTATTTCATAAATACTACAAATCATAATTTTAAATTTTTAAATTAAAAAAATCAAAATTTCCATAATTTAAATAAATAAAAAATAATTACTACTAATCCATCTGAAATCATATTACAAGCCTAGAAATAATCACCTATAACAAAATATATCATATTTGTTTATCTTTAATCATTGTCTACAAGAGAAGGGCATTTCTGAACTCCTTGTCACTTTAAAATGATCTAGGCAAAACTTTCTATGCCGGCCATAAAGAAACACACAAATCACTCTCGCAATACAAGTAAATCATTGAAATTCAATAAAAGAAGTGACATTTTTTCTTTCTCCATTTTCGAAGTGAACAAAACAAATAGTATTATTTATCTTTTCATTTTTAAAGAGAACAAATAATCTCAAATTTTTAAAAGACAAAAAAATCAAAAATCAAATCACCTGTAATTGATTTTTTAATCGAAATGTCTTTTAAGCTTTAAAAAAACCCCCAAAAATCAGAATACAAACCCTAGATGGATGTTGTACCTAATACTGATTGTTTTATGAAATGTCCTAATGACTTTGATGTGTTGTGATGTGCTAGATCTGTGAAAGGATGTGTTGTTTCAGACGTAATTTGATAACTTTTTCATCTTAATGCAATAAAAAAAATAATTTCTCAGAAGAATCTTTAACCATAGATTAACAGATATATATATCTGTCATTCAAAATAAAAAAGATCTTATCAAATTTATTTCTGCAATGGAGATGATCAATATGACACCCACAGAAACATTACTAGATTTTCTGGATTTTTAAGTATTCCATTATCTTCAACATATCACCAATGTTTTCCTCTATCTCTGCATTGCAAGTTCTGTTGCTGCACCATTACCCTGGCTGTATGGTCCTTCCCCTTCTCCCCTCTCCCCTCCCTTTGCGCATTGTAGGTTCTGTTTCTACACTGTTAACCTTGGTGATAAGGTTCTGTAGGCAGTGCTATTAATTTCATTTGCATATTTATTTCAATCTGTTCAGGTACTGTTTCTGCACCATTACTCTGGTCATATGGGTTTTCCCTCTCCCCTCTCTGGGCATTGCAGTCTCTCTCTGTGGGTATTGCAGGATCTATTTGTGCACCGTTACCCTGGCGATAAACTGTCAATCTACGGACATGATGTGGTTTGGAGTTGTTTTGTATAGGTTTTGGGAATTTTTTTTACCTATACGATCTGTTATCAAGGATCAGAAAGGACGGAAAAGCAAGGTATTTGGTTTGATTTAGACCGATACTGTTCTTGGAAATAGATAAAAACACATCAAAAAGGCTAAAAACTGCATAACTCAGTGACTTTACAGGTTTTAGATTGTACAGTAGCCTGAAACTGCAGTTACTCTTAAATTTTTGAACTTTTAATAGTCTGAAACTGCAGTTACTCTTAAATTTTTGAACTTTTAATGGTCTGAAATTGCAGTTACTCTTAATTTTTGAACTTTTAATAGTCTGAAACTACAGTGATTTTCAATTGTATTTTGGGGGATGAGTTTGCACAATCTTAGGGTTGTCTTGAATCAAATCAGGGATTAGATTCAATTCAATAATAATTAGATGGATACAAGTGCATGAAAGAATGTGTTAATCATGTAGACATGTTAAATGTATTGGGGATATGTGCACATAAGGATAATTATGATTATAAGCAAAGAGATGTGTGCGACAAGAATGGATAATGATTAAGTAAATAGGTCCTATTTCACACAAGATTGAATTTCATTTTCATATATATATATATATATATATACACATATCTAGACATTTTCAAAATTGACACAAAACTAGAGGGAAAATGTCATGAGATGCAAATTTCACCATTACAATATAATATTATATCACAATTTATTCTATATCACGTGTTATTCAAGCATTTGTGTTAAAAAGACATTTATTTTCACTATACGCTTTTAGATATTTTACTATGAACTTATGTCCCATGCACTTAACATAGAGGAATGATTGATTCAATCTATAAATGGTCTAATTTGATCCTAAAAAGACTATATCAATCATAAAATGTTATAACTCAATGTCCAACTCAATGTAAACTTAGTACCAAAAAGCAATGCAAGAAATAAGTCTAATATGATTTGGGGTAAATCTAATCTCCACATAGACAAATTAAATTCCAATATAGAAAAAAAAGGTGTCTAAAAATAATACAAGATGAAAGCTTGATACCACAAAACTAAGTACACAAATATTTATATAAAAGCTATCAATTAAATGTGATTATGATATTGTTGATGTTTATGGCTTGATGACCTAGGATTGGTGTCCACGAGCCTTCAATAGATATGGGAAGTGAAGTAAGATATTCAAATTCTTCTTCAAAAGGGATTTCTATTGACAATGAGGAGATGGATAAGATGTTTGACCTAAAGATATTGAAAAGTACTATTAAAGAATGCTTGTGGAAAAACTTATAAATTCTCTCATTGAAAAACTTAGATTTGAAAGCAAAATAATGCAAAACTTTGAACAAAAAACCTACACTCAAACCACCTCATTTTCTTGCTTATCTCTCACAAAAGAAAATGCACTTTTAATCAATATTTGTGTGGGTTAAATAAATCATAGGAAAAATCTTATTCTTATAGATTTGAAAAATAATTTTGGGATGCTTGTATTATACAAATACATTGCAATAGTATAATAGTGGATTGTGATAATAAATATAAATTAAACTTTCAAAACTAAACAAATCTATTATTTCTTTTAATTTGTAAAAATTATACATTTTAATATAAATTTTCACATAATTTATCCTAAACAATTATATTGTTATTCTAAATATAAATACCTCAAAAGAAAAATATGAATTTATCTTTCTTATAACTAATATTTTAAATAATTGATAGAGAGAAACAATTATAATTATAATAATAAATACTACACAAAACAAATCTACAAAATCTATAATATATAATATTTCCAAACAAAATTATAATCATATGTTTTTACTCATTAACCTTTTCTAAAGGTCAAATTTATTCCCTTTTGAAAAGCCCCAGGTGTAATAGACATGGGTTCCATCACAAATAACTTTCAAGAGTTAAATTAATATACTTAGGGAGAAAAGTAAAATACAAAAAGTATATTTCAAATAATTTTGAAATTTAGTGCTTTTGTCTTGTATAATGAGTATATTCTCTATAATTAAGACTTTACGCTGTAACGGTTATTCTTTTGAAAAGTGGAAGTACGACTTATCTTTTGGAAAAGTTAATGTCAAAATCATTATCATTTGGCTTTTAACTTTTTGCAGTCAACATTTTTAAAAGCTTACAAAAGTGGTAGTTAGTCAAATATTTGTAAAAAGACATTCCCTTTTTCTAATAACCAGCTTTAACGTACATGCATTTTATAATCAATATCAATTGTTGGAACATGATTTTTTATATTCATTTACTCTTTTTATATTAAGTGTGACAATAAGGAGGATAGTAGGATCTTCATAAGAATATAAGAATAGTAACTTCGCATGATAGATATATAATGAAATTGTATTATGATGGTGTGTAGTACTAATTAAATTAAAATTTAGGATAATAAAGTATGAAAGACAAGAATAATTAAAGTTTGAATTTTTTTTGTCATTATATCTATTTTAATAAAGTTGGTAATGTAGTTTGTGGTGGTTTTAATATTGTGAAGGTAATGATAATTATTTCTTTTGATCCATTTTTTATTGGTTGAGCAAGATCATGTGTTAGAATCTTTTGCTATTTTGTTGATCTTCTCAGTTATGACTTTATGTTTACCTTCAAGAAACTTAAATTGTTCATGCAAATCATTGACTTGTTTTTCAAGTTCCTTATTCACTTTAAGTTGCTCCCACATAATTGTTGGAAGATTTACAATCTAAAGAGAACTCTTAGAGTAATAGATTACAGCTTCATAAAGGTAAAGTAAACTAAAGAAAACAACCATGTATCTATTTTTTTAGATAAATGTGATGATTACTTGCCTACAAGATTTAGGGACCATATTATGAGACATAGAGAGACCTAATAGTGCAACTTTTTGAGACCATTTGTACAAAAAGATGGTGGGAAGAAAGGCCATGATGGCTTGTCAAATTCCACATGAGTGGGGATAGTACCAAAAGACATGTTTAATAGATTCATGAATGGGGTAGAAGGTTCAAGTGGGTAGGAGTTGGAGAACTTAAGGTGGTTGCCAATTAATAGTTTGGTATGTAGAAGTTTCTAAAAGTTGGGATTGGTGTCCTTCAAGTTGGTCGTGAAAATGTGTACTCCCCTTCATTGCAATCCTTTTAAGGATTGGTGGTGGTTGTCCAAGTGTCAATTTGTTTTGTTTCCTCTTAAGAAAGTTTATTTAAATATGCTTCCTCATTTGCCATTAAATCCCAGGCTGAATCTGAAATGGAAGTGCAGGTTCTCTAAAATTACCTGGAAGAAACTGAGTATTCAAATATGGCAGGCTAAAACTGAGGCAAATGTTCAACTCTTTGTGTGGAAACTCCTGCATTGTAAGTTACCAATTGGCGATCGTCTGGGTTACTTGCAGATTCATGATGTTAAATGTCCTTTTTGTAAGCATATTGAAAGCTTGAAACACATTTTTTGGGACTGTTGTGTGGCTAAAAGGAAATGGAGGGTTGTTTTTACTTACCTCCCTGCAAATTTCGAGCATCATTTGAGCTGGAAAGAAGCGATTTTGGGTGTTGGTCTTCAGAATAATATTGTTGTTGATTCCATACGGTGGATTATTCTTTTTAATTTATGGAAAAGTAGATGTTTGGTTGTATTTGCAGATCATAATGATAATCTGGAAACAAGAATGCTATGGTTTTACTCTGACATCATTTTACAAATTGTTTTCTTATGTTCTCAATTGCAGGGAGGCAAGAATATGAAGTTCAACAATCATTTGGACACGATCAAATGGCAAATTTTTCAGCTAAATTCTAAGGATGTTTATTGTTCTAAATGGCTTCAGAAATTGTTGAAATTTAGATTTGGGTAGTTGGGTGTGCTCTTGGTGGGGTTTGTGGCTTCTATTGTTACAATTTCAACTATTGTTTAGTCTTAGTTGGTTGTTGTTTTTTGCAGCTGTTTGTGTAGTTTTCTAGTTGTTTGCCTTGTTGTAATTGTTATCTCTATTTTGGAAACCTTTGTTTCCCCCCTATTGTATTATTAGCATTGTTTCAATATAAAAAAGAAGAAGTTGGGATTGGGTACCATCTTTAGACTTCCACAATTGCACTTGTTGAGTTTTCACCATTTGGAGTAGGAGAATTTAAACATCCATTTAGAAATGAGTCTAGGGGTGATAGGAAGGTACAAGAGCAACCTTTAGTAGATGGATTTAGGGGGAATGAAATGTATGTTGTAGGATTGGAACAAATTTTGACCCTTCAAGAAGTTGGGCTTATAAAAAAAAAAAGTTTGAGAGAAAGGAAGGGGGGAATAGCTCTTCATTCTCAATGATAATAAACTTATCATAATTGTTGAGGTGATATTCATGCTTAAGGTTGTTCCAATAATTTAATTGTAGCTTGAGAATGTCCCATTGTAATAACCCAAATTTTGAGGGTTATGAAAAGAATACTATAGCTAATAGAGAGAGCTTCTGGATTAAACTGTGTATGAGTTTAAATAATATTAGCTATATTATAGCTAATATAGCTATAATTTTTATAATTAATTTCATTATGATCTTAGGCTTGACTATAAATTAATATTATAGAATTTAGTGTTACTATATAATATCCTAGTGCAAACCACATTGTTTTGAACTTAGTTTGATTTCTAATTTACTATAATGCTTCCTCAATTTTATTTTTATTTGCATTGGTCACATAATATATACTCAGTGTATCATATATTGATCCAAGAAGTAATTTGATTGATACTATTCAAGTAAAAAATAAACATATTATAACTCATCCAATAAGATTACATGATCTACCTTATTAACCAATAGAATTACATCAATATCATGTGGATACAAAAGGAATACATACGCATTCCAAGTATCAAAATTTTTTACTAGTACATATATATGATGAACAACAATAAGGTTCCATATACTATCTAATGTAGGACCATCCAATGTGTAAGAGCAATGTCTAAAAATCCATGCTTATTTATTTGTTTGTAGGTTTATAATAATGTTCCAATCATCATATGTTCACCACAACTCATGGTTCTCACCAAAAAGGTACATTTGAGTTTTAGACTCATTTAAAGTCATATGAAAGTTCAATCTAGAATTGTTGTTTCTAGTTTGTAGCAACCATCTAATATTTATCGTAACAATTGAATATATTTATAAGCTTATTGGTTCCAATGGTACCAAGATGTTCATGGTATGAACACATTGAACCATTACTTATTTCCCACTACATTCATTTAAAAATGTTCCCTTCTAAATGTTGTCAGCATACACATTTCTATTATAATTTTGCATAAACAATAATTATACCCAAGAAAAATACCTATAAATTAATCACAAATATAAATGAATATAATAATATTATTCTATATTTAATATCATGAGACAAGATACAAAGAGTAGCATAAAAATACATAGGTCTCTTGGATGCATGCATCAAGAAGATGACAAGTCCAAGAGATATGAGTTAACTCTCAGTCACTCTCAATCAAGATGTGAGTTAACTCAATCTAACTAAGAAGTCAAGAGTTGAACTACAATTCAATTGACTAGTTTACTCAACCTGACTAAGATAAAGACATCCTTGACTAAATAGAGATGGAACCTAAATATCATTAATCATGCATTGATGAATTTGAAGGGTAGTTTGTTGGTAGTTGGTGGTAGATTATTTACCCTACCTCACATATTTATTAGAGTTTAGTGGTAGCACAAAATATTTATATTTTAATATCCACATAGTTGTGCTCATAGATATTTTAAGGTTGTGGCCTCATTTTGTAATTCTATTATGGTAGATTATAATGTAATTCATGACTGTGAATCAATTTAAGATATATTTATTGTTTCAGTTGAGTTTCACTCTATGTTTATGTGTTTGGTTGCATGGTTGTATAATCCTTAATTGGACCCTTTGGCCATGACTAGATCAAATCATATTAGAGCATGGTTTTAGATCTTGAAAGTTGTGATGATCTTGCTTGTGAACAAATTTTTGAATTGAGGTGGTCTATAAGAAGCCTGTAGATAGAGTACCAAGTTTGAATTAGTTTCAAGGGTGATTATGGATAGATTGTTGACCTTGAGGGAGGAATTTTTTAGTGGCTATTTGTTTTCAATTAATATTTTTTTCTTTTTTGGGTTCTCAAAAATAAAAAATAAAATGTATTTAGAAGCATAGCCTTTCACTAAATTTAATATTATTTTATGCACATAACATCAAATCACATCGAATTTATATTTTAGCCTCCCACCTTTGTATTTAGAGGAAAATTTTAATCTAGGTCCAATCTCCTTTCATTTGAATTTTCTTTTTTAAACTTATATTTTAGCCTCCCACCTTTTTACATTAATTTATTCTTGGACTATATGGAGTACCCCTTCAATTATAGCTAATTTAAGGCAAATGGTGGTGTGAACATCAACAAAATTATAGGTAATTAAGGGAAAAGTGTGGTGTGATTACTAATAAAATTACAAGTTATTTAGGGAAAAGGGCAGTTGAATCATTGATAAAAGTATGGGTAATTATGGGAAAAGGGAGACCAACATTTGCTAATGAAATTATAAGCAATTAAGGGCAAATGGTGGTGAAATAACAAATAAAATTATAGTCAATCTAGGAAAAATGTATATAATCGCCATGCAATTATAGGCATTTAGGAAAAACATGTATTATCACCATGAGATTATAAGCACTTTAGGGAAATGTGTGTTGTCACTATAATTTATAAGAAATTTAAGGTTAATGTGTTTAATTTCCTATGTAAATGTTACTACATTTTTGTGGGTTAGATAACCAAAAACTTAAATTGACAATAGATTCCTATTCAAGTAAGAAAATCTCCACCCGCTCTTTATGCATTCAAATTCATGGGCTTCCCACATTGAGAATTTGTAAATTTTAGCTTTAGAGTTTGAATGTTCCACTCTCAATTATGAGCTCAAAAGTTGGAGAATAGATAAAGATTGTAACTCTACTTTATTCTCATATTCCTAGTGAGTTACATAGTAATACAATACTTAATTATCAATTTCTATTACATTTTGTATTGCGTATTATTTGACTCATCTATATAATTTTATTTCTCATGTAGACCTATGTATTTCTCATGTGTTGATATTGAAATAAAACTATAATTCTATTTTCTCTTAAATATAAAATTGGTAAGATTTTGTTACAAAGTTAATTTAATATGGTAATTGGTTTATTATTGCTAATATTGAAGTTTAAAGATCATATTTTGTATCTCAAACTTAAAATGAGTGAAATGAATGATATATAACCATAGTTATCTAGTTATAACCTTTAGTACATTAAATTTAATATCAATTTAATATATTTTCATCATAAATGTAAATATGATTGTAATAAATTAGATATTAGATAATTCAATCAAAACTTGTCTATTCATATACTTTTAAATATATTTTAGCAACAATGAATTTAAGACTTGTCTAAATCAACTCACCTGGAATGATCACTTTCACCCTCAAAATATCTCAATGCTCTTGGGCCTCATAGCTATGGCACACTCTAGGAGAAAATGGTTTATTTAAGAATAAATATGTGAAACATGCACAATAGAACCTTCACTCAACAAAAATACTCGATCAAGATAATCTTAGTTGTATTGTGTATTCTAAGTTGGACAACCTTGTATGCCCCTTCTCTAATTCCCATAGCTCACCAAACCACCTTCTTCCTTGAGTTATCTTCATGTCATTTCCAAGTTCAAAATTCATTCTCCACGTAATCTTTTAATGGGAGGTCTCCAACCCATCACACACTTTCACAATGGTTGTCTTTTTATTATTTAATAAATATAATTATTCATCTCTTATTAAAAGTGTCTTTACAAATACTATTTATTAATCCCCATTTACTCAAAAGATGATAACAATAGGTTTATTTTTCTACCTCCCTTTTAGTTCCAAAGTGTTATTTCAATATATTAACTTTATTTTCACTTTGGAAAAAATCCAATATTTCTCCCTCTGCATATCAACTATTGTCCTTAGTAGCTCAATTCACATCTACAATATAACTTACAAAAATAATCAATCAAATAAGTTTGAATGTAGCACTATCAATATCATAGTAAATCTAGTTCACTTTAAATTCATTTGTAATTATATTTCTCAAAATTTAAATATTTTTTAATAATTATTTTTCTTTTAACTTTAGCAACAATTCAATTCCATATAAATACTTTGCTAATTAATCACAAGTGGATCTCCTATCTTTTAAATTTTTCAATACCCCTTTATATTTATATTTTATATATATATATATATAAAATTATTCTTTCTTCAACATAAAATTTATAAAAGTACTATCCTATGATTACACAACACTTAATGTGTTCAATTTTGCATACAAAAGTTACTATATGTTAAATGACCAAAAATTTAGTGTGACTATGGATTCATATTTAATAAAAAATATTGTCTATTTACTTGCTAAAAATTCACTTCATTTGTTTCTCACATTGTGAATTTGTAATTTTGGATTTAGAGTTTAGATCATCTACTCTCAACTATGAGAGAAGGGGTTACTTTCTCAAAAAGACAAAGATTGTAACTTTATTTTAGTCTCCCATTCCTTGTGATATATTGAGAAATAGTATACTTAATTGTAATTTTCATTACTTTTTATATTGTATATTTATTGTATATTTTTTAATTAATTTTTATAATTTGATTTATAATGTGTTAAATCAATATAACTACTATAAGATTTTTATATTTTTTCTTTGTATATTTCTCATGTGTTAATATTGAGATAAGATGTTCTAATTGATTCAATATTGCATAGACCTACATAATTTTTTATATAGACTATACCATTGGTCATGGGTTATTGGTTAAGTGAAGTCCCTATTCTATTTATTTTCAAATGAACTCATCCAAAATACTACTATGGGGTTTTATTTTGTTTTATTGTTGAATCATTGACATTGAGAATCTAGAATCTAGATTCATGCTCATTGTGTTATCTCCATACTAATAATTTACATTGATTTCACTATGTTTTAGCTAATAATTAACTTTGTGGAATGGGTCATTCTTTATGGGTCCTATCCCAACCACTCTACCTTCATATTCTATAGCCCAAAAACAAATATATTAATAATTCAACCTTTGGAAAATACTTTTTGTTCAAATTCATTATTAACTTTCAGTTGATAATTACCATGTCATTTAACTTCTTTTTTTCACTTTGAGACAATTGACAACTAATTGTATGAATCGTTCCTTTCCTTGTAGTTAATGGATTTTTGGTCACTAACCTTAGGCCTACAACCAATAAATTTTTATACATTACTATGATGCATTGACATGTTCAAATGACTATTATTCATTATCTGATGAGGTATGGTATGAATAAAATATTAATATGATAGAGTTATATTATAAAGACCTAATAAAATAATGACATATAAATTTGATGGTAAAACAACATTTGTACATATATATTTACTAAAGATATTACTAAAAATTGTCTACAAGCTAATATGAATACAAAGGCAGTTGCTATAGGCTATTATAAGTCAACTACCCTCCCCTTCTTGCAACCTAAAAAAGCCTATATTAATATTTAACCTTTGAAAACTAATTCATTTGATAATTTTTTTTAACTTATAATTAATGGTTACCATGCCATTTAAGTTTTTATTGGCCACTTTGAGACATCTAAAAGCAAGTTCTATTGAATTGGCCTTTCTTTGTAGTTAATGGCTTTCCTAGTCATTGACCTTAAGCCTGCAGTTTGCAAATCCTATTTCAACATATTGATACATCATTAATATGATACACTAATATTTGTATTATTTGATGAGTTCCTAAATGAATCCCTATAAGAGTCTATGTATGATGAACAATTTATTTCAAGTTAACTAATTACATGTCATATCAAGCATTATGTTACAACTTATGTATTCCATTGTATAAAGCAGGGGAATCCTCTAGTTCCACAGAGTCTTCTGTGCAGACCCAAATTAATCAGTTAGTTGATGCGATGATAATTATCACTTATGAGATGTTGAAGATAAAAAATGCATTTAAATTTAGAATTGTAGTTCTGGAAGATAAAATGGATTGTGCCTATCAAAAGCTGGAAAAGGTTGTTGAAGTTAGTAAGTCTGCAATGAAAAATGAAGCTAAGGGTCCGTGTTTCCTTAATGAGAAAGTGAGGCAGTGGTTGGGGGAAGTGTTTGGTGGGAAGAATGTTGTGGATGATTTGGTTCGACATCCCTAGTGTTCAAATTAAGAGGTTAGTGAGAAGGTCCCTTGTACTAGGACTTGTAACAAAACCAAGTTGAATGTTGGGATCCCTAGTAAGGAGGTCATTGAGGTTATGAAAGTGCACCAAAAGATTATTGACAATGATTTGGAAGTGGCTGATATCTTGAAGAACTTGTAGTCTCTTGTTGTTTCTGGTCCTCTTTTTGGCTGATGTTTTGTTGGGTTTTTGATGCTTGTTGGCTTCTCACTTAGTCTTTGTTTATCTTCTAATGCAATGGTCTTTTTTGTAAATGGTTTCGGGGCCCCTTCAAAACCTGTTTTTACCCATAATCAAAAACTTATGAATTGTTATATTATTGTTAAGTGTATTTTTTTAATTTTTAAAATTCCTATGAGTTATGGACTATATATTTTTACATATTTCCCTAGTAAAATTAATAGTTAGGCATATCCTAACTAGGTTTAACTTTACCCCAAGCTACATTTTGCATACACCTTGTACCTCATTCCTACTAAATCCCTAGCTAAACTATAACCTTTCAAAATAACCACAAGACTATTGAAATGTGTAAGAGGGAAATATGGATCAAGATTAGTATCAATGAAATC
>CM021106.1:461256640-461346175 GCA_007115665.2 Sequoiadendron giganteum
ATATGTAAAGAATTGAATTCATGTAACTTGTTAATATTTATTGGTGGAAATTGTACTTGTACTAAATATAATGTGCCTAGATCATATTGTGTTGGGGGATCTCATGATTGATTTATTTTGGGTGGTAATCTTGTGCATTACTTTTGTTCATTTGTTCTCAATTTGACTCATTTGAGAAGTCTAATGGGTTATTCAATTCATACTTTTGTTATCACCTTAAAACAAGGAAATTATAATTCTTTGAGAGACCAAAGCATAACAAAAATTAGGTGGCTTCATATCTTTTTGCATCTCTACAAACTTGCTCCTAAACTAGGTACAGTTCAGTGGAAGCAAAAATGGGCTAACAAGAATAATCAAGTCATAGGATTAATTGATTGAAATGTTGATAGTATACAAAATTTATGTCATATCAATTATTGAATTCCCTCACACTCTTTGGACTAAAATTTAGGATGTTCATGGATACTTTAATGAGCCTCCATTCCTAGATGATCTTGTTATGGATTATCATGTACCTCTTGATTATTATGATATCCTAGCATTTGATGATGATACAATAGAGGAAATTTCATATGATAAAGGGTTTGAGTATCTTGATAATATAGAGAATTATCTTCATTCTTCTTCTCCTCATTTAAATAATTATATTAAGAATTAGGATTCTATGACTCCTAATTCAAATTCAAAAGCTTCATCTTCTTTATCTATGAGTAAGAATCTTGAGGTTGAGGACTCGTGTATTCTAGCATTGGAAAATTTATCTAATGTTCACACTTAGACATATTACATACACACCTTCATGGAATGAGAAGTGTAGGTGAATGAAATACATTAAGATCTCATCTCCATCTTCTCCCACTTATTTAGATTATAGTGTTGTTTCAAAAGGGGATTTCATTGATTCTTTGTAATATGATCATATGCACTATCTTCAAGATAAGGATATCTAATTCCTCTTTGATGTTAGCTCCTATGAAGCTGCATAATCTTCTTTGGATATCATGAGGGAATAATTAGACCTTATTTTTATTTATTCAACAAGTCATATATCATAGTTTCTCATTGGTTTGGAGATCCTCGAGAAAAAATTGGAGTCATCATTATCTTTGTATCACGTTCTACATCTATTCCCACTAGGCTCTAAATTTTTGCATTCTTTAGTTAGGACTATGACTCCTAATTTAATTATGGAACATTTTAACACTAATATGGTGACAGTTGAGCACTTTATGGAGACATAATACATCCTAATGTTTCTTCCATAATATTCCTTTCAAAAATGGGAAGAAATCCTGCATTTATCTTTGGTTTTGTTTCTTCCAAAGGGGAGAAGTTTTGTATAACGATATTGGATCTTAATTATCATGCTTAGTCAAGAATCCACCACCACTACAAGAGTGTTCATCATTGTGGGGTTGTATTGTCTCCCTTATTCTCTATTAGGAGGGCCTTTTCCTTACATGGGTTTTTCCCTTCTCAGACTTTGGAGAGAATCTTGTATTTTCTCTCTTTTAGAGATAATTTTTTCTCACGGGGTTTTTTATTTCTTCATTTGTGATATATTTTGTTGTAAATGTATACCTAATAAGGCCTTGTAACTAAGGCCCATAATTTCATCTTTACATATTTTCTCATTCTCCCTAATTTTCACTTAAGGGGAGTGTTGATGTGAACATAGTACAATACCTAATCAATTTCTCTCTTAGGTCCTTTTCACACTTGTCTATTTAAGTTTATTAAGGATTTCTTAGTATATTTTCACTTCATATCTCAATTAATATTATTTACACATGTGTCACAATACTATGTTGTCTTATGTCTCACTCTTTCCTATATATACAAGAGTTTATCATTGTAATCTCACAATGTAATCCTATTGTATATCAATATCGTATGATAGAATTGTTAGCAATCAGATATGCACCCCGTCAGATTTGCAAAACTCAGACTATCTATTGCAACATTGAAACTCTTTCCAGAAGTGGGCGGTCTATAAGGAAAGAGAATCTCGAGAGTGAGGTGGTTCTCTGTATAATGATCCTATTCTAAAATCTTCTTGGGAAAGGGATAGAGAGAAAACATAACTTAAAACTTATGACTTTGAAATAATTTTAATATGGAATGATGAAATATTGACTATTCTGGATTTTCCTCATAACCAGTGTTCAAAAAAACCAACAAAACTTCATAACCTCTCAAGAAAAGTTTCTTATATAAGTACTTTGCATGAAGTTATGTTCAAAAAACAACATGCAACCTATATTTTTGCACTTTTCTGCATCAAACTATAGCCTAGGACATAAAAAGGATTTCTTAAACTGAAAATCACAAGAATAACATCAACTGAACTATAAATGGACACAAAAATGATAGGTAGGAATGTTGTTCTTTATTCATTGTAGGAGTATGCCAAAATAATCTCACTGAGTACAAAATAGTTTCAGCTCAAAAATGTGTAAGAGCCAAAACAGACTAAACTAGAAAACCCTAAGTTTTCTCCAAAGATATATGTTTCAAACCCTAATCCGAGCTCTTGAAAAAAGCTCAAGGAAAAGGTCCCAAAAACTGTGCAACAAGTCAGCCTAAAAGTGGAAAGTCACACTTTTTGCATGCATCAACTGTCAAGCCTCTAAAAAAAACAAAAAAGATGCTTTTAAAGCAAGAAAAACACCTTATCTCTCCAACTGAAAACCTAATTTCGGCCAAGAAGAAAAGTCAACCTTAACTGCTAAAAATAGCAAGAAAACAAAGCAATTTATAAAGCATTGCTTTGCTTCTGCTTTACATGTTGTAGTTTCTCTATTATTCCATTTTACAATTAGAAGATTAAAAAATCTTTGCATATACGCCTTATATCTCCTTTACAAAGTTTGATTTTTCTCATAAAAAATCATAAAAATATACAACTCCTCCTTACATATTTTAATTGTTTTCTCAGAAAATAATTAAAATAAATATTAATAAGCCTAGGTACTAACCCTAATCCTAAGGCATATTATTCTCTCAATATCCTTCATGAATTTCATTTGATTTATATGCCTAAGGCAAAACAGTTTAATTAATTTCTAAAAATTAATCATAGATGTCTAAGGCATGAAATACTTTATCAAATAGCATAAAGACTTAGAAAAAAACTCCTAGTCAAATGGTCGACCTAAACCATGAACGAGATTTTGGCCACATAGAAGGAAAAAGACCCTAAATTCGAATTAGGGCAAGCATGAAAAACCAAGGTGAAACCCTAAAAGCACTTCATTTTGCATTTGACATTTCGAAAGAATGTTCTACTGAGAGGAGATGTGCCACCATGCCTATGCTCGACCCTATCTTGTGAAGGCTTTGGAAACTTCAAACTCTCCTCCATTTTGGTCGACTTTTCTCCACTCTGGCTATATTCGGCTTCCAAGCAATGGTAAGTGCGACCTCATGGTTTTTTGATAGCTCTTCTCATTGTTTGCAAACAAATGACATGCCATAAGGCTGCGGATTCTCCACCATTCTTCTCTGATTTCCTTTACATTTTTTACTGTGCTTGCCTTGTTTCCACCTTGGGCACCATGAGAGGGCTCGACCCAAGCATTGTGAGCTCCAAAATGAACTAGGCATGGCCTGATGTTCTTGAACAGCAATATAATCGGCAAGTTCTTCCTTGCTCACTGCTTATGTATTTTCCTCCTTCACACCAAAACCCACGAGCTTTATTTTGAGAAAAATGGTTGTTATTTTTAGAAGGAATGCAGGCCCATTGACTGGCCACGCCATGATATTAAGCTGAAACCTATTTATTATAAAAAATATGTGTATTATCCTCCTAACATGATGTGGCATGATATTAGTTAACTGAGGACTCTCCATAATGAAGAAATGCAAACTCCCAACATACTTTGTTTTGATTTCTGATTTAGAATGTAGAAACCCATGTGGGTATTCTGGAAACTACATCGTTTTTTGCTAAATTTAAAAAAACCCCATATGGGTAACTGAAAAAGATGGTAAATCTGCATTTTGATGTAAACCCCATGTGGGTATCTCTGTATATGAATAAAATTCATTCCTTAGCAAAAATTTGGATGTGGATTTTTTGTTATTTGTAAAGAAAAAAGCATTTTAAATAAAACCCCAATGTGGGTATTTTCAAATTTTCAAAGAAAACTATATTTGAACCTACATTTTCTGTTATATTTGAGCTCAAACATGGGAGCACTATATAAAATCTTGCTTTCTGAAAAAACCCCACCTAGGTGTATAACATTCTGAGAACATATCTTGCTGCTCTATAAAAAAAATAACCATGTGGGGAACTTAGATCATTGTAACCTTTCATTATTCTGATGGAAACCTGAGACTTCAAATATCTCCGTGCATTTTTATGCTCTATTTATTCTGGAAACAAACTCTTCATGAATTCACTTGTTCTTGACATAACCCCCATAAATTGCACTGTTCATTATCATTATTAAAAGATAGGACACTATTGTTCCAAAACAGAAAAAATGAAACGGCACTACCAAGCAAACAGTCTTAAAAAACAACAAAACAATATTCGAAATAGTAGCTTGAAAGCATGATAGATTGATAACTTTTACTAGAACAAGATCTCTAATTAGAATTCTTTTTCAATTTTCACTTCTATAGGTTGATCTGATTAAGTGGATTCAACCCACTATTCACCTATAGCTTTCAGAAAGCATTTACCTAATTGTTATGAATGCACAGTTGGTTTAATGGCTTGATGGATAAAATTGCTTTACCCTATTAGTCGCACTTCCTTTCTTGATGACTATGATGATTGAAATTTGTATCCTAGCCCTCTTGTAACATATAAGAGCAGCATGTCAGGCTCTACCCTTGTGGGAGCCTGTTTTTCCCCACATGCTTGGTCTTTGAAGATAAACAACTACATGGCTTTTCCTATACCTGCATAAGGAAACAAACAGTGTTAGCATAAAAAACAATATATCATGATCGTGTTGATGTTTCTCCTTCAGCTCACATCTTTGTACTTCCCTTGATTGTTTCAATGCATGATCAGTAGCATATTATATTATCGTTGATGGTTCATATAGGTATATTCATAGTCAGAGCCTCTGACATCCCTCTCTTCCTTCCTACAGGTCAACGAAGCTCAAAGAAAGACAAATGGTGCACCACTTATGCGTCAGTCATCAACCAATCAGGCAATTATTATTATGTTTATACTTATGTGATTTTTTCCTTATGCATCTTCCATAGTGTAGTGTGCTGCTTATGATGCACTATGACAGTCACATCCATGACTTGTGTGGATATTTGATTTTATTCCTTCTGCTTTTCATTTGGAAAATAAAAAATGCATCTTAATGCAAATTTGTATTAGCATTTGTATTCTCACAATCAAATGAAATGTTGTAAATATGAATCACTTTATGAAATAAATGAAAGCATTTGAAAAGCTTTATTGTTTAATGCTCGGTCTTGTACTTCATTTGACTGTAAAGCATTGAATAGCAAGTTCTGGAACTCTGATTCCTCTCTATAAAGCATAACTGTCACTTAATGAACTAAAACAAAGTGCAAAACAACACTCAAGCATATTTAGAAATAACTGCATTTCACTTTTAAATATAACAACATTTAAATCAGCTCCACCATTTGAGCTGTAGCGAAAAATTGGTAACATTTTGGCGATTTTCGCTAGATGCTTGCCAGCTAAGCATAGATCATGTTGCCTTTAAAAACTCCATTGGGCACAGAGTCAAAACTGCCCCTTCATGAACTCATAAAAACTAAAACAACAACTCCAAAATAGAAGAAAAACAAAACAAGCAAAGCTGAAAGCAAACTAACATTCCCTGATGGCCAATAGAACAATGCACAACAACGCTTAGGGAAAGAAAAACTACTGAAAGAAATGTGCATAACACACTTATTTTTAACAACTACTCTATTTATGTACAAGATAGAACTTATCTCAGAGGAAATGTTTGAGGTGGATCCCATTAACTAGGATAGACAACACCTCTCTAGTCAGCTTTGAAAGTTGGAAGGCATTATGCTCCTTGCACTTTGTGATTACATAAGGCCCGTCCCAAATTGCATCAAACTTGGAATGTCGTCCAGGTCTGCTCTTGTATTCATTCCACTTGAAGACCAGATCACCAATGATAAACTCTTGTGGCCTTGCCTTCTTATCAAAAGAGCTCTTCATCTAAGCTTGATTTATTTCAAGTTGTTTTAAAGCTTCTCTCCTAGTTTCCTCAAGCTCTACCAGCTATGCAAACCACACTTCAAGAGGTTGCTAATTCAGCAATTCTAGTTCTTTCACATAACTTAAAGTCGACAACTCAATAGAAATGGGTAACTTAGCTTCTTTACCATAAGAAAGTACATAAGGAGAACAACCAGTGGCCCTTTTAGGTGTCATTCTATCAGCACAAAGGGCTAACTTAACCTTTTTGTGCCATGTTCGTTGATTGTCCTCGATAGTCTTCTTGATTATCTAGATCAGATTCTTATTTGTAGATTCTTCCTGTCTGTTCCCCTGCGGATAGTAGTTAGAAGATGTATACAAATAAATGTTATTTCTAACTGACCAATTAGAAATTCTTAAACCAATGAAGGCCAAACCATTGTCAAAAATTATAGAATCTGGAATACTAAATCTTGACACTAAATCTTGATAAAAATTAAGCACAAAAGTCTCATTTTCTTCTTTTAAATCATCTGCCTCGGTCCATTTAGTAAAATAATCGGTGGCGGTCAGTATCCACTTATGGCCCGCACTTGAAGGCGGGTTGATTGGCCCTATAAAATCTAAGCCCCACTTAGCAAAGGGTTGCTCCACTTGAATCAGATGCAGAGGTAAAGCTGCAAGCTTCTATTTTCTTGAAAATAGAGCATATTTTTCACATTTTCGGACCCAAGCAATGGCATCCTTGAACAAATTTGGCCAATAATAACCAGCCAACATAATTTTTAGGGTTGTTGTTCTGGCAACAAAGTGGCCTCCTAAAGGCCCATCATGAAACTCTGCTAAAAGCTTATCAACTCAGTTAGGTTCAATGCATCGTAACAAAACACCTTGAAAATCTCTCCTATATAGAATGCCATCATTAATTGTAAAAGGAATAGACTATAATCTGTATTACCTCCTTTTTGCTCTATCTAGACCTTCGAGACATTTGCCAGTTTGCAAATAAAGCATCATTTGTTGCACCCAGGTAGCAGCAGGAACTGGAACAGTAGCTGCATCATCGTTGTTTAGCACTGTGCCAACCTTTTCAGTCTCCTCTAGGCTGTTGCCCATTGTGTTTTCTGCAATCTGTTCACACAAAACCTTACCTCTGACAAGCTTGGGTATTTTAATATCTATGTCAAACTCCATGACCTTGGTTATCCAACCAGCACGCTTATCATTAATTTCATGGTTCAACAAGAAATCTTTAACAGTTGAATACACGACCAACAAATGAATCTTGTTGTTTGACATCATATGTCTGAATTTTTTTAAACTTCTTACAACAGAAAACACATGCTTCTCGAAAAAGGAATACTTTACCTCATAATCATGAAGTACCTGGCTGAAAAAGGCCACTGGTTGCTCCAAACCTTCATCGTTCTGCTGGAAAAGCATAGCAAAAATAGTATCAACTCCTCCAAATGCGTAAAGGATGAAACTATGTCGTACTTTGGATTAATGAGGGTAGGGGCAGCTGCGAGAGCTTCTTTGATCTGATCAAAGCTCTTTTTACCTTCCTTGGCCCAGGTGAAAGGTATACTCTTTTTCAGCATAAGAGTGAGAGGTTGCAGCAAAGCTGCGATATTTGGTATAAACCTCCTCACAAAATTTATTCTTCCAAGAAAGCTTTGCGAGCCTTTCTTGTGAGCTGGCAATGGCAAGTCGAGAATTGCGGAAATCCTTTCAGAATCTATGGAAATGCCCTACTTTGAAACAATGTGTCCAAGGAGTTTACCTTAGTGTACAGAAAAAATACACTTCTTTGGATTGAGAGACACTTCGAATTCCCTGCATCTCTGAAAAATCTGTTCTAAATGATCAAGATGTTCATTAGCATTTCTAGAAAAAATAGTAATATCATCATAAAGCAAATATGCCTGGTGTGTTTTCTGCAATCTGTTCACGCAAACCCTTACCTCTGACAAGCTTGGTTATTTTAATATCTATGTCAAACTCCATGACCTTGGTTATCCAACCAACACGCTTATCATTAATTAAATGGTTCAACAAGAAATCTTTAACAGTTGAATGCGCAACCAACAAATGAATCTTGTTGTTTGACAGCATACGTCTAAATTTTTTTAAACTTCTTACAACAGAAAACACATGCTTCTCGACAAAGGAATACTTTACCTCATAATCATGAAGTACCTGGCTGAAAAAAGCCACTGGTTGCTCCAAACCTTCATCGTTCTACTAGCAAAGCATAGCAGAAATAGTATCAACTCCTCCAAATGCGTAAAGGATGAAATCTCTGTCATAGTTTGGATTAATGAGGGTAGGGGCAACTACGAGAGCTTATTTGATCTGATCAAAGCTCTTTTTACCTTCCTTGGTTCAGGCAAAAGGTATATTCTTTTTCAGCATAAGAGTGAGAGGTTGCAGCAAAGCTGCAATATTTCGTATAAACCTCCTCTCAAAATTTATTCTTCCAAGAAAACTTTGCAAGCCTTTCTTGTGAGCTGGCAATGGCAATTCAAGAATTGCGGAAATCCTTTCAGAATCTATGGAAATGCCCTGCTTTGAAACAATGTGTCCAAGGAGTTTAGCTTCGTGTACAAAAAAAATACACTTCTTCGGATTCAAAGACACTTCGAACTCCCCACATCTCTGAAAAATCTGTTTTAAATGATCAAGATGTTCATTAGTATTTCTAGAAAAAACGCAAATCTGAAAGCAGAATAATATTTTTCTCCCTCTGGTGAAATTAGCATTGCCCCACCACCAGCACCTACACTGCTCCTTGAACCATCAAAATAGAGTTTCCAAAGTTCATTTTCCTGCCCTGCAAGTTGTACTTCCCTTTTGATTAGGTTAGGCATATTAGAATCAGGTTCACGAATCATGTAAACCCCTAATCCTACCTCATCTATATGCTGGAAGGGATCAAGCTCGTGATCTTCGGCTACCTATTCACCTAGATTTATAATTTCTACATGTGTGTTGTGATCTGATGTCATGGTTTTCTCCTCCAGTATAGGGGTGACGCAGAGATTAGCCTTTATAGAACTCAAAACGTATGGTTCGATGTGGTCTTTGGCTAAAGGCTCAGACTTTATGGTACCTTTGTACCATACCTTGTTCTAAAAAATAGATGACACCAGTCAGATGACAAGAAAACCCCCAACTTGGCTGTAAAATCCCTTGATAAGCAAATGGCAAAGTGTGGTGGCAAATCGATTACATGTATGTCTTGATGAATCACAAAACTAGGAGATGTGTGCAAGGTAAGGGCTAATTTTTTTACTATACTAGCAGTTCTAACAGCAGACCCATCTAACTGAGCTACACCCTTCTGCGGGTTGGGTTCATAGACAAGACCTAAAGCATCGGTTAATTTTTTAGGCATGAAAGAACTGCTTGCCCTAGAATCAACCATGTAATTATGTATTAATTTATCCCCAATGATCATATTCAAATAAAACAGGGGAGGCTTTACCTCCTTACCTTTCTGTTTGCTTTTACCTTCTAAACTGTTAGTGAACACTGCTTCGGTAGCACCTTGATTAGTATCATTAGAAATGGAAAAATCAGCTAAAGCATCCTGTAGTAAACCTTTCTGACTTGGGATGTGCAAAGCATCTGAAATAGACATGCTGACAGTAGTCTTTCTGAGGTGCTCAACAATATTAAAATAAGTAGTATTTACCTTCTAATGGTTTTTTGAAACAACAACATTCTGTTTTTGCAAGGGCTGCAAATGTGTCTTTAGCTGCTCTTTGCCTGGTATCTCTTGCTCCTTTTATAAAAATTATACCTTGGATCATGTTGCAGCGTTAGTGCTGGGTGTAGAAATCGGTTGTTTATCTTTTGTAGGTTGCTGCTATGAACTTCTAGCTTGTTGTCCTAGGTCCATTGCTCTCTTTTTTGATCTTGTGTTGGCTACGACACGAGAAACTTGTTGATTCTGGCCATTCACTCCATAGACTTAGAACTCTGCCAGTTTGGCAAAGCGACCTCGAAACCTTCTTGTTGTTCCAAGTTCTGATTTGAAACGCTTTATGAACTTGCATAACTATTTTGAACCATCAAAGCTTGATTTCTCATGCCATTGTCACACGCTGATTGGTTATGAGGTTGGTTGCATGGATAACACCAATCACAATCTTGGGCGATATTATTCTGAGGTTCGAGCGCCTTTGATGAACTGGTTGTGTTTGGGTTGTATGGCTGGAAGGGTCTTGGGTTAAAATCTCTCTTCTGGCCCTAGTAATCATTCTGAAAAGAAAGCCTATTAGGTTGGTTCTGCTGATAAATGGCTTGATAGGGTTTATGTTCATGACCTACTTGCTTCTTAACGCTCACTAGATCATTCTCGAAGGTCTTTAGTATACTCTTAATCTCCTGGATTTCTCGGTTTTGGGCTGAAGCAACAATTTGTTGTGATGCGGTATGATAGCCTATTGTTGGGGCAATGGGAACATTAGCCAAGGGAGGCAAAGCAGTAGGGGTAGGTGGTTGTATCTCAGGAAACAGTGGCATAGGAGGTCTAGGAGCTATATCTCCAGCCTGAATAAGGCAATTTTTGGCTCTAATGGTGATATCATAAGCATTAGGGAGTGTATGCCCACCCATAGACTGGGTCATAACTGAAATTTTACAGTTCAAAGTTTTCAAGTAAAATAGAAAAGCGTGAGCTGGTAAGGGCCTTACCATTGTAGGAATTCTAGCCCAAGTTCTCTAAAAATGGTGATTGAAATCCACCAAGTGTTCATGTGGTGCCCTCTTAATTATGCTCAGTTGTTCTAACAGGGACAGATTGTCAGACTTATCAACAAAAAATTGGTACAGACCATTACCTAGTGCATCTCATGTTGCAATAGAGTTGGCTGTGAGGCCTCTGAAGCACTGTAATGCTTTACCCTTGAGCGATGCAACCAAGAGCCTCAATGCAACATTCTCATGCGTGATGTTGTGAACTAAACATAGGGTAGACACATCATGAATGTGCTCCACCGGGGTTGTGTGATCTTCTTCAGTGAAGAATGGCAGGCTTCTAAGGGCTGCAACCGAGATGTCATCATGTTGAGCGATGTCTAATGGACTGCCTCCATTAAAAGGTGTGAACAGATGTTGCCTTGGTGCTGCCATCGGTGATATCTGTGATATAGGAACTGGTACTCCTAGTGATAAAACCAAAGAGCTGAAAATAAGAGGTGCTGATTTTCACCTCACTGGTGCTTCAAATAGCCTCCTTGTTGTTCTACCAACTCTTCGTGGTGGGGACAACCGACGGGATCGAAAAGGTGCAGTGCTTGATCTAGTTTGTACCTTTCTCATGCATGGGCTGCACTAGATCTGCATGCAAAAAATCTGAAGTCGGAGTCACTAGGTATATTCAAACAAGCCTCCAAAAGGCTGAGAAACCTGTTGTATACACCAAATAGCAAATTTTGTAAATAATTTTTTTGTAAAAATTGTTTTCAGACTGTCCCACCTAGGCGTGCCAGAAACTATTAGCAATCTAATATTTACCCCGTTATATTTGCAAAAATTAGACTATCTGTTGTAACATTGAAACTCTTTCCAAACGTGGGTGGTCTATAAGGAAAGAGAATCTCCAGAGCGAGCTGGTTCTCCATATAATGATCCTATTCTAAAATCTTCTTGGGAAAGGGATAGAGAGAAAACAGAACTTAAAACTTATAACTTTGAAATAATTTTAATATTGAATGATGAAATACTGACTATTCTGGGTTTTCCTCACAAACAGTGTTCAGAAAAACCATCAAAACTTCACAACCTCTCAAAAACAATTTCTTACATAAGTACTTTGCATGAAGGTCTATTCAAAACACAACATGCAACCTATATTTTTTGCACTTTTCTACATCAAGCTATAGCCTAGGACATATCAAGGATTTCTTAAACTAAAAAATCACAAAAATAACATCAACTGAACTGTAAATGGACACAAAAATTATAGGTAGGAATATTGTTCTTTATTCATTGTAGGAGTATGCCAAAATAATATCACTGAGTACAAAACAGTTTTAGCTCAAAAATCTGTACGAGCCAAAACATATTGAACTAGAAAACCCTAAGTTTTCTCCAAAGATATATGTTTCAAACCCTAATCCGAGCTCTTGAAAAAAGCTCAAGGAAAAGGTCCCAAAAACTATTCGACAAGTCAGCATAAAAGTGGAAAGTCACACTTTTTGCATGCATCAATTGTCATGCCTCTAAAAAAACAAAAAAACAACTTTTAAAGCAAGAAAAACACCTTATCTCTCCAACTAAAAACCCAATTCCGGCCAAGAAGAAAAGTCAACCTTAACAGCTAAAAATAGCAAGAAAACAAAGCAATTTATAAAGCATTGCTTTGCTTCTGCTTTACATGTTGCAGTTTCTCTATTATTCCATTTTACAATTAGAAGATTAAAAAATCTTTGCATATACGCCTTATATCTCCTTTACAAAGTTTGATTTTTCTCATAAAAAAACATAAAAATATACAACTCCTCCTTACATATTTTAATTCTTTTCTCAAAAAATAATTAAAATAAATATTTAATAAGCCTAGGTACTAACCCTAATCCTAAGGCATATTATTCTCTCAATATCCTTCATGAATTTCATTTGATTTATATGCCTAAGGCAAAACAGTTTAATTAATTTCTAAAAATTAATCAAAGATGTCTAAGGCATGAAATACTTTATCAAATAGCATAAAGACTTAGAAAAAAATCCTAGTCAAATGGTCGACCTAAACCATGAATGAGACTTCGGCAACATAAAAGGAAAAAGACCCTAAATTCGAATTAGGGCAAGTATGACAAAACCAAGGTGAAACCCTAAAAGCACTTCATTTTGCATTTGACATTTCCAAAGAATGTTCTGCTGAGAGGAGATGTGTAGCCATGCCTATGCTCGACCCTAGCTTGTGAAGGCTTTGGAAACTTCAAACTCTCCTCCATTTTGGTTGACTTTTCTCCACTTTGGCTATATTCGACTTCCAAGCAATGGTAAGTGCGACCTCATGGTTTTTTTGATATCTCTTCTCATTGTTTGAAAACAAATGACATGCCATAAGGCCACGACTTCTCCACCTTTCTTCTCTGATTTCCTTTACATTTTTTACAGTGCTTGCCTTGTTTCCACCTTGGGCACCATGAGAGGGCTCGACCTAAGCATTGTGACCTCCAAAATGAACTAGGCACGACCTGATGTTCTTGAAGAACAACATAATCGGTAAGTTCTTTCTTGCTCACTGCTTCTGTATTTTCCTCCTTCACACCAAAACCCACGAGCTTTATTTTAGAAGGAATGCAAGCCCATTGACTAGTCGCGCCATGATATTAAGCTGAAACCTGTTTATTATAAAAAAATATGTGTATTATCCTCCTGATAGGCTGCAACATGATATTAGTTAACTGAGGACTCTCCATAATGAAGAAATGCGAACTCCAGGCATACTCTGTTTTGATTTCTGATTTAGAATGTAGAAACCCATGTGGATATTCTGGAAACTACACCATTTTTTGCTAAATTAAAGAAAACCCCATATGGGTAACTGAAAAAGATGGTAAATCTGCATTTTGATGTAAAGCCCATGTGGGTATCTCCATATATGAATAAAATTCGTTCCTTAGCAAAAATTTGTATGTGGGTTTTTTGTTATTTGTGAAGAAAAAAGCATTTTAAATAAAACCCCAATGTGGGTATTTTCAAAATTTAGAAGAAAACTGTATTTTAACCTGCATTTTATGTTATATTTGAGCTTGAACATGGGAGCACTGTATAAAATCTTGCTTTCTGACAAAACCCCACCTGGGTGTATAACATTTTGAGAACATATCTTGTTGCTCTATAAAAAATATAACCATGTGGGGAACTTAGATCATTGTAACCTTTCATTATTCTGATGGAAACCTGAGAGTCTTCACATATCTCCATGCATTTTTATGCTCTATTTATTCTGGCAACAAACTCTTCATGAATTCACCTGTTCTTGACATAACCCCCATAACTTGCACTGTTCACTATCATTGTTAAAAGATAGGACACTGTTGTTCCAAAATAGAAAAATGAAATGACACTACTAGGCAAACAGTCTTAAAAAACAACAAAATAGTATTCGAAACATCAGCTCGAAATCATGATAGATTGATTACTTTTACTAGAAAAAGCTATCTAATTAGCATTTTTTTGTAATTTTCACTTCTATAGGTTGATTTGATTAAGCGGATTAAACCCATTGTTCACCTATAGCTTTCAGAAAGCATTTACCTGATTGTTATGAATGCACAGTTGGTTTAATGGATAGATGGTTAACTTTGCTTTACCCTTTCAGTCGCACTTCCTTTCTTGATGACTATGATGATTGAAATTACTATCCCATCCCTCTTGTAACATATAAGAGCAACATTGGTCGAGCCCACAAAAGGATATAGAAGTCATGAAAAATCCTAACCTGGGAATTGGACATTCCAGCAGGTGACTAACATCTTCTCATGGTCGTTCATTTACTTGTCAAACCAAGGAACGTATACTTGAAATGGAGCGGCACTATATGTGCACTAAGAACTGGTTTTAGCCATAACTTTCTAGAAGTAAATGCTTGAAAGGAATTCTAACTCTGATGCAGGGACATGAAATAAAGTCTTGCTAACTTAAGCATCACTTAACTAAAGCAGGAATCACAATAACAATTACTGGGAAACAAACCATGAACTGGCCTTATGCTGCAGGAACAGACACAGGGATGGATTTTTTATGCTACAGGAACAGTTTAAGATTGAGTTTGCATCAAAGCTTACTGGAATGGAATTCTAACAGATAAATAACAGAAAGCAGATAGCTAACTACAGATACTTACTAAGTGGGCCCCCTTAGCAAGCATCAACCAATTACGCAAGAATAGAACTCAAAACTTTATCAGTTTCTTATTCATAACTTCTTAATCACATACATGGTTATTTGCTTGTAATGAAACTTAATACAAAGCTCTGTCTTTCATTATAACAGTAAACACATTACAATCTGTTCTATCTCTAAATTCCAGTCTAATCTCTCTTTTCCAATCTAATCTCTCTTAATCAACCCGTTCACTCGTGCAGGAGGAACCTTTATTTAAAGAGAAATAGGTAACTAACTAATCAACTAACAGAGAAAGACGCGGGTATAAATGTCACCTGAGAAGGAGGAACAGACTTCATAAATGCAAGTCTATCCGCTCAACTATCTCAAAGAAAATCTAGAACTCCACTCCTCCTAGATTGATGATTCATCTGGTTTCTTACCAAAGACTCGGACAAAGAATCCTTGCTTGAAACGACTCCTTCGTTGGTGCGCTGGAAATGGCTTTTTCCATGAGGTCGTGTTCTGCTGTGCATTGACTCGTTCATACCAGCTTCAACAACCTGTAGAACACATTGCAACAAAGGAAAAAGAAGGCATGCACTCATAATAGCACGACATTCCTTATTAATCACATGCATTCAATTCATCTTACTTATCCAAACATGACATATATGTACCAGTCAATTGGGAAGTCAAAACAGGGTAATGATCATAGATAGACTAAGATATTTATGCAGCAAGAGTATAGGATTGGTTGTCATCGAATACTACTCATAAACATTAAAATTTCATCACCATAGAGTTTTAAACATTCATAAAAAAGAGCAAGATTTTTTAAAACTTATAATCATGACATCCAAATTATAGCCATATTCTGGGCTCATCATTTGCCCCCTACTTTATCTAATGTTGGTCCTCCAGCATTAGTCTTTCTAGTTGTGTCCCTGAAATTTGTGGGAGTCACATGGCCCTGTAATATAGTCCTAAATCTGAAGTAGAAACCCCTACAGTTCTGCCATCTTTCATATCTTTTGGCTTCTATATCTTCATTGATTTATGTGGCCTGATAAGGATATAGTGGCCATATTAAAGTAGGAGGTCTAAATGTTAGTGGCAACCATAATTCAAACCTTTTTTGAAGACCAATCTGCATGTATCTTTCGGACCTCTTGACAGCTGCTCTTAAATGTAGGGGACTATGGGGCTTGGACTTCTTTAAACCAATCATTAGCATTTCCCATCTTGTTTTGCTTCTAGAAGCTGAAAGCTTCCAGAACGAATATGGTTGGCTTTTGAACTCGTCATAAACCTATTTCCTCAGATCAAATATCCTCACCCTAGCTGCAGGATCATAAAAACCATACGCAACAGAGAACCAGGCCCTCAGAAATTCTTTGGGATCTGTGCTCTCTGATTTCAGGGGAAGAGGTTCTCTTCACTCAGCCTCCTCATAGTCCTCATATTGTTTTCCATAATTAACTTCATTTGCTGCCTAGGACATTAGTGATCTCAAATGTATGTCACCTATAAACAAAAGTGGATTCCACTTAGTTTCATCAGGAATTAATAAACCATGTGAATAGAATTCACACATGGAATTCCTCAGCCAGTCAGGTGCCATTTGATAAGCATCATAAAATTCTTTAGTAGTGGTAGGAACAGGGTCAAGGTTTTTAGAAATCATCATCAACTGAAACCACAAAAACTGCTCTTTGAGGCACATTGCATATATTCTAGGTGGTGGCCTACATTCCATAATCTGACCTACCACCTCCATCATTTCATTCATCTTTTCCTTCACCTCCTAGATTTCTTGTTTCTGATTTTCAATTTCTTTTTTTAACTTCTTCTTTTCTTCCTCCCACAGACTCTGTTGCATTTGAGTTTCAGCCAGAAGGTGGAAACTCAAGGTCTGAAGTGTCACATGATTCTAGGTATCCTGAAGGTGTTCTAAGCATTCGGTTAGTAGCGGCTCTTATATACAACTAATGTCTGGCATGTTTCAGAAGGTAATGGGATTGCATTGGATGTCTCAGGTTGCTCCTGCTCTTGCTGCAGGACAAACTCTTGTTGCTGGTCAACAAGGAACTGTGTTTCCTTAGAAATTCTTTCAGCTGCCTCAACCAAGTCATCAAGACTCGGCATTCTCCCCTCATAATTACAGCCTTGCTGTCCTTTCTCAACTTCCCTTGTTTCTTTTTGTATATCAATAGGAATTTCTGAGGTGCCGGGTGGGAAATTCTCGGATGTACTCTGAGAATTTTTAGGAATGAGTTCCTCGGATTCCTCAGAAATGACAATTATTTCAGGTTGGGTAGAAGAGGATGGGGTAGTCTGACTTCATTTTCTTGCAGAAGTTCTCCTAGGTAATGCAATTGAGGTAGGAGATTCATGGGCAACTTTTCTTTTCCCAGCTTGCTTGGAGGTTTGAGAATTATTAGGAGAGGATGATGAAATCGTGGTGGCATCGGGTGTTGCTACAGGAGAAAGTCGGGTAGCTTATTTTTGTTTCTTGGCTCGAGGGTTTTCTCCTAGGGTATGCCTAGCACTAGATGGTTCGGCTATTTTGGTTTTCCCTTTTTCACTCCTTGTAGCAAACCTGGTTTTAACTTGAGTAGAGGGCTCAGTTATAATGGCTGCAGGACTAGGTGCTGCAGGAGAAGTAGGGGAATCTTGTTTGGCTTCTCTATTTGAAGAATCTACTCATTTTCTCTTTTTCTTGGGTTGTGCAGGCAATGTTCTTGGAGGTTCAGGAGGCTACAACCCTTTCTAGGCAACAAATTCTTGCCAGAAAAGGGGGGAAATGTCCCTCAGCGAATGCTCAGTCAGTCGTTTAATTAGGGCATGATGAGAGACTGAATTATCTTTTCCTTTTTGATTTTCACTAGCACTGTGCTCTAAAAGATTTAACAAAAAGTTTAGGACATTAATAGCTAATCCGTGTCTTATATGGCTTAACAACTTAAAATGATAGGAGTGCAAAAAGGAAAAGTGTCCCTCACAAGTTAAGTACCTGATTATATAGGAGGCATATTCTGAGTAGGGGTAAGGTAGAGACACCCTTCTGCACCCTTGCTTTGAAACTTCCAAGGGTCCGTCAACTGGCATTGTGAATTCTGCCCTGGCAGAGATGACATCCCTTCTTGTAGGAAAGTCTTCACCAGCTGCAAGAAGACCTATTATCTCTGTAATCCATTCCTCGGTGACTACTACTGCTAAGCCCCATACTGTGGCCTCACCTTCTAAGAGAGTTCTTAAGAACTCACCAGCAACTTCGTCATCAAAAGAATCGATGCTCAAAAAGTAGTTCAACCATCCACACATGCTAACTGCTTGATCTATCTGTGGGTCTTGTGTTAAGGCTTCATGAGCCGCTGGTTCGTGTCGTACAAGCTGACCACCCATTTTCTCAAATGTTTCTGCTAAAAACTCTGAATCTCAACTTCTTTTAAAAAGACTCTTTTCTCTGCTCGGCTTCTCTCTGTTCTTCTTCTTTCTCTTTTTGCTTTACCAGAAATAATGTACAAATAATTGCATGCAATGATTTTGAGGAACTACTTAACTAGCAGTCAACTTGTTGATCTAGAAAAATCATGCATTCATTTGGTGGCATGTACGATAAAAATTGTCTTTACTAAACATGGCAATAGAAAAAAGAAAGAATTTGTTTCAAATTATCCCCGCCCCCTACTTAAAATTTGACATGTCTCCACACATGTGGGAAAGTATAGGTGAGGCATGGGGAGTAATGACAGGAATGAATGATAGACATAATGCAATAAATGAATAAATAAGAGTAATGAATGATATGACTAATAAAACAAATATTGCATACCTTTTAATAAATGCCCGTGGATGTTGGTAGATCTCACAACACAATCGGAAATGACGGCGTGAAAAGAAACCATAAATGAATGTGGTATGGGAGATGGATGACATGGATGGGTGACATAGAAAAGAAGAATGGAATGAGTGATTGATGGTGATGGGTGATGATGGAGAAAGGGATTTCATAAAAATAAAACCTTTATTATGGACGTTCAACGTAAATCAGAGAGATGCTGCAGGAAGAGGATCGAAGCCCTTTGTTGCATGTAGATCACTGACCATAGGGAAAGCAAACTGTTGCATGAATTCTTCTTTTGAAGCTGGTTTATGGTACAACCAAAGATGGTGTCCATTAACCAATAGTTTGAAGCGGACAGGATCGATTGTCACCAACTGTACCGACCCATTATCAAATACATTCTCAATTTCATATGGACCAAGCCACCTTGTTGTAAGCTTACCCTGATTTTTTTTATATCTAGAGTCGTAGAGTAGGGCCCAATCACTAGCAGAAAATCACTTTGTCTTGATATGGTGATCGTGCCACTACTTCATTTGTTGTTGCACTGCTTCAGTATGTTGCAGGGCAGTTTTCCGCATCTCATCCAATGCATTCAACTAGAGGAGGTGTTCTTTGTGCGCTTCAGAAAGATCAATCTGTAGTTGCAGAGCAGTCTTCAAGGTTTTATGTTCGAATTCAATTGGAAACATAGCAATCTTACCATAAAGTAGCTCAAAAGGTGTGAATCCTGTAGTAGTTTTCCAGGTTGTCATATAGGCCCAGACTGCTTCTAGAAGACGGCTGCTCCAATCCTTCTTATGTAGCTTCACTGTTTTGGTGAGGATTGCTTCCAACTCTTTGTTAGTAACCTCCGCCTGGCCATTTTCTTGAGGGTGATATGGGCTTGATTTCCTGTGTCTGATTTTATAATCATTCATCAACGTTGTGATCAGTGTTGATGTGAATTGAGCTCCCTAATCAGTGACGAGTTCCCTGGGAACTCCAAATCGAGTGAAGATTTGTTCATACAGGAATTCAGCAACTTTGTTGTCCCTGGCATGTGCCATTGCCTTTACCTCCACCCATTTGGTTACATAGTCAGTGCACACCAAAATATAGGACTTTCCATTGGATGGCGGGTCTATAGGACCAACAAAATCCATACCCCACTTGTCAAAGGGGGTTACTACCACTTGAGGATGCAGAGGCATTTCATCAGTCTTCATTGGTCGCCCCATTCGTTGGCATCTATCACATTTTCTAGTATATGCTACAACATCTTTGTGTAAAGTGGTCCAATAATACCCTGTGTTAAGTACCTTCATTGTTGTTCTTTTAGAGGCCAAATGGCCACCACATGGCTCATCATGACAAGCATGCAGTATGTCATATGTCTCATCTTCCCTCACACACCTACGCATGACTTGATCTGGTCCAGTATAGAACAAACAATCGGCTATCCAAAAGAAGTTGAAACTCTTCTCAATCAACAACTTTCTCTCTTTTGGGGAGAAGTGAGCTGGAATCCTGTTGGCTGCCAAGTAGTTTGCAATATCTACATACCATGGGGTGCAAGCAACAATATAGAATAGATGTTCATCAGGAAAAGTATCATCAATTACCTCGGATGTGGCAGGTGTAGCTGTTTGAAGTCTTGACAGGAAATCAACGACCACATTTGCCTTGTCTGGCTTGTCAATGACTGTGATATCAAACTCTTGCAACAACAGTAGCCACTTTGCTAACCTTCAAGAAATGGCAGGTTTATTCATAAGGTACCGTATTGCTACATGGTCAGTGTGAACAAATACTTGGTAGCCAGTTACATAATGCCTAAACTTATTCAAAGCATACACTACTGCTAGCAACTCCTTCTCTATGACAGTGTAATTCAATTTTGGCCCTTGTAGATTCTTGTTGATCAAATAGATAGCATGCTCAATGGAATTCTCCTTCTGTCCTAACACAGCCCCTATGGCATAATCAGATGCATCTGTATGTATGTGAAGGGGCAAACTCCACTTTGGTCCTTGAAGAATAGGTGCTTTAGTGAGTAGGTCCTTCAGGTGCAGGAAAGACTTATCACAGGCCTCAGTCCAGTGAAATTCAGAGTCCTTAGTTAATAAGGCATACAATGGACTAGCTATTTTGCTGAAATCTTTTATAAATCTCCTATAATATCCAGCATGGCCTAGAAAGCTCCTTACATCTTTCTGCTTGGTAGGAAGGGGTAGATTAGAGATGACCTCAATCTCAGCAGGATCAACCTGTATTCCTACAGCAGAAATATAGTAACCAAGGATTATTCCCTCTTGCATCATCATGAAACACTTTTGACTATTCAGTGATAGGTTGTGATCTTCACATCTCTGTAATACTTTCTTCAAGTTTGTTTGAGCTTCCTCAAATGTTGCACCATAAGCAGTAAAGTCATCCATATACATTTCCATGCACTCATGTGAGATGTTTGAGAAGATGCTTATGACTGCCCTCTGGAAAGTTGCAGGTGCATTACTGAGACCAAAAGGCAAGAGTGAGTAGGCAAAAGTCCCCCGAGGGCATGTAAAAGTAGTCTTTTCTTGATCCTCAAGAGCAATTTTGATTTAATTGTACCCGTTGAAGCCATCTAAGAATGAGAAGTACTTTTTCCTAGCTAAATTATCTAGAACTTGATCAATGAATGGAAGAAGAAAGTAATCTTTCTTTGTTGCAAAGTTGAGTTCTCTGTAGTCTACACATACCCTCCACTTTCCTCCTTTATTAGGAACAATAACCAATGGGGAAACCCACTGACTATCTGAGATTGGGTAGATAAAACCAACATTCAACATTTTCTGCAACTCCTCTTTAACAATTTCTCTCAAAGCTAGATTTATTCTTCTTTGAGGCTACCTAACAGGTCTGAACTCACTGTTAATATATATGTGATGTGTACAGAGTTTGGGGTCTAAACCCTTCATGTCACCATATTCCCAAGCACAAGCTGACTTATGACTAGTAAGCATTTTAACCACAGATTCTTGTTGCTCACCAGTGAGGTTTTTATTGATGCTCAAAGTTTTTCCTGCTGCTACCTCAATTTGGGAGGTTAAATCAACCATAGATACTTCAGGCAGAAATGGCATTTCTACCTCGTGGGGCAGCAAGGTGTGTAAGCAGTCAGTTGCTGCAGGATAATGAGCTAATGTAGGTGAAGGAATAATGGTCTACAAGGAACATGGATTTTTTTCACAATCAAAATATTTGGTACCATAGTTATTCAACAGGATATTGGATAGTATACCTTCTTCTTCTTGTTGTGCAATGAAAGGCTCTTTAATAATCATCATTAATTTGGCCACGGAGTTCAATTCCTCTTCTTCTCCTAAATCTGGCCAAACGACTTCTCCCGACTCAGGCTGGGGTTGGGCTGGAGAATAGAGGGTGAGCTTCTTTTTGTTATACCCATCAGATATTGTCATGTTACCCTATCTACAACCAATGTAAGCATCAACAGTAGCCAATCAAGGCCTTCCTCGTATGACAGGATATCCCCCCAATGATGCCTTTGGAGATAAGACTATAAAGTCAGCAGGGTACTCCCAGGAATCCAAGGTGACTACAAGGTCTTCAACTACCCCATCATGTTTGACAGTTGAGCTATCAGCAAGCTGCAATATTGTAGGTGTAGCCCTTAGGTTTGAAATACTAAGTTTTACAACTAGGTCCTTTTTCATGACATTGATAGCTACCCCAAAATCTACTAAAGCATTCTTAATTTGCAACCCATTAATATTGATCTCCACAACAGGGCTTCTTGGATCAGAATATTTTGGGATGGTAAGCTTCCCTGGCATTAAGTTAGAGAGTTGGCCTATGACATGGACAGTTTGAGGGTCTTTCTTTTTCCTCCCCGGTTTCTTCAAACATGCCTCTTTAATAGCTTTGCTATAGATAGGTACCTCTTTGATTGCTTGGAACAAGGGAATTTTCATACATATATGCTTTAGTTGGTCAAGGATGTCAAAGATAGGTTCTTCTTATTTTTTCACATTTTCACCTTCCAACCTTTGTGAGAAAAGAGGGGACACTTCACTAGATGCCTTAGGTAATGATGGAATCTAAATTGGCTCATTTGGTTGGGGAAGGTCATTTGTATCCTTATCTTGGTCAGCTCCTTCAGATGGCAATTCTGAGATTATGGGAGGAGATGGTGTGGGCAACACAGTTCCTGAATGTAAATTGATATTATTCAGGTTGAGAGCATAGGTAGGCTGATGATTATGATCAACAAAATAGACTTGCTGCTATTTTTGTTGCGGCTGGTGGTTATTTGGATTGGGTGCTGCTTGAGCAGATAATTGGGTTGGCTTTGGATTCAGACTGTGATTAGCTGCAAGAGGTGGCATAATGGACTGCTGCTGGGGTTGTTGCAAGAAACCAATGGATGGATTTGACCATTGCTGGCCTCCTCTCCATTGGTTAGACTGCTATCATTTTCCTTGTGGAGGCTGCCACTGATTTTGCTGTGGTGGTTGTCAATTCCCTTGTGGGGATTGGCAACGGTTTTGTTGGGCATTTGGCCAAGGATTATTCTATTGAGGTTGAGAATATGGACCATAATTTGGAGGGTATTGGTTTTGCTATTGATTATTATATGAACCAAAATTTTGCAAGGGCTCCTGAGGCATACCTTGTCTTAAGGCCCATGGCCTGCGCTGAGCAACAAAGTACACATCTTCCTCTCCTTCAATAGTTTTGAACTCGGTTGGAAGATGTTGCACCTCCAAATTGGCCATCGATTTGCATCTACAGTCCCTCTTCCTCTGTCTGTAGTGAGGGCAATATTCAGCCAACATCGCATTAGCTTCTTCTTTCTTCCTTCTAGCCTGCATGGTGTCTAGCTGAGTAGATACATCATTGATGATGTCTTGATTGAAGTCGGACAAAAGATTAGAGAGTTTTCCTTTTGATATGCCTAAGCCACTTCCTTTGGCAACAGAGGGTCTGAACCCCCTACCTTTCTTTACGCTTGCCCTAGAGTAATTGAGACATATCGTCTTGATGTCATCCCAATTACTTTGGGTAATATCTCCTCCATCCATGAGGTCTAGTGCTTCCATACATGTATCATTGACTCCCCTTAGAAAGAGAAGTTTTTTAGACTCCTCATTTAGCTAGTGTTGAGTATTTTTATGCACACTGAACGAAAACCTGAAGACATAGTCCTCCAAGGTTTCATCCTCCTTTTATGCCATCTTGAAGAGGTCATCTCCTCTCATATCATTTCCCCTACAATATTCCTTATACTTCCCTAAGAACAATTCCTTCAATTCATCCCAAGTGGCTGCTGCATTGCCTCCTAATCCCATGAACCATCTTAAGGCTGACTCCTTTAAAGTAGAAGGAAACAATTTCATCTTATGGGCATCAGTAGTATAATCATAACTCCTACATAGGATGTCAAATTCGAACAAGAAGGTATGAGGGTCCTCTATAATCAAGCCATAGAATTTTGGAAGCAATGAAGCAGGGATATTTTTGAGATTATGATTGTCATGGAACTCAGGGAGTGGAAATGGAAAAGTAGGCACTGCCATCCTTGGTGGTGGTCTTGGGTTAGCTCCTGGCTAGTAGACAACAATGGCTAGTGGATTGTTATGGGGATGCAGGTTATTAAACTGTGATGCAAGTAAATCAATATTATTAGGTATATCAAACAGGTTCAAACTGATCTCCGAGGAAGAAGAAGATGAAGTGACAAGGTCTTAGCCGACATCCAAATATGAGTCTTCTGGGACAATTTCAGGGTCAATCTCTAGGTTATTTTCTTGGATATTTGAATTTCTAGGAAGGAATCTTCCAAATTGGTCTCTTCTTATATGCATGTAATAGACTTAATTTGAAATGAAGAATTTCTAAAATTTTGAATGCTAAAACTATTGCTAAAAATGGTTAGGACAGGTTCTCAGCTTGACACCATCCCCGACAACGACGCCAAAAATGGTCGCACCCACAAAAGGCTATAGAAGTCACGGAAAATCCTAACCTGAGAATTGGACATTCCAGTAGGTGACTAACATATTCTCATGGTCGTTCATTTACTTGTCAAACCAGGGAACATATACTTGAAATGGAGCGGCACTGAATGTGCACTAAGAACCGGTTTTAGCCATAACTTTCTAGAAGTAAATGCTTGAAAGGAATTCTAACTCTGATGTAGGGACATTAAATAAAGTCTTGCTAACTTAAGCATCACTTAACTAATGCAGGAATCACAATAACAATTACTGGGAAACAAACCATGAACTGGCCTTATGCTACAGGAACAGACGCAGAGATGGATTTTTTATGCTGCAGGAACAGTTTAAGACTGAGTTTGCATCAAAGCTTACTGGAATGGAATTCTAATAGATAAATAACACAAAGCAGATAGCTAACTACGGATACTTACTAAGTGGGCCCCCTTAGCAAGCATCAAGCAATTACTCAAGAATAGAACTCAAAACTTCATCAATTTCTTATTCAAAACTTCATCAATTTCTTATTCATAACTTCTGAATCACATACATGGTTGTTTGCTTGTAAGAAAACTTAATAGAAAGCTCTGTATTTCATTATAATAGAAAGCTCTGTGTTTCATTATAATAGTAAACACATTACAATCTGTTCTATCTCTACTTTCTAGTCTAATCTCTCTTAATCAACTCGTTTACTTGCGCAGGAGGAACCTTTATTTAAAGAGAAATAGCTAACTAACTAATCAACTAACAGAGAAAGACGCGGGTATAAATGTCGCCTAAGATGGAGGAACAGACTTCATAAATGCAATTCTATCCGCTCAACTGTCTCAGAGGAAATCTAGAACTCCACTCCTCCTAGATTGATGAGTCATCCAGTTTCTTCCCAAAGACTCGGACAAAGAATCCTTGCTTGAAACGACTCCTTCATTGGTGCGCTAGAAACGAATTTTTCCGTGAGGTCGTGTTCTACTGTGCATTGACTCGTTCATACTAGCTTCAACAACCTGTAGAACACATGGCAATAGAGGCAAAAGAAGGCATGCACTCATAATAACACGACATTCCTTATTAATCACACGCATTCAATTCAACTTACTTATCCAAACACTACATATATGTACCAGTCAATTGGGAAGTCAAAACAGGGTAATGATCATAGATAGACTAAGATATTTATGCAGCAAGAGTATAGGATTGGTTGTCATTGAATACTACCCATAAACATTAAAAGTTCATCACCATAGAGTTTAAAACATTCATAAAAGAGAGCAAGAGTTTTTAAAACTTATAATCATGACATCCAAATTATAGCCATATTCTGGGCTCATCAAGCATGTCGGGCTCTACCCTTGTGGGAACCCATTTTTCCCCACATGCTTGGTCTTTGAAGATAAACAGCTACATGGATTTTCCTATACCTACACAAGGAAACAAATAGTGTTAGCATAAAAAACAATATATCATGATCGTGTTGATGTTTCTCCTTCAGCTCACATCTCTGTACTTCCCTTGATTGTTTCAATGCATGATCAGTAGCATATTATATTATTGTTGATGGTTCATATAGGTATATTCATAGTCAGAGCCTCTGACATCCCTCTCTTCCTTCCTATAGGTCAACGAAGCTCGAAGAAAGACAAATGGTGCACCTCTTCTGCATCGGTCATCAACCAATCAGGCAATGATGATTATGTTTATACTTATGTGATTTTTTCCTTATGCATCTTCCATAGTGTAGTGTGCTGCTTATGATGCATTGTGAAAGTCACATCCAGAGCTTGTGTGGATATTTGATTTTATTCCTTCTGTTTTTCATTTGGAAAAGAAAAAATGCATCTTAATGCAAATTTGTATTAGCATTTGTATTCTCGCAATCAAATGAAATGTTGTAAATATGAATCACTTTATGAAATAAATGAAAGCATTTGGAAAGCTTTATTGTTTAATGCTCGGTCATGTACTTCATTTGACTGTAAAGCATTGAATAGCAAGTTCTGAAACTCTAATTCCTCTCTATAAAGCATAACTATCACTTAATGAACCAAAACGAAGTGCAAAACAACACTCAAGCATATTCAGAAATTACTGCATTTCACTTTTAAATATAACAACATTTAAATCAGCTCCACCATTTGAGCTGTAGCGACAAATTGGTAACAAGAATAACATTATTATTTCATCTTTATTTTCTCTTGTGATTTTATTAAAACTCCTATATCTTGGTTGGCTATCTCCATAGCCAAATAATTCATGGTATAGAGCATTATATACCAACTCTTACACTATATTCCCAAGGGGATATGTAAAAGGAATATGAAGGAAATTGAACCAACCTTAGATTTTTTTTGTCATTATCATTGAGGATCTCCATTAGATGGAGGTATACCACTCAACCTCCATGTGGTTCTTGAAACCTTTTAAGACACTTCATCACTAAATCATATGTTAACCCTCTCATTTTCTATATAATTTATTATAAATTTAATGTGTTCATGTGATCCCATAGTGTGTGATTTAATTGGTGTGTTCTTCCCAATCTCATATTTATTTGTGTTCTAGTATGATTTTTTATATTTTATAAATATGCATTGATGGTGTTGGTAGAATCATCATGCATGCTTCTTTGGTGTTCCATGTATTGACATGATTGGAATGTGTATGCATTGATTAGTGACTATGTATCCCTTATGTATGTTTTTCTTGGAAACTCTATGTGTGAGATGTGATCAGTTAGTTCATCTACTTTATTTTGCATGAGTGTTATTGAACTAGTTAATTGGTTCCCTCCTAATTAATGGGGATGGGCCTAAGGTTTCCACATGAGTGCACAATGTTCAACCACCATTGAAGACCCATAAATCCTTTAAAGAAGCTCAAAGGTTCATACAAAAGGAATTTAATCTTTTAGTGTTGTAGATTTTCATTATTATGTAGTTTGAATAAAATGTACAATTTGGGGTGTTGGAGACCTCCTTTGTAAAATTCTAATTATTAATTTTAACTCATTTGAGTTGGACTGTAATCTACCCACATAAGTGGCAAGAAATCTATATTTACATTTGGCACATCTTGTCATTGATTTTGAATGAGTGAAATTTCATATATTTTCTTGTGTCCAACTATGTGATAGAAACATGATTAGAAAATCTAGTTTCATATTCTTGTAGAATGAACATGCAAACTAGTGTATATGCAATGTGTGTTACATATAATTGATGTAATGGGTAGTTAAAAATAGTATCTCATGTGATGTTCATATTTGTAGCTTGCTTACCATTCTTATCACATGTGT
This sequence comes from Sequoiadendron giganteum, assembly GCA_007115665.2. Lineage (NCBI taxonomy): Eukaryota > Viridiplantae > Streptophyta > Pinopsida > Cupressales > Cupressaceae > Sequoiadendron > Sequoiadendron giganteum. Next base: position 461,284,786 of record CM021106.1, read on the forward strand.
GTACCCATGCATACAGGTGAATAGGTGTATGTGATTTTAAATATTTAATGAAGTCTTTGTGAATTATCTCTGTGTACTACCTTTAAATTTGAGTTGTGCTTGAGATACTTATGTGATATGACACTTCAAGTGTTGGGATTTTTTGATGGTGTTTTTATGCACTTCACAACATAGGTAATACGTAGGTGCATTACCTCTCTTGAAAGACAATATTCCATAATCAAATTGCAGAACACTATCACAAGGTCTCTCGGATGTCAAGTCTTGATGATGCTTGGAATATATCACTTGTTTGATGTGATTTGTTGGAATCACAAGGTGGAATTATGGATGAGTTACAAAGCGGGGAAGTTGTATCTGCAAATGGAGTTCTTAAGATGGGAAAGTTGCTAAGTGTTTGTTGCAGGTTCAAACAGCAGTCTAGAACTCCATTTCAACATCAGATTTAGCTTTACAATGTGCAATGAACCTTGCCTAAGGTTACTTATTAGAAAAAAGGAAAAAGGGCAGGGAAGAGAGAAGGTTCCTGGATCTAAAACTACAAATGAACAGTGATCATGGAGGCTGCTACAATAGATAAACTCCCTAAACTAGGTTTTGCTTGGCTAAGAGGATCCTACAGTTACACAAAACCAGTGCAATCTTCTAAGGACTGCAGATTTTCAGTTTGCATACACACATAATGAACATGCAAGTGAACTAAGTTGAATCAATCAAATAAAGAAGCCCAGGCTCACTTTGCATAGTAGCTTGTCATCAACAAGTGCCAAAAGTATGGGCTGAAAGCTCATCAAATACTATAACAGAAAACACCATCATCACTTCCATTCAAGAAACTAACAACTAAAAGTAACTTGGAAGGTAGAACCATGCACACATAGTGAGAAAACTAAAAAAGTAACACCCATAGATCATGCAATTTTGCTTTCTATTGCTGTAGAATGTTTTTACAACAACTCTCCAGCCCTTTGCAAATGAGGGGAAGACCCCTATTTATAGTTTTCCAAAGCCCAAATGAATGGATAGGATTGATTTACATTGTGTGGCTCATATTCAATTACATCAGGGCTTCACCTACCCCACAATATTCAACAATTTAAAGTACATCTTTTGTCTTTTTCCTATTTTGTCTTTTAGTGGGCAATCACTGTATTAGTTTTGTCTTCTAGCTAATTTCCTCTTTATTGTAGTTGAAATTGCCTGAAAGCTGCCTCCTCCCGATGGAATTGTAGCATTCTTCATTGGATCAAATGGGTCAGTTGATGATTGGCATCAATGGATTGGTTGCCCTTGATTATGGCAAACAACCCCCAAAGATCATCATCATTTGGTGAAAAGTAGGACAACCCCCCTTGCGTTTTGTCATTGAATTCCTTGGCATAGGCCTTCTTCTGATGCCAACTCTATTGATGTGCACCAGGAGGAGAGGTGGGCATAAAATGAATGGTGATAGGAGCCACATGTTTTTCCTTGTTCATCTTTCTTAATGGGCCTCCCGACGGACCTAGGGTAGGCTTCTTAAAACCTGCATGCATGAAGTGTTGTAAGTGCTTTCATACACAAATCAAGGCAAATGTTAATCAAATCTTGAAAAATCCTTGCTAGATCCATTCATGCATCATCAAAATATCATAATATTCAGTGTGAATTGCCATTAGCAGTTTACTGGAGAGTGTTGGAACATTCCGGGACTGAGAGGTCGGAATGCTATTTTAGGAATGTTGTTTTGAAAATGGCGAACAGAGCATGGAACTCCGGATGGTATCTCCTGGCTAAAAATTTGGAATTTGAAAGGTCCAAGGAGGATAAGATCCAATTTTAGCATTTGGGTCGAAATCCGTTTTGGATTAGGAGACCACGTTGGCGTTGGGTTCTGGAACGGCCAGGGACGGATTGAGTTCCCGAACGACAAAAGAGGGACGGACTTCCAGAAACAGCCACAGAGGGGTCGGGCTCCGAAAGCCAGAATGCCTAAGGAAAATGAATGGAGGAAATAGAATCCCGGAGACGGAATCCCAAAAACAGAATTCTGGAGACGAAATCTCGGAAACGGAATTCCGGAGATGGAATCCCGAAAACGGCCACGGAGGGGCCGGGCTCCGGAAGCCGGAATGCCTAAGGCAAACAGATGGAAGAAATGGAAAAACGGAGACGGAATCTCGGAAATGGCCACAGAGGGGCTGAGCTCTAGAAGCCGGAATGCCTAAGGCAAACAAATGGAAGAAACGGAAAAACGGAGATGGAATCCTGAAAATAGAATTCCGGAGACGGAATCCCGGAAACGGCCACGGAGGGGCCGAGCTTCGGAAGCCGGAATGCCTAAGGAAAATGGATGGAGGAAATGGAAAAATGGAGACAGAATCCCAGAAACGGCCACAAAGGGGCCTGGCTCTAGAAGCCGGAATGCCTAAGGAAAACGGATGGAGGAAATGGAAAAACGGAGACAAAATCCTAGAAACAGAATTCCGGAGACAGAATCTCGAAAACGGCCACAGAGGGGTCGGGCTCTGGAAGCCGGAATGCCTAAGGCAAACAGATGGAGGAAACGGAAAAACAAAGACGGAATCCCGGAAATGACCACGGAGGGGCCGGGCTCCGGAAGTCGGAATGCCTAAGGCAAACAGATGGAAGAAACGGAAAAACGAAGACAAAATCCCGAAAATGAAATTCCGGAGATGGAATTCCGGAACAGCTGGGGATGGACGAAGTTCCCGGACGTTCCAGAACGAAAATTTTGCAACTTCCTGAAACTTAACAAAACTTTGGCAGTTCACTTAGGCACCACAAAAACATCCCAAATCTATGGAAAACTTGTCCCCAAAGTCAAAGATGAAGGAAAAAGCGAAACGAGTGAGCGGGGAGGCGAAGCCCAAAAAACCCAAGACTTGGCAATTTTATATTTTAGGGGAAAAATATGGTCACCCAAAAATGAGACTTTGAAGGGCACGTTGACCAAATAGGACACCAAAAAATGGCATGCAAAACGAGAGGCACACAAAATGAGGCAAGAATAAAACGACCCGAAAAGATAAAACGAAAGAGAGGGTCCCCGTTCAAAACGGGGCATGTGTGCAAAACAAGCACAACAAGATTCATAAATAGCATCAAAGTGATTGATCTAGAGCGAGTTAGGTGTGTCATTTGGTTCCCTTATCTTTAGAACCCTCTTAGCACATGATCCTTAGATCCACATGGTGATCTCCATCCTTGTAGATGTGCACTTTTTTGTGTGAATGTAGGGATATTGGGCAAGTAGGAAATATTAGGGTTAAGCTCCAAGAACTTGTTTGGTTATCTTTGTGACTATACTTCATTAGAGAACTAAGTTCAATGCAAGAAAATCCTTAGAGAAGTATGATTTTTATTTGGGAAGTTAGTTTTAGTGAATTCTTGACCAAGATAAGAGCACAAGACTACACAATTGGAGGAATATAGCACAAGTGTGTTAGTGTCCTAAAGTTGCATTGGAGTCCTAAAATTACACTAGTGCCTTGAAGTGCATTATTGTTTGAACCCTTAAACAATGAGCATTTCTTGCACATTTTTTAAAAAGTATTGAAGGAAAATTGTTCCTAAGGGTCTTCTTTGTGTTTCTAAGATCTTAATTTACATGATCCTTTGGGTACTTTGTGAGATATTGATATCCTCATACCTAACCTTTGGTGTGTATATTAATTCTTAATTATCATGTCTATGACCTTATGGACACATGCTCTTAGTGTCGAAATTTGTGGGATGTATCATTGTATTGCCTTCATCCTCTTCTATTTATTTCATGAGTGTGGGTTGTTGTTAGAGTAATATTATCCATAAGTTTTATACATTGAGATTTGTTTCTATGCCCTTATGCATAATTGAATAGTCGACAATTTGATTGGTTGTGACCTTGTATCTACCAATTGACCTACCTCTTATGTTAGTAATTCTAGTGAGTAAATTTAATTCCCACATCTTCTTAGATGTTAATTATTTAATCTTGGGATGTGCAATGAAGCAAGTATCACTCTCATTCTATTCCTTGTGTTTACAAGAGAGCAAGATTATAGGCTGGTAACTAATCTCTATCATAAAGGAAAGCATATCCTCTTGTATGATTGTCATGGTGACCTTGCCACTAATATGGTTAAGTCTTTTGATTGTGACATCATGCTTGGTGCATTATTGATGGGTGTCCAATGTGTCATTATGCTTTGTCACAACACCTTATACATATGAGTGACCAATGTGACATATAAATGCCACACTTGCAATGCAAAAAATCTATTTGTTTAGTTTTAACTATTAAAGTCTTGGAGAAAATCTTAGGGCATTACAAAAATATCTAATTGTTAGGGACAAATTCACAATTGTGAACTTTCCTTGCACTTATAAACTTTTCCTAATACAATGGCTTGTATACCTTTTTTTAATCAACTTGATTGGTATTTCTTGATCTCCTCTATGCTTCTTGGCATATGTTGGCTAGTGGTATTTAAAAGTAATTTTGTGGGGTTGTTGATGTGTTACAACAAGACATATTCTCCTAGGTCAACCCTCACGAATGTGTGAATAATGTGAACACGAGAATAAGTGCAAGCATAGATGTGGCTATTAAATAGATAAGGTGAATGTATGATAGTGTGTGAATATGAAAGAGAATAAATAGTATGTACCTAAGAATGTATAAGTGGTAGGTAAATAATATAAAATAAAAGACCTAGCTTCACACAATAGTATACCATTAGTAAATATACCAAACACTCTCCCTCGAAATAAAACTAAATAGAAAATGACTTACCATTTATTTTCCAAAAAAACACTCCTTTTATGCAATTCGATTATATTAAAATGCATAGCAATGATACTTTAAAGGTACTCTTCCCATTTAAAATTCGTGATTCTTTCCTTGTCCACGTCAACATAAATAAAGTTGTTTTAATGTTACAAAGAGGAAACATACAAAGCAGCATTAAGTTCACACCTACCACTCTATAAAGTGTTAATTGAGTGGGTCATTATGTCTTGTACAAGGAGAATTTAGTTATAGAAGTAATTTTAAATGCATATATTTTAAGTATATTTATTTAAGGATAGATATTTTTTAAAATTTTGATGGAATGAATTTTAGAAGTTTATCAAGGTTTAATGTTATAGATGAACTATTCTTATGTAAAGTATAAAGTCTAAATTTAGAATTGGAATCTTTTAATGTAAAGTGTAATTTTATTTTTTTCTTAAAAAATGATAATTATAAATGATTTTATTATTATTAGAATTTTATTTTTCGTGAATAAAATGGTGATTGTGAAGGAGTTTTTTATCATATAAATAGACTTCACTTTCATTCTTTTGTAAAAGATCATAACATTTAAAAAAATAAAAATCATCTTATATAAATAGATTGCAATTTTATTATTTCTTAAGGATTTCTTGTCATAATCATGAGTTATACTTAGATGTACATCATTAATAATTGAACACAACTCAAGCAATGACAATGGCAAGCATATAAACAAATGCACAAATACATATCTTTGATTACTACTCTTAGTATGCAAAATTTAAAAAATAGGGTTGGTTTCTTGAAATCTTATGACTTTTATTTTAGCATTCTAAGTTTCATGGTTATTCATGTGTGTGAGTAAATGATTGTCCTTCAATTCTATGTAACATTAAATTTGATTGTCCTTCAATTTTATGTAACATTTCTTTATAATATCTTTTTTATATAATACATATAGTTGTATCTTTTTAAATTAATTATTTTAGTAATTTGATACATATTTTTTTACATAAACTATATATATATATATATATAAATGATAGTTATGTATTAAAATTTTAAGCTAAAAGATATAGGTTAGTAAACAAATTATAATTATTTGCAATTAATAACATAAAAATATATAAATAAATATCAATTTTAAATCTTGAGCTAACCTTCTAATGAATTTTAATTATAAAATTATATAACATAAAAAATATTCATATATAATTATACATAAATTAATTTAAACTTATTTTAAAATACATAATAGTCAAATCCAAAATAATAATAATAGTTCAAGGGGTTGGGTTTAATTGGTAAAAATATTGGGTTCTTGTTGTGGAGACCTAAGTTCAATTCTCTATAGAGATATCTAATATATAATGCAATGGATTGTCCAATTTACATTAATTGTTAGATTTTATTATATTAATGATAGATTGTTATGTATTCAATACATGCAAATAGGTTGGTGAATTTGAATTCAACACAAGATGCATTGATTATATCTCATGAATTTTAGTTGTCAAAATTTTGTTGCAAATTGTATAAATAATAATTATATGTATATAGTCATGGACCTTTTCTAGCAAGGCCAAAAGTCTATATTGTATTCATTCAATTCTATAACATCTATATTTGATATTAATAAAATATTTGTTTTCGTCATCTTTAATGTTCTTCCTCATTGTGATTGTTTATCTTTTTATTGTGCCTATGTGTTTCATGGTAGTATATTCCTTAACTAGAATCTTATTAATCAATTGTTCAAGATTACCCATGATCTTTTATTTAAATTCATGATGAATTGATAAAATATAATAAAACATCAAAAACATGTTTGGTAGAAAGATCCTTGACATCATCTACACTAGGTAACACCCCCTTGCTACCCTAAGGGAAATTGGGAGGAGTGTTAGTAGATTGAGATGCACTGCTAGTCAATAGAAAATGATTATTTTTTTTTACTTTTTAAGAATAAATAAGTCCAATAAGAAGGTTTACATGAGTTTTTAAGGCTATTAGTAACTCATAGGAGGAGGATGTGTATGGTATATTCATTCACCAAACCAACACTTTTTTATTAAATGATATTGATGGCCCACATAAGTTCACAACCTTATCAAATGGAAAGGGGTAAGCTAGTGGAAGTCATTATATTCCTTGAGGATTAATAAAAGCTATCAAAATCTTAAAAGGTAGATCTCTTTTATTTAAAGAGTGCATGTTCCTACTATAACAATGTCAAGTCACATGACCTTCTCATGAGCATTAAGAAGACAATAAGAGTTATTAAATTTAAATTTATAAAAGTCATGTAATTGGTCCATGTCTAAAGAATGAGACCATAGAAGAAAAAAATTAATTTTTGAAATGATGTGAGCCACCGGTCATTTATGAAGAGTTATTAATAGTAGATATTGAGTAAATGCTAGAATTCCAACATCTATTTTCTAAGATGGCTATAAAATGGGTATGCACTTTCACCATTACTTTATATTTCATTTATAGATTTTAAACTCTCTTAGTTGCAAACCACCTAGACCATAAATAGAGATAGAGATTTGTAGATCATCTAGAGAATTAAAGGGAAAAATAAGGCATATAGGTTGTAGAAATTTCGTCCATTTGTATGCACGAATACAAATACAAGATGACATTTGAGGGCAAAGAAAGGAAAGAATATAGTAGTACATATTCTAAAAAACCCTAGGAAAGGGCTTTTGTATGTACCTAAATAATATTTCACCTGTTTCACTTAGTTATATCTCTATGAGAAAATATCTATGGTGATAAATCATCCCTCTTTACCCACACAATTAAGAGGGATTTATTTGTTGATGAAATTTATTTCATTTATGATCTTAGGACTACTAAATCTACTATAATTTTGAGGGAGGGAAATTTTGGGGGGATAAATAAAAATATGGATGATTCCTTTGAGGCAAAGATTTATACAACATGATGTTAGAAAAATATATGATCACTATGGTCCATTCTTTCTAAGAACTAATAGTTTCCCTATCAATAACTATAATTCTAGGTCTAAAATGGTGGAAATTAAAGATAAAGAAATAAAATCTATGATTCAATGTTGATCCCATAAAAAAACTCAATGTGCAATATGGCCTCCACCATCTTTATTTTTATGGTCACTTGAGCTTATATGAGTAAATCATCCCTAATGGATGTATACAGTAACCTGAATTTTAAGCCTCATTATCACCTTCAACATATTTAAGAATAAAAATGCACATGCTTGAATTCATACTTAGATATGAAGATGACAATAATATCTACCCTCGCTAGCTAGCTACAATTTACTAGATGAGGACCCCTAGGAGTGAGATCCTAGCATTTTATTTCTTAAACTTAATGGAGAATCAATTTCATGACCAACTAGCCAAGTAAAATATTATAAAGGTATTTAAATAATTCTACCACATCCACTTAATATTGTATCAAAAATTTACATTTTATTCATATGTAGGTCCAACAATGGAAAGGTCTATAAATCAAAGAAATTTTAACCCTATTAAAATATGGATTCACATCTTATCTAAGGTCTTATCTTGTTATGAGTTCAATAAAATTGTAATCAGCAGCGGATATATATATGAGATCAGTTTTATCATTTTGGCATGGAGGTAGATAAGTGAGCAAGAATAGAGAATGTGTGGTACAAAATTTAGCAGAGTAATAGTGATAATTTGTTTATGTATGATGCAAAGAGTAGAGCAGAGCGAAGTGCAAAGTTAGAAAGAAGATCAAGAATCAAATCTATGAGCTTCACCAGAATTGTAACCCGGCATGAGTAGATGCTACTATCTTAGTTCATCCTTTAGATGGTTTTAATATTAAATTTTGTAAGGTAGTGAGCCTTCCCTTTTGAGCAGTGAGCTCTAGGCAGTGTGCCTGAATGCAAGTGCATTCTCTTTTGTAAAACTTTATTTGAGTGCTCAAATTGTGGATTAACCTCCACCATGGTTTTTCCCCTAACAAGGTTTCCATGCAAAAAATATTTGTGTTATGAATGTTTCCTTTGAATTCTTGCATCTTTCTTTTAATGTAATGACAAAATGGTTTAAGTTTCAGAATAATAAAGTTTAAGAATTTTTGAACACTAATTCACCCTGCCCCTCTCAATGCTCCCTTGAGTCCAACATATATCCCTCATTGTTTCTCTACAAAATTTAGTTAACTTATTATGACAAGAATTTATTTCATTTTGTGCTTCCCTTAGCTATACTGCCAAGCTTTCATTTGTTTTTCTTTGTTCCTCCATTTTTTGTTCTGAATATTTTGCATTTTATTTTTGTTCTTCTAGATTGAATTTTAATCAATTTGCAGATTCATTGGCTTTCACCGGGTTTTGTTTTAATTTTTTGAAGTGGATTTTTCATCATCATATTTATTGATGCTCTCATCTAACCTTTTCTTCAATTCATTCAATTTCAGTTCCACCTCTATGTGTTCAGACTTTTTGCTTGTAGATGTAGAGGAAATTTTTTTGACTTTTTTCTAATTCATTTCTCTTGTTATCTACCATATTCCTCTTTGTTTTCTCATTTGCTAGGTCTATTTGTAACTTTTCTATTTAAATTTGTAACCTATTTTTTTATCTCTTACTTTAGAAATGATGTGTACAATTCATTGTTCTTTTTTGATACATTAATTTTGTTAAAAAAATTGAATCCAAAAAAATCCATTTGGATACTGCTCACCTAAAATTCAGAGTGATGCATCTGATTCTCTAGTTTATTTCGAACTTTGGGAACAACAAACATGTTTTTCATGGTTTTTGTATTTGGGTCAAATGTGGGTAATACCCTAGTTGTTGTAGGCTTTGAAGTTATAGTAGATGTACTCTATATCATTTGCTTCCTTGTTTTTATACATTTCTAATTTCTTTCTAAACTCACATTATATCAAAACTTGGGACCGTAGACATAATCAAATGCTTGAATGGAAAAGGACTACTTGTAGTGATGGGAACATCTCTAATTATCTAAGAATGAGGCTAAGGATTATCCATTTCTATTTTAGTCAAAGTAAAATCTAGAGGAGTTCCTAGAAATAACTTCTTTAGGGTGGAAATTAAGGTAGTGGTACTGGTAGTTGGATTTGGATCTTTTATAATCCTTTGCTTCTTTAGAATGTCTTGATCATTGGGTATTTGTGTAGTATCTTCTATTTTTGGCCTCTTATGTGTAATTTTTTGTTGTATCACATGTTGAAAATTACTATTACTATTGATACCATCACCACTCGTGGCAATGCTAGTTGCACTAGATTCTCTACAATGTCCTAGTTGTGATTGTATCTGACCATGAGGATTTGAAGTTGTAACAAAATGAATTATTTCACATGTTCTTGTATTCCCTTGGGGTTTTTATTAGCTCCAATTCCTTTCAAATCACTAGGTTTTCTATGGCCTATCTCTATTGGTTCCCAAATTCCTTGTCCTTTGGACCCCAAACCACCACTTTCATAACCCAATTTTTGGCTATGGCTGCTGTTGAAGTATATGTTTTTTTTGTGATATCACTTAAACCACATTTGACTTTGATTTCATATTGTACACTTTATTCTTCCCTATCATCAAATTCATCATCGATTTCTTAAACTTCAGAGGGGTTCTCTTTACTCCACAAATTGCTAAACTCATAATATTTTGGGATCTCTTGAAACACTACACTAGTTTTTGGTTGACCTAGATCCTTCATGATAGAACACAAGGTAGATAATTTTACTATGTCCAATTTTATTCTTTAAAATCCATTTTTAGAGAATCTAGTATTTTACTGAAGTAGATGGTTGACCACCATTTTCATAAAAATTATTGTTCCTCCTGATTGTCTTCTTTGCTTCTCTCTATTGGTTCAATGCCATTATTTATGTTGAAAGTTGTTCAAAAGAAATATCTTTCTCAGCAGTAGTTTCCTCCATTACATTTTTTACCTCATCCTAAGAATTCTTGTTTTTTAATATTTCAAGAAATGGTTTACTTTCATGTTGAATTATACTTGTGTTATTTTTGGCCACAAGCCTTGCTTTATTGACATCACATGGGTCATATTGTCAGTGAGAGCCATCATAAAATTTTAAAAAGGTAAAGAAGAAAATGTGCTCTTATTTTCTTGACTAACAAAGTATAGTTGATTTGTACTCTCCATCTATCGTACATATTCCAATGTAAAAAGACTCTATGTCACATGTATTGGAAGTTTGTAGGGCTCTACTCCTAATCCATAAAATCTTAGCAAAATATATCCTTCCATGAAGTACCAGTCAACCAATTGTATTTTTGATCCCAGTTGAATGTAATCTCTACAAGACTTAGGCAAGCTAGGCATTGGAGTATTTATAATTGCTTCATATTATGGAGCCAAAAATTAGTCTACAAAATGATTGTAGTTCCTTTGAGTATCATGCATCCTTATCTTAGTGGTCCAGTCATATACTAGATCAATTGTTTTTTCCTCAGTATTCGTATAGGGTTGAATCTAAAGCTTGTTGGCCAAAAACATTCCACTAAATTTGAGTAGAAATAAATAACACAAGTAACTTGTGAACCTAAATGTCTTAGTGGATCATCCTTTAATCATTAAAAATTGTTTATGTATGGCTTCTACAATGTGCTCAAGAAAGTTATATTTGATAGGTTGAGTAGAATAATGGATATAATACACCATTTCAAGGAGGCTTGTGTTAGAGTAATAAGTTATTACACTTAATTAATTATATCATACTAGTTAATGAATTAAGTCACTTATTCCTTTAGGTACTTAAGCTAAACTTAGGCACATTAATAATTGATTAACTATTAAGTGTGCACACTAGGGTTTCCCTTTTAGGGTTTCTTGATCTCATTGTAATAATTGATTCTCAATAATGCATTTTTACTTTGGGGTATATAGAACATCTTCTTTGGTTCTCCATGTCTTTTGCATGTGATAGGTGATTGCATGTAGGTGATCTTGGTTTCTAACATGGTATCAGAGCTCCAGACCTACAGCTGCCTGTTTGTGATATGAAGATATGGCCTTTCAGTGAGTTTCATGTGCAAGGGTTTCCATAGGCACCTTTTTTGCAAGATCTGGGGGTAGCCAATTTTTTGGGACACTTTGGGCTCAAACGGACGTCGCTATCATGTTTGCAGCGTCCCAAAACCTAGAGACGCCTATCAAATAGTCCATTTTGGAGCAGTTGGTTTCTGAGGCAAAAAAAAATTGTATGGCCTCCCCGACACGCGTTATGAGGCACAAAAATCGAAAAAAAATTTAAAAAAGTTCTTTTTTGGTATGTGTGTCGGCACCTCCAGTGCAAATGGCTCCCACCACCCAGCGGCCACCGGCCCGCCACCGTCATCAGTCTTCTCCACCGCAGCGCCGCCAACATCTCCTAGCCCCCACGAGCTCCCTCAGTCTCCGCCCCAGTCACATGGATGACCGGGGGCTCTATGCCAGCACCCCGCGGGCTTATCTTCTATAGCTCCAATCATATGGGGGACCAAGCGCTATGCGCCCCACCCCCAGCCCCTTCAACTCCAGCCAAGGTCCTATCGATGACCAACAACTCCGCAGCAGCCCCCTGCTCTGCGCCCCAGGTCACATGGGTGACCAGGGTCCGAACCTTTTCTGCAGGGGGACCGAATTTTTGCGGTGATGGCCAGATGGCCGTCAAATTTCCGCTCAAAGATTTATGACGTCAGCATGATGTATGCAGCCGTACAGCCTCTTTGTCCCCTCCTAACCCCAATTTGCCCTAAAGGAGCAATTTTTTTCTTTTTGGCATAACTTGGGCATACGGTATCGAAATTGGGCAAACAAGATATCGCTAGAAAGCTGGTTCCAAGAAATTTTTTGTGGTGTAGTTTTTTTTACAATATTTTTCATTTTATCTACATTTATTGATGTTTGAAGTCAGATGTTTATTTTCTACTTTTGAGCTCATAAATTTTTGCCACGATCTCTAATTTTCGCTATCTTTGTGGCATTGGAAAGGTATTGAGGATCTCTATGTTGCTGTTCATGCACTTTTTTCTATACCTATCCCAGGTTTATCATTAATCCATATTTGGCCCGATGGGTGTTTTGGATATTACTTGGATGTTTTGGCAGTTGGGAGAGTGCACCTTGCATCTTTGCATTTTATTTCAGTATCACATTCATTTCAATAATCGACTGCTGCTTCATAGATTCTAAGGTTGTTCTCGTTTGGAGTTTTCGAGTGTTCCGTGGCATTGGGTTTGCTGTTGCATCATTATTCTGATATGGTTTCTTGTAGATAGAAGTATCTTTCCTTGCTTGCCAGATTGCGGTTCCAGTGTTCTTCCAGTGCTTCTTTGCAGCATGTCATCTCATTGTAGGGGGCTTTTGTCCCACTGGGTTTTCCTTCTCTACCTCATTCTTGCATTTTAAATGGGTACCTGATCAGGCCTAGTTGTCAAGACCCATATTTACTTTCATGCATCTTTTTCTAGTGTTTTAGCTTCTTCCTAAGTTCATCTTAAGGGGGGGTGTTAGAGTAATAAGTTATTACACTTAATTAATTATATGATACTGGTTAATTAATTAAGTCACTTATTCCTTTAGGTACTTAAGCTAAACTTAGGCACATTACTAATTGATTAATTATTAAGTGTGCACACTAGGGTTTCCCTTTTAGGGTTTCTTGATCTCCTTCATAAGGATTGATCTCTTTGTAATAATTGATTCTCAATAATGCATTTTTACTTTGAGGTTTACAGAACATCTTCTTTGGTTCTGCATTTCTTTTGCATGTGACAGGTGATTGCATGCAGGTGATATTGGGGACTGTGAGGTTGAGATTTATCAACTTCTACACTTGATCTCCTTCATAAGGATTGATCTCTTTGTAATAATTGATTCTCAATAATGCATTTTTACTTTGATGTTTACAGAACATCTTCTTTGTTTATGCATGTCTTTTGCATGTGACAGGTGATTGCATGCAGGTGATCTTGGTTTCTAACAACTTGTACCCACTTCTTGATTGCTATCCAATCCGAGGTAAAATGCTAGCATGGAAATATTAAATGCATAAGACAACTAAGAGGGGGGTGAATCATTTGTACTTTAAAACATAAAAACCCTCATTAACATTCAAATCCATATCAATTTTATCAGCCTTTAATCTATTAGAATGATTTATCATGAAATTAAATAATAGAAAACTAAAACACATCAACACCATGCAGAATAGTACACCAAATTTATGTGGAAAAACCAAGAAAGGAAAAACCACAGTGAGGATTAACTCATAATATAAAGTAATTGCAAGACTAAACATAATAAGCTCACTATCGGAGGGCTCACTACCCAAAATAAAGAAGGGATCACTGCCAATGGCTCACTGCGAGCTTACAAAAAAGAAGAAAGAAGATTGTTACAATGATAAATCCATCTCAATTCAACCAAAAATTCTATCGCATCATCACCAACACATACGTAGCCTTTCTAAAGATTGTAGACACCTTATGATCACTACTTCTAGTAGTCTAACTCATTGAAGCTTGCACTACACTTCACAAATTCATACTTCACCATACTGCAATTTGCATCACACTTACTACACACATCCTCCATCAACACAATACTTATTTATAACTTGTTCAACCTTGAAAACATTATCTAAGGTCAGCTATCCACCTCAATCATGCAAATTCAAATTAGGTCAACACCAAAACATTCCTGCAATGGAAATGAATGAAGGTAGACTACATCACACCTTATCTCAGACCTAAATCCACTCATACACACCATGCCATGCTTCCACAATCGTCGAAGAAAATTTGTAATTAGTGTAAACACCCAAGGTCAGTTGAACCCATGTAAACACCATTAAGAATTAAAGTACATGCTTCCTCTGATCCAAAGATGGCTTGTGAACCACACACAAAACTTGAACATAATCTAGAATATTCCACAAATTCTTTGTTATCCAAAAAATTCCTTCGCAACAACTTTCACCTAAAGAACAAATGCATCATATACACCCAATTAAATTTTTACATACTATAGCTCAAGACACTAAGTTGTGGAGCACTAAAACATAAAAAAATTCAACCAAAGGTAGATAGGAACCTTATCATCACACTTCCAAAATTGGAAGACAAAAAACCAAATTTTAGAGAAATGTGGAGAAAAACCATTTCTCCCAAACACCACTGTAATGTGCAGTTCACACACTAGTGAACACAAATTTGACTACACAATAATCTAGACCAAGAAAATATAGATATAAAAACTATGAACACCTCTGATCATCATATTTGAACTGCACAAGTAGATATTCAACATAGAAGAAATGTGAAGCAAAACCAAAACAACACTTTGTATTCCAGAACACCTCTATAATACATTATTTCCTCTTTTATTCAAATTTTCTAAAATAACTTGGAAACCAAGTACTAAAGAAATATTCTCATCATTTTCAATACTTCCTCATCATCACCAAACCAACTGCAACACAACAACTCAACCATACACATGCTTAAATAAAGAAATACTAGAGGTTGACATTAATAACACTTACTAATGACAACATAATGAAACTAATCAATGCATCATCATAGCTTCTCAACCATCAATATAATTCAAACAATTACCAATAGTATGAATCATTTGACATAAATAACAACACAAACATAATCATGTTGACTTCAATTACAATACCAACTACTCATACTTGCAACAATCTCCCCCTTTATCATTTATGGCAACACATGATGTGAAAAACCACCAACAACAAACACATCTCTGATCACCAACATACTGCTCCATACCAACTCTTTTTCTTTCTCCCCTTATATCATACTCTCCTTATTCATTTTGCTCTCTTTCCCTTTCTCAACTGACTCTTTCCTTTTTCACATTATTCTCTCTCCCCCTTTGACATCAATGAAAAGGGAAATACATTTACATCTCTTTTCCTCTTTGACATCAATCATACATGTACCTACTACTGCTCTACAACATATTTCCTTTTTACTGCTCTGCATACTCCCCTTAGTAGCATACAAAAAATTGTACTAACCAACAACCATTACACATATCCTTTGACACAAATGACAAAATAAAACACCAACCTACACCAGCACTTTCTCCCCCTGACTACAAAAACCAACAATGCCACTACCTACTCCCCCTAAGAGGTAGCCTCCAACATCAGTCCAAAAGAAAGAATGAATCTTGAGATCCACTAGACTAATGCATATCCTTATGCATCTAGTTCAAAGAAGGAGGGGTAATAACACCTAACTTCTCCCAGAGATACTCAAAAGTATTCTTAGGAAGATCCTTATTAAATATATCAACAATCTAATCCTTTGTAGGAACATACTCAATATTCACTTCATTCTCTACAACCTTCTCTCTCAAAAAGTGGTACCAGATTGAGATATGTTTTACATCCTTAAGTGCATTACTGTATTCTTTGAAATATTAATATGACTTGTATTATCACAAAATATATAAATTGGTTCATCATTTACCACTCTAATATCCTTCAAGGTTTGCCTCATCCACAACATATGTTTGTAGCAAGATGTTGTTGCAATGTACTATTTCTCTACAGTAGATAAAGAGATCAAGTCTTGCTTCTTTCTTAGCCAAGACACCAATATTCATCCAAAAAAGAATGTACCACCACTTGTACTTTTCCTATCATCCACACAAGCTACCCAATTAGCATCTATATAAGCACTAAGAGAAAAATCAATGTCCTTTGGATGCCATCAAAAAAATTTTGGAGTTCCTTTCAAGTATCTAAACATCCTCTTCACTACTGCAACATGTGACTCTCTAGGATCTTCTTAAAATCTAGCCACAAGAAAAACTGCATGTATGATATCTAGTCTAGTAGTTGTTAGGTATATTATTCCTCCAATTATTGATCTATACTTGCTCTGATCGGCCTTAGCAGATTCATCATTCTTACTCAACTTGCAAACAGTAACCATGGGGGTACATATTGGTTTAGAATCTTCCATTCCAAAATTCTTCAACATTTCCTTGACATACTCTAATTATTAAATGAATATACCTTTTCCGTCTGATTCATTTGTAGTCCAAGGAAGAAATTCATCTCCCCAAACATAGACATCTCAAACTCTTTTTGCATCTCTTCTACAAATATCTTACACATAGCTTCATTTTCTCCAAAAATTACATCATAAACATACACAAGTATAATCAAGATTTTCTTTTTCAACTTCAAAATAAAGATTAGTATTTGTGGTACCTTTATTGAATCCTTGTTGTATTAAGTACTTGTCCAACCTTGCAAACCAAGCTCTAGGATTTTTCTTCATTCCATAATGTTCCTTCTTCAATATTTAGATGATATCCAGTTTGTCTAATAACTAAAATCCTTTAGGTTCTTCAATATATACCTCTTCTTCCAACTCACCATTCAAAAAAGTAGACTTCACATCCATTTGATAAACTTTGAAATCTTTATGTGTTGAAAAACTAAAAAAATTGATAGCTTCCATTCTTACCACCAGAGAAAATGTCCCCTCAAAATCTATTCCTTCCACTTGTGAGTAATCTTTAGACACAAGCCTTGCCTTATTTCTCACCACTTCTCTATTCTCATTTAGTTTGTTCCAGAATACCCACTTAGTTCTAATAACATTCTTGTTTTATAGTCTTGGGAAAAGTTCCCGAGTCTAATTTTTTTGAATTTGCATTAGTTCTTCTTTCATATCCTTGATCCAATACTCATACTTGCATGCTTCAATAATTGTTTTAGGTTCAACTTTAGAAATTAAACATAGGCTTACTTGTTCTTTTTTCATAGAATCTTTTCTTCTTGTCAATACACCTTTTCTTTTGTCACCAGTGATCTGATCTTCAAAATGATTCTTCTCCACATACTTAGGAGTCTTAGGGATCCCTTTTGGAGCTTCTTCCTTTTCAATCTTACCTTCTTTGTCCTTACCTTCATCTTTTTCATTTTCCTTGCAAGATTACTCATAGGATTCATACCCATTTATCTCCACATAATTCTTATGTAGCTCTTCATCTACCTTGACACTTTCACTCTCAAAAATCTTCTTCAGCCTCTTGTTGTAACATTGGTAAGCTTTGATTTTTGATGTTGTACTATTTTTTTAGGTCAGGGCTCTTTCCCTGCTTAACCAATTAAAAACATCGATAAGTTGTTCTTTTAGTAGAATATACAAGGAAGATACCTTCATCAGATCTTGTATCAAACTTTCCTAAGTTCTCTTCATCTCTTCTGATATAGAATTTTCTTTCAAACACTCTGAAGTATTTGACAGTAGGAATCCTTCCATACCACAACTCATAGGGAGTCTTTGTACTACTTTCTCTTTATTATACCTTGTTAAGTATGTAGACTACAAGATGAATTGCTTCTCTCTAGTAGGCTTCTGATAGGTTTTCCTCTTTTATCATTGTTCTTGTAGCTTCCTAAACATTCCTATTCTTTCTTTTAACCACTCCATTCTACTGAAGAGTCATGGGGGCAAACAAATGCCTCTTTATTCCATGATTCTCACAAAAAAATTTAAACTCATTAAAGGTGAAATATCCACCTTTGTTAGACCTCAAACATTTTATTTTCATATCCATTTCATTTTCAACCATAAATTTAAAAGCTTTAAACTTATTTAGATCTTCTAATTTTTCATTGAGAAAAGTAACCCATGTCATTCAAGTAATCATTAATTAATAGAATGAAATACTTGTCACCATGAAAAAATCTTATTCTAGTAGGACCACAAAGATCTTTATGCACCAATTCCAAAATTCTAGTAGTAAACTATTTTCTGACTTTAAAACTTCTTGCTTGTTTTCCAATCTAGCATTCCTTGCAAACAACATTAATGGGATTTGTAATCTTTGGAAGATCTCTCATAGCTTGAACTGAATTGATCCTTACTAGGCTATCAAAATTTATTTAACACATTCTTCTATTCCATAGCCAACTTTCATTAATCGAAGTCATGAAGCAATGACCATAAACACCTTTAAGTTGATAAACATTTCCATATGTCCTTCTTCCAGTAGCAACCACAGTTACAAAGATTTTTTTGATCTCACATTCATCATCTTGAAACATAAGATTATAGCCTTTGTTACACATTTTTCCAAAACTCAAGAGGTTATACCTTAGACCCTTAACAAAAATAACATTATTTTTATTGTGCTTGCCATTAAAACTGATTGAACCTTTTTCACATATTTTAGAAAATGTATTAGCACCAAACTTAAATAGACCTCCTTCATATTTATCAAGTTTAACAAACTTAATTTTATTATTAGTCATATGATTTGAGCATCCACTATAAATAATCTAGTAGTTCTTATCCTCTCTAGCATTAAAAGTAGTCACCATAGTTCCTTTAGTATTAACACCATCTTCTGGATTACTTTCCTTCATACATCTCTTAGAGTTAGCAAAATTAGATTCAAAATTTATATCCATGAACAAGAATTCACTATCCTCATCATTCACATACTTAGAATCATAATCAAATAAACTGGAATCTTCTCTAACATAATAAATTTTCTTAATTTATTTACCTTTTTTTCTTTGTTCCTGTCATTTAAAGCTTTGTTTCGACATCTTGAAGAATAATGACCTATCTTTCCACAACTAAAACATTTGAAAGGTAACTTACCTCTATATTTTCCAGTACCCTTTTTTTGGCATATGGCTTCTAGTTTTGTCATTGATGGAAACCTAAATCATTGATTTGGTACGCACCTTTGTTTTTTTTCATACCCGGAGACGTAATGAAGAACAAGGTATCTAATTGAAGTTGAACCTACTTGCATTACGAGTTTATCAGTTCATGTTGTGGATCTCAAGGAAGGTCGTTGAGCATCTGGATTATGTTACTCTCAATTTTTGTGTTGTCGCATCAAGTGGTGTACGAGTTAGGAGATCCGGTTGACTAATTTTTCATTTAACAGTGCTAGAAGGCTGATTAAGTGAATGTGGTGTGTTGTGGATGTTTGAGGAGAAATTGTTTAAGTATTTTTGTGTTCTATCATGTTGATTTTGTTCATCTCTATGCTATGGCTGACTTTGGATGATGCACATTGAAAATCACTTGTGGTTTTAGCCGACGGTTGGAAAATACTTTATCTTATTGAAGCTGATAGGTAGTGATCAAATACTTATCTATGTATATATAAGTGATCGATTATATCATTTTGAGATAGATGCAAATTGTGTTGGTGTGTGATGCAAAATTCAAAAGGATAGTTGAGTGATTTCACTTGCGCATATAATATTTGTGATGCGAATTATAGCAAAGCAGAGCAGAAGAGCAGAATTAGATAGAAGGTCAAGAAATCAACTAATGTGCTTAATCAGAACTATTCTCAGTCATTTGCAAATGCTAATTCATAGTTCACCACTTCTTTTATCTTTTGACACTAATTGTAAGGTAGTGAGCCTTTCTATTTTTGAGCAGTGAGCTCTAGACAGTGTTCCTGAATGCAAGTGCATTCCCATTTTGTAAAACTTATATTTGAGTACTCAAATTGTAGATTGACCTCCATCGTAGTTTATCCCCTAACAGGGTTTCCATGTAAAATCCTTGTGTTATGGTGTAGTGGATGATTTCTTTTTGTGCTTGCATCTTTCTTTCGATTCAATGATGTAAGTGATTTAAAGATCAGATTAATAATGTTAAATTTTGCAAAACACTGATTCACCCCCCCTCTCAGTGTTCCCCGATTCCAATAATTGGTATCAGAGCTAGTTCCTCTAAAGAATTTTAGCAGCTTGAGGTGGATCTTGGAATGTCATGGACTCTAGTAGTCTTCAACAACAACTTGTAGTGGCACTTGATGATCTTGATCAATCCAAAGAAAAAGTCTAGGAATTGAAAGAAAATCTTAAGGATGATGAGAAAGTCATTTAGACATTAAATGATCAGATTGTTAAGTCTAGGGAAAAGAGAAAGGATCTTTGTGATTAGATTAAGCAAAAAGAGAGAAAAATCATGGATGATGTTCACTTGAATCAAACCTTGAAGGAAATAACTGAAGAGTGTGAAAATATTTCCAAAGACAATACTACCCTAAAGCATGAGATGGAATCTATGGTGATGAAGCTGACTAAGGAGATTGAAGAAGTAAAGAAGAATGAGGAGAATCCTTAAAAGAAAGATCTAATGAATGTAACAAAATTAATGGAGGAATCCTTCAGTTGGAGATTGAACTGCAACAATCCAAAAATAATGAAGAATAACTTGAAATATAGATTGGTATTCTCAGGGATAAAATTACTACTACTAATGAATACAAGGAGAAGTTCAAGACTAGCTCATCTAAGCTTGATGAGTTGACTCGAGGTCAGAATAATGGAAATGACAAGCAAGGTCTTGGATATGAGAAAGGAGAAAGTTCTGGATCTGAACAAAGGAATTTCAAGAAAGGAAATCAGATGAACAAAGCAAAAAGGCATCTGATAAGACAACCTAATGCTCAAAAGTTTAATGTTTATTGTTTTGCTTGAAATAAATTTGGTCATATGGCTGATCAATGTAGAAGTAAATGAAATTGACCGATCCATCATTCTTTGGTTAGTGTTTAAATTGTAATAAGTTTGGTCATAAGTCAATCGAATGCAAAAATATACCAAACAACTCTTTCAATAAAAGGAATGTCAAATGTCATACCTATGGAAGATTTAGGAATATTGCTAACCAGTGCAGATCAAGAAGAAATCAATGGAATGACTGGTCTAAACAAGGAAATGTTGTGTGTTACATTTTCAACAAATACGATCACATTACAAAATTTTACAAAAACAAAAATATGGATAGAAGGGGTCCAACATACAAAGGAAAAAATATGTAGGAAGCTAATAAAGGAAAATGGAAAGTGACTATGGATGAAATAAGAGATCAGATGAAGAATACATGGGTAAGTAAAAATGAGTCTGATGCAGGAGATGGTTCTATATTGGAACCTGCTTCTGGTAATTCCTTTGAAAATTGATTCCAGGCCATTGGCCTAGGGGGAGTTTTTCAAGAAAATATTTTTTCCCCTATCTATAGTTGGTGCCTAAATGTGGAATATTTTCAACAATTGTATTGATGATTTATAGATGCATTGGAAAACACTCATAAACAAATTCAAGAAATTGAAGGTGCACAAAAGAATTTTTCTCTCATAGACTGAGAAAATAGGGTATCTGAATCACCTAGGGAAAAATAATTTATTACAACAAAAGGTTAGGTGTGTGAGTAATAAAAAGCAACCTAAAAACCTCATTTTCTACTTCACATAGAAGAAAAAGAAGGAGAGCACTCTGCAACATAATTTTGAAAGCGTAAAGATAATTCGGTGATGAAACCCTAATCCATTAGGTACTTTAGAAATTTTCATTTAATTTGGTGTGTGGTTGAATAAATTCTTAAATAAAACATGAGTACAGAAGGTAAAATGGAACAAATCAAAGTAATCATCAACCTCGATGAGTATAGCAGTGAAAAGATTAGAACCGTGAGAAACTTGTTGTTGCCCGATGAATTGAAATGGGTGAAAGAAGCTAAACACAAAATCTTGGACATTTGGAGTGAATTCCCTTATTTCGAGAATAGACAAATTGTTAAGTTTATTCTGAGCAGATTGAATGACGATATTTTAATTATGGATAAAACCTACCATATCTTGAAAGAAGTGATTGGAACTCTAACTTGATTATGCAAACTTGGGGATGTACCGAGAAAGAAGTTAATCCAGAATAAAGAATTTGAAACCCTAACTAGAGTAATTGGAGATGAAAAGGCATTAATAATCTTGACAATTAGAGATTCAGTGACAAGGTACATTACGCATGGAGTATCCTACAAAATCTTTTTCAAAAAACAAAGAAGGTGCAACTTTGGTAGGTTCTATTTACACTTCACACAAGATGATAATGGAAGATTTGGATTTTGACCTTTGCGGATTATTGAAAGATCAAATGATGGTGAATGCTTAATTGACAAAGATGACAGATTACCCTTTTAGGTTTATTACTTTGGTTATATGTCTTGTGATGTACTTTCTAAATTTCTTATCGATGAACAACAATGTAATATGGAAAGAGAATGAATTGGTTTGCAAACAAATTTACATACACTCTAACAGGTTGGAAAACTGTGATCAAGCATATGAAAGTTTATTTAAAGGTTTGCTAGGAAAGTTTAGCTCAATTAGTATTTCCCTTTTGGTAAGGGCACTTGAATTTGGTTCCTCCTTTGGTGAGATGGAGAGGAAGAAGAAAAGAGAAAAATAAATTGTTGTTTGTACTCCTCCAGCATGCAAGACTCCAAGAGTTGAAGGGAAAGGAAAAGAACAGGTGATTGTAGATATACTAGATGAGGAATCTGATAAGGAAACTGAGGACACCCAAAGAAAGGAACTGGAAACAGCCAAACAGGAACAAGAAAATGCTATGATAGAAGAAAGTGAAGAGGAAGGTGACTTAACCAAATAAGAACTATTGTAGCTTATTCATGAGGAAGATGGAATGCAAAAAATTGAAAACATGTGGTCTATCAGACCTTTATATGAGAATGATATGATTTTAAACATAATAAGTGCTCATCTTGTGCACAACCATATTAAATTAGAGAGTCTACAAAATACATTGCCAAAAGATATGATTGAATGTATCAAGAAAATCATAGACTCTGAGTTTTAGAACAAGGAAGAAGAAGAAGTAATTTCACATATGAAGAAGTAGTACAAATTATCATTCACCAAGCTAAGAAGGCACATGAATCAGCTAAGGCAATGCATAAACACAACAAATAGCATCTACAACTATTGTCTTCGTTGTCCTCATGCAATCGACAAGTACAAAGAAAATTTGGAACAAATTGAAATTGAACTGAACGGTATTGGACAAACCTTTAACATGTTTCAAGATCAAGATGGTGCAATCCAGAAAAGGATTTAATAATTACAGACAAATCATACAAATTTTCAAAAGACCAAAAACGAGATTGTTGAAACATTTTATAAAGTGAAGGATATAACAAAATGCAGATTGGAATAGTTGATTGAGATACTGAGGAAATGAGAGATATTGGAAGAAGCCATCACTATTCTGGAATCCCTCATCAAGATTATTAACTAGACATCTAAAAACAACAACATGATCATAATCATTGGGATTGCAGTAGAAGCATAGAAGAATTTTCTTCCAAATATGAAAGAAAAATACAAAATAATCTTCTGACTCAAGTAGTGGATGTATGTCTTCAAATTTTCAACCAATTTTTGAATAAGTAAGTTTTTGGTTACACTCCAAAAAGGGATTATTATAAGATTTTATTTTGGTTTTTCATTGATTTCAAAGGGGGAGAGAGAGCAGTGAAAAATTCCTTATCAAACTTAGGGGGGGTTGTGTCAGCTATGACCTTTTGAAGTATTGAAGGATTTCAGTATGTTGGTTCTGACACTTAGTCATTTTTCACTAAGTCTTGCCATCAATGCCAAAGGGGAAGATTTTTGGCATATGGCTTCTAGTGTTTCCATTAATGGCAACCTAAGTCATTGATCTAGTGCACACCTCTGTGTTTTTTCATACTGGGAGACAAAATGGAGAATAGGGTATTCGACTGAAGTTGAACCTACTTGCATTACCAGTTTATCAATTCATGTTGTGGATCTCAGGGAAGTTCATCGAGAATTTGGAATATCTTACTCTTGAGTTGTGTGTCATCGCATCAAGTGGTGTACGAGTTAGGAGATTTGGTTGACTTATTTTTCGTTTAACAGTGCTAGAAGGCCGACTAAGTGAATGTAGTGTGTTGTGGATGCTCAAGGAGAAATTTTTTAAGTATTTTTGTGTTCTATCATGTTGATTTGTGTCATATCTATGCTATGGACAACTTTGGATGATGCTCATTGAAAATTATTTGTGGTTTTATCTGACGGTTGGAAAATACTTTTTTCTTATTAAAGCCAACAGGTAGCGATCAAATCTTTAACTATAGATACATATAAGTGATCAATTATATCATTTTGAGATAGATGCAAAGTGTGTTGGTGTGTGATGCAAAATTCAAAATGATAGTTGAGTGATTTCACTTGTGCATATAATATTTGTGATGTGAATTGTAGCAGAGTAGAGCAGAAGAGAAAAATTAGACAAAAGGTCAAGAAATCGACTAATGTGCTTAACCAAAACTATTCTCCGACATTTGTAGATGCTAATTCATAGTTCACCACTTATGTTGTCTTTTGACACTAATTGTAAGGCAGCAATCCTTTCTATTTTTGAGTAGTGAAATCTAGGCAGTGTGCCTGAATGCAAGTGCATTCCCATTTTGTAAAACTTATATTTGAGTACTCAAATTGTGGATTGACCTCCACCGTGGTTTTTCCCCTAACAGGGTTTCCATGTAAAAATCCTTGTGTTATGGTGTAATGGATGATTTCTTTGTGTGCTTGCATCTTTCTTTCAATTCAATGATGTAAGTGGTTTAGAGATCAGGTTAAAAAAGTTAAATTTTGTAGAACACTGATTCAACCCCCCTCTCAGTTTTCCCTGATTCCAACACCTTTTTCATTCTCATCATAAAATTTTCTTCAACATCATCGAGATGATCCTAATTTGATTCTTTGATCTTCTCTAATTTGGAAGCCTTAAAAGCAGTCTCAACTTTTGCATTATTTGGACCAAATTCTCTCATTTCAAAAGTAGATAAAGCACCATACAACTGATCTCTAGTATATTTTCTTAAATCCTGAGCTTCCTCAATAGTAGAAAATTTATGACTATAAGCTTTAGGAAGAGTTCTTAGTACCTTCTTTACCACTTCTTCAAGCTTTCCACCAAGACCTCTAATGGAGTTGATAGTCTCATCTACCTTATGCATGTAGCTTGTAATGTTCTCATCTTCTGACAGTGCCATATTCTCAAATATGATCTTTAGATTTTTCATCTTAGCTTGCTTGACCTTATCATCTACTTCATAAATTATTTCCATCTTTGTCCAGATTTCTTTAGCAATTTTTAGATTCATAACTTTCACAAGTTCAATATTCGTAGACCACTTAAAAGAGCATACCTTAGTTTACCATTGTTTTCATAGGCCTTGATCTCATCATCAATACTCAGACCATTTGTAGACATGGTGTATCTAGTCACAATAGAATTCCAAACTCCATATCCAAGGGATACAAGAAAACCATCCATCCTTGTCTTCCAAAATGCATAATCTGATCCATCAAATAGAGCATCTCTCTTCTGCGTCATCCCAGATCTACCTCAAGTAATTAAGCTTTTTTCTAAGGAACCTTACTCTCATAAAATTTGTTGAATGCAAAAGATAGACAAATGAGAGGGGGGTGAATTATTTGTACATTAAAACATAAAAAACCTCATTAACATTCAAATCCACATCAACTTTACTAAAATTTAATCTATTGGAATGATTTAGCATGAAAGCAAATAATAGAAAACTGAAACACATCAAC
The DNA here is from genome assembly GCA_007115665.2 of Sequoiadendron giganteum. Taxonomy (NCBI): domain Eukaryota; kingdom Viridiplantae; phylum Streptophyta; class Pinopsida; order Cupressales; family Cupressaceae; genus Sequoiadendron; species Sequoiadendron giganteum. The sequence goes on from CM021106.1 coordinate 461,311,024, forward strand.
ACCATGTAGAATAGAACACTAGATTTATGTGGAAAACCCAAGAATGGAAAAACCATGATGAGGATTAGCTCACAATATAAAGTAATTGCAACACCAAACATAATAGGTTCATTTCTAGAGAACTCACTACCCAAAAAAAAGAAGGCCAAATTACAAAAAGGAATAAATAAGATTATTACAATGAGAAATCCATCTCAATGCAACAAATTAGTCAACCACAACATCACCAAAAAATTCACAACCTTTATGAGGATTGTAGACACCTTTTGCTCACTGCTTCCAGTATTCAAATTCATTGAAGCTCGCACTACACTTCACAAATTTTCACTTCACCACTCTATAATTCACATCGCACTTACTACACACATCTTCCATCAACATAATACTTATTTATACCTTCTTCAACCTTGAAAAAATTCTCCAAGGTTGGCTATGCACCTCAAATATACAAATTCAAATTAGGTCAGCACCAAAACATTCCCACAATGGAAAGGAATGAATGTGGACCACATCAAACCTTAACTCAGACCTAAATCCACTCATACACTCCACACCACACTTCCACAATCACAGAAGTAAACTAGTATTAGTGTAAACACCCAGGGTTGGATGAACCCGTGTAAACACAGTTAAACATTTAAGTACACGCTTCCTCTGATCCAAAGATGGCTTGAAAACCACACACAACACTTATACATCTATAATATTCTAAAAATGCCTTGATATCCAACAAATTTCTTTGCAACAACTTTCACCTAAAGAAAAAACACATCCTGTACACCTAGTTAACTTTTTTACATACCATAACTCGAGAAACTAACTTGCGAAGAACCAAACCACAAACAACTTCAACCAAAGTTAGATAGGAACCTTATCAAAACACTTCTTGAATTGCAAGACCAAAAACCAATCTATGGTGAAATGTAGAGAAAAACTATTTCTCCCAAACACTATTGTAATGCATAGTTCACACACTGGTGAACACAAATTTCACTGCACAATGATCTAGACCAAGAAACTCTGAATATAACACCTATCAACATCTCTAATCATCATATCTAAACTGCACAAGTAGATATTCAACACAAAATAAATGTGGAGCAAAACTAGAACACCACTTTGTATGCCAGAACACCTCTACAACACATTGTTTCCTCTTTTATTCAAATTTTCTCTAAATAGCTTGGAAACCAAGCACCAGAGACATACTCTCATCATTTTGAACACTTCCTTATCATCACCAAATCAACTACAACACATCAACTCAACCATACACATGCTTATCAAAGCAACACTAGAGGTTGACACTAGTAACACTTACTAATGACAACATAATGAAACTAATCAAATAATCATCACAACTTTTCAACCATTAATAAAATTCCAACAATCATCAATAATATGAACCAGTTGACATCGATGACAACACCAACTACTCATACCTACAACAATAAATAATATCCTAAACCCATGGTTTAAAAATATCTAATTTATAAGGAGGCTTATGATTATCTTGGACTAAGATACTATCCACTGCTATTTTATTTAGAAAAGAATTTTTTAACTCTTAATGAACTGCTTCATAATTACTAGTAAGGTTTTCTAGGTCAATGTGGACATTTCTTAAATATTCAATTGTAAACCTCGACACATTCCCAAATTCTTTTGCAATAATGGGTAAAATTTATTCTTTTCTATCTTTATTAACAATTAATTTTTTTATCATCGTAATTGCGGGCGTGGGCCATGATAAATTCTAGGAAAGGAAAAACCTCATTTAACATCATCCATCCCAATCCAATTACCCATGGTGTTGTGATACTATTAATTCTTATTGTATTACTATTGGTAGTTTTCATTTTCTTTGTAGCCTTATTCTCACATGAAAATCTAAGTTCTAAGATAAGCCTGCCATAGATTACAAGATCATAAATATCATGGTATTCATATGTGAAACCTAGGGTTTTAAACAGTCCACCATAATCTATTTTCTATTTGATTTTTCTTTGCCTTTCCCAATAATCAGTCTAGTAGTGGTGGTAGACATGCTTTTAAAATGTGAACTCTCAATCCTAACCCCAAGATTGAATAGTTAACAAATGATGAAACATAATTTTTTTGTCTTTCACTTACTTGGGATTCTTAAAAAGATGAATATAGAGACACTAACAAACGTGGACTGGTTGTGTTGGATCCCAGGACCTCCTTGGTGCACTCCAATGATAAATCTCATTATTTCCTAACCCTCTCACTTAAAAATAAAATCACTTAGTAGTAGCAAGTTCACTTTTTTCTGTTTTCCTTAAGTATTGAAGTGAATGAAATGTGTTACCTCTAAACTGCACAATTAGTACTTTACAATTTTGTACTGAAAATTAAAACTAAATTCAATGTTTTTCCTACATTTTTGTAGCTTCAATTAATTGATCAATTTTGATGAGAGGTGGGGTCATTCCAACGTTCCTTCTCAAATAAGTTCTCGATCATTGATCTTTGCAAATCTAGTGGTTCTAGGGTGATTCTGAAGGTTATATTTTTCAATTCTAGTGCTTTGTGTATTTCATTATGAAATTCAACTATATCCATCCATAAAATAGTCATCTAACGGTCAAGTAATTTAATAAATTTTTCTAATTTTCTAAGGCATAATATTGTGTCATATCAATATGAAATAAAAATATTAATCTTGCATCAAAGTATATCTCCTTTAGAATTTTCTAGGTAACCTCCTCATATTTTGAGGGGTGACCTTCCTCTTTAGCCTTGTTCACCCTAGTATGGAACTCTTCTCTCCTGATCCGTATAAAAAAATCCTTAAACTCCTTAGAAGCAACAAAATTGTCATCATTCATAAACTAACTACATGCTAAAGCTCTTACATCATTTGCAATAAGATTCAAATCATTTAGATCAAATAAAATCCTATCAGTCAGTACCTTCCCATCATTTTGATCAACTAGTGGAGGGAAATACTAATCAAATTCTTCATCATCAAGCATATTCTGAGAAACACCCTCCTCTTCAGGTCTACTCTTTTTTATTTCCTTGGGGTTTATTGAGTATTCAACCAATGGTTGCATATCAGTTGACATCACAAGAGTTGTCATATGGTGCATTGTTGATTGAGAAGGCATGACCTTTTGTTGAATTAGTTGCTTAGTCTCTTTATCACTAGGTCCTTCTTGTAAATGACACTTATTGATGAATGAAAAGTCATCAAAACTATGAAGCAAAATTGACATCCTTTCAAAAGGGTCTGATGTATCTAAATAAGCACCTTTGTATGAGGGGTTTGTCATTTTCCTTTTCTTCTCTATCTACCCAATCACAATCCATTGCTACTTCTTTTCCTTTACCAATTCATATGTTAAAAGGTTTCTAATTACATCATTGAAAGCATTGAAATTGTGATAGTAAGGAAACCTTCCTACATTCAACCTCATTTTTTGATGTAATGCTTAGTATCACAATTCCTAGCACTGTCAACTTTCATCCTATCTCTATTGGTTTGTTTTTATTCCAAATGGTTCTTGAAATTATTTAAAGAATATCCAATTCTTATACTCAAATATTTCAAGAGGTTGGCCAACGAATAGGAGATGGATTAGAAAATTTTCTCTTTTGTATTTTAGGCTCTACAAAACCTAGGAGGGTGATCCTTTACAATATTTGATGATAATACATACAACTCATACCAAGATATTGTTATATCAAAAAATTTCTCTCATAATATACTAAGGATTACAAATGGAACTCACTTAACTGGCTAAATTCTTGGAGACTTATGCATTACTAGCTCTAAGAACATAATCAACTCTAAACTATATGAACTAACTAAAACATAAATTAAAAAATGTTTTTAAATAGGATGACCATGGATGTGTAATCAACATTCATATTTAGACTAGTTCCTTAGACCTAGGTAATAGAGTCAAAGGTAAATGCAATTGTGTTTTGAACAACAATTTTAAACAAACTCTGTGAAAGCTTATATATCACTATGTTACACTGATAAACTTAAGAATTTACAACTAATTCTTCTTAACAATCCCTACATACATTTAGAGCCCTCAATATTTCTAATACAAAAATTTAATCTATTACTTTAATAGAGGCTATAAAAGAAAAAAAGAAAATTCACAAATGACAATGATAAATAGAAATGATCCTTGATTGATTTATATTCATAAGAGCAATGAAGTATACATTTAGGAGACAGTTGATTGTGAATTTTCACAATAAATCCATATACTATGAGATTTGTAGTATTTCATAAAATTTACAATTGTCTTTGTATTTCTTCCCTAAAAGACCTAGACTGGACAATATAGACCTAAACCATAAACTCTTTACTTACAAAAATCCAACATCCTCGAAAATGGCTCTGAGTTCCCTTTTATAGAAATAAGGGAGCAACAAGATTCAATCCATAGACAAATGCCATATTTTCATTTGACAATCTTATCCTTAGGACCAGACAAAACAAGTTATAACTACTTTGTAAAAGATAGAAAGAGATTTTACTAAATGACAAAATAGTTGCAAAGGTCGTTGAAGAAGATACTCAATGATTTTTGAGCTTCTTTATCCACGTTGAGAATGTATCTTTTGGGGATGATGTTAACTATACCACAAAAGACAAAATGAAGTTTTAGAAGATAATTATTTAATATATTTCTCTAACCACGAGTTATATTCCTCCTCAGAAGGCCATTGAAATTCTAGAAATCTTTGGAAGTATTATTATAGGCATTATATCTAACATTATTTATAGCCCTAGTTTCCTTTACAAAAATATTCAGATCAAACTCCAATTTAAATAAATCATCAATTGAAGTATTTAGGAGAGATAAATATAGCTTGTTATTTGTGTAGATATATGTTGATAAGGAAGGGATAATGTCTTCAAATTTTCATTTCCATAGATACAAAGGCTTGATAATCCCAAACTTGTCTAAAATTGTGGGCATTACCCCCTTTTCCATGTTCTCAAAAATCTTCAGCTTGGCTTTCATCTGCATATCCAATTTGGCTTGGAAAGCTAAGATATCCCCCAATAGATCAATATTCTCAAGAATTTGTGATAGTTTATTGGGGAATTATTGTAAAAAAAGTCATTTTTCTTATTTCTCTAATGGAGGTGGCCCTAAGAATCCAATTATTCAATTGAACTCCTAGAAACTAGCCTATAGCTACATGTTCTTGACATATGGTTTTTGAAAAATATCATATGCCTTCCAAGAACCCTCAATTTTGTGCATAACACAAGAGATTCTATGGCCAAGTAGATCATCAATTATATTAGTGGCCATATTTTGGCCTCTTCCTTAGCCACTTTCTCATTTTCTTGGCTTTGTTTCAATTATTCCTTCAACTCCTTTATTCTTAGAGACAAAGTCTCTCTATCCTACGTTGAAAATTTAGTTTATCCTGACTAAGGAGTTAGAGGAGAAGTAACCTATGGTTGGGGTAACTGAGCTACCACTTTATTATTCTCATTTTTCAATTTCAAATGTATTTTATGCATTTTTTCATATTTAACTTTCTACTTCCTTGCAACTACCTCACTACACATTACAGTGTGCAAAAACAAGGAAGCTATCTAAGGAGGTGAGGTATCTAATAACCTTTTTATAATTCAATTTCTAGATAACTCCTAGACAGATTCTACCACTCTAGGTTTCTCAGTTGTTGGGGCCATGACCCATATTGCCAAAGATTCTAACTTTGGGCTGAAACTAGACCCAAAGTACACTTTCTATGCATGCTCATCTAAGGTGAAGGATTCTTCATTTTGGTTTCTTATTGTATCCAAGGCAATATCCCATTCAGGCAATAACAAAAAACCTCTCTTACAAGTCGCATTCCCTCTTTTGGAGTGATCTTACTAGCATCAAAGTCCATTTCCTTTAGGACCCGCTAAGTAACCTCCTCATATTTTGAGGGGTGTACTCCCTCTTTAGCCTTTTTCAATTCTATGTGGAACTATTCTCTTTTAATACTTATTAAAAAAATATTTAAATTCTTTGAAATCAAAAAAATTATCATCAGTCATAAATTAACTGCAAGCTAAAGCTCTAACATCACTTGCAATAACACTTGGATCATTAAGATTCAATACAAGTTTTCTAGTAGGTACTTACTAATTATTTTGATCAACTAGTGGAGAAGGGAAATATTGATCCACTTCTTCATCGCTAGGAATGTTTTTAGCTACACCTTCCTCCTTAGGCCTGGTTTCTATCATTTCTTCTTGATCTATTGAATAATAAACTAATGGTTGCATTCCAGTTGATACCTCAAGGGCTGCCACATGGTGCATTACTGATTGAGTAGGCATGGCCTCTTGTTGGACCGTTTCTCTAAAGGATGCTTATTAATGAAATAATAATCATCATAGCTAATGATTGATTTCAACATCCTCTCAAAAGGATCTGATATATCTACAAAGTCCCCTTTGTAAGAGGAATTTGTCAATTTTCTCTTTTCCTCTATTTGACTAATCATAATCTACTATTTCTTCCTTTCTTTCACTTGATCATTTTTTAGGAGATTTTTTATTACATCATTAGAAGCATAGAATTTGTGATAGCAGGCTGACCTTCTTGTTAATAGTCCCTTCTTGTTGATGTATCACTCAAGGTCACAATTCTTGGTAGTGTCAATTCTCATTCTATAACCTTATAACATAGAGGGTAAAACCTCTAATCCTTCTTTGGTTGTGATGGTGAAATCTAAAAAATACAACCCAACTTGAATGTGAGATCCTTTCTTAATTGACCAGAATTTATTAGACTCATTCAGCTACCACATAATCTTCATGAATGCAAGCCCGTCTAACACAAGTTTGGATAGGTAATAGGGTTGCACTGGGGTACCATAGACTCTAAAGATTGTGCAATGAATATGAAGCTACCAGTCTCCCTAGTTATGATAAATTTCATTCTCAGGATCAAATTCAAATAGCCTTAGGAACTTAACCACATTTTCATATATCCTTCTTGGTTGAAGGCCCAAAATCTTTAGAATGTCCTACACAATTTTTTTTCAAAAGCCAAATATTTTCTAGAGGAATAGTGGGAATCCAAGAGATATGTCTACATTTGGACAAGTAGCTTGTTTCCCTCTTCATCAGTCATCTTCAAGCCACTAGTACAAAAAAATAATATATGATTGAAAAACTACTAAAAACTGCTTATAAATGACTGAACTTGTTCACATGACCATTAGTAGTTTATTGCCAGTCATTTATAACGCGACCAAATTTATGACTAAAACAATTTTAGTCATTTATTGGTTGTTTTGATTGATTGATTTGGTTTTATATTTAGTCATATTATTCACTGAGCTTGGTCATGTGACCATTAATAGTTTATTGCCAGTCATTTATTTAGTCATCTGATCAATTTGGTCATATATTTAGTCATATTTATTCACTGATTTATGTCAATTGGTAGTTTATTTAGTCATATATTTTTAATCATATTTATTCATTAATTTATGTCAATTGGTAGTATATTTAGTCATATATTTTTAGTCATATTTGAGGATTTAAACATAAAATATAGAAATACACATCATGGATCATCAATTTCACACAATAAGAAAGCCATTGAAAAGGAAAAATGGTGAACTTTATTAATAAAATAAAAGTGTTCTAGTTACAGCTTAGAAATAGAGTATTAAAATTTTTATTTTCAGTCACAAGACTAAAAATATGAGTTACAATATTGCACAAAAATGACTACAAGAAAGAAAGTTCTCAAAAAAACTTATGCAATGATGGAAACACATGCTTGGAGCCCTTTAATGCTGTGGAATAGAAGAAAAAAGAATCATTTATTTGTCACCATAGTGAATGCATTCATTTTTCCTCCTCAATTCTGGGTGCATTCATATTGCCATCAACATGACTTAATCATGTATCCTTGATGTAATTTATAAGTTCTCTAATAGGTAGTGAGTTGTTTCTAATTCTTGCAACGTTATATAATCTCTTGTCAAAATTTGTAACTGAATCAATGCCTCTAAATTTGATTGTAGCAATGTCATATGTCAAAGTCGCTTCTTCCTCATTTGCTGCCAAATTGAAAGAGCCAAGGAGTTCACCACAACTATTAGTTGGTTTACTTAATGGATAAATCTCTTTTATAAGCGAAATATATAGTAGATTTTTTCATCTTTAGTGTAGTCACTGCATGTTCCTAGATATACATCTTTGTTTCCATTAATTCTTCCAATTATAGCTTGACATTTTTCTTTTTGATGGTGTATGTGATATGTTATAGATTTTACCATTAGAGTACAACTTTTCCTACAATTTTTTATTGAATAGCCATTTCTATAGTCAGATCAAGATCTCAAAATTCTAAATAAAGCTATCAATTTAAATACACACCTTATTACTCCATGACACATTGATGTGCCTCTAATAAAGCCACTAATCCTCCTATATCAATAGAATATTATACATTAGCACCATACATGAAAGTAATCCAATGCAATATCTTACTCAAACTAAATCTAAATCATTGTCATAGACCTTATGCTGACCTTGTTGTGTATGAATTTTTTGATAGTTCATTTGAATATGAATAAATTCAAGCTAGGGAAACTCTTCATGTATTTAAAATTTTAAGCTTTCTATACCAGTGTACCCTTTCTTATCCTAATAGAAATGCATATATGTACTGTCAGTTCTAGAAACAAAAGCTCCACTGCCATAATTTTAATCTAAAAGACTTCAATGGAAAGAATTTTGATACCTTTTGAGATAATTAATATAGTCTATGTTGGTCATTTATTTCATCACTTCAAGATCTTCTTTGTATTTAGTTATCTACATAAAACATGTCATTTTAATAGTATTATGCAAAGGTAGATTGTGTGTAATCTAGATTAATAAATAGTGTTATATACAATACCCAATCTAAAATTCTTACAGGAAATTTTTTTATGCTTTTGTCACCCCAATACTTGAGATCAGCCTTATCATAAGCTCTTGCTGCTTTTAATTTAGTGTCGTATCCACCTACAAGTACATCAACATCCAAAAAAATGGGAGATCTATGCACAAACAGAACCCAACAATGCAATGAGTAAATTGCCCCTTTGTAACAGAAAGAAAATAAGTTACTTTAACATGTTCTTTGAAAGAATATTTACCTTCTTGACTCCATGGATCTTATTAGATTTTCTTAGGTAGAGTAAGTCAAATTCATAATTAGTTCCTTGAACAAAGATTAAATTATATAGTTCATATTTTAAAACACCAATAGTTTGTTCTTGATAAAAGGGAAAAAAATGGCTAATCTTACCAGAACAAAATAACTGAGTGGGTGTTTTATGTGTCATAATACAAAATGAAGCATTGTTCTTCTACTCTTTTTATTGCTTTACTTTTTTTCTTACACTAAAAATAATTTCAAGCTAAGAACGGAAAGGTCGTAACACTGTTATCTTCAATGTAGTACAAAGACATGAGATTTAACATAGAAAACCTTGATGGGAAGGAAAAATCCGACCATTTTATTTCTTAAGCATTGCAACATATCGTATATATTGGAAAGGAATCACTAGCCTATATAAAATGGATATACCAAAAAACATTAAACTAGTCCATTCTATGTATTAATCCAAATTTAGGCAGACTCCTTCCTGTTTCTGCCCATATTCCTTAATCCAATATGCCAATTCGATCAGGAATGTAATAGAACTCATGCCTCTATTTCACCAACATTGCAAGGCTTTCTTCCAATGTCTGGGTCCAAACTAGATACATAACACTTAAGTTCAAACCAAAAGTCTCGATGCAAAATCTAATGTGGAAGAATAGACAAGGCATGTGAACTGTTTGACATAATTCCTCAAAGAATGTGGTCTCATGGATAGAAATGATTGCAGGATATGCACAAAATGGATTTGTTGAAAAGGATTTAGAAATTTTAAAGAAAATGTAATTGGCTAGTATAAAGCCAAATTCCACAATCTTTTCCAACATCCTCCCTACCTGTGTCAAAATGGGAGCTTTTGAATAGGGTATGGACATCCATCAAAACATAAAGGATAGATGAATTTTGTTAGATGTTGTAGTTTCAACTGCCATGTTAGGCATGTATGCAAAATTTGGAAGCATAGACAAGGCATGTGAATTGTTCAAAAGAATGCCTCAAAGAAATGTGGTCTCATGGACTACAATGATTGCAGGATATGCACAAAATGGATTTGTTGAAAAGGCTTTAGAAATTTTAAAGAAAATGCAATTGGCTGGTGTAAAGCCAAATTCCACAACCTTTTCCAACATCCTCCTTGCTTGTGACAAAATGGGAGCTTTGGAATAGGGTATGGACATCCATCAAAACATAAAGGATAGAGGAATTTTTTCAATGTTGTAGTTGTAACTGCCCTGTTAGACATGTATGCAAAGTGTGGAAGCATAGACAAGGCATGTGAACTGTTTGATAGAATGCCTCAAAGAAATATGGTCGCATGGACTACAATGATTGTAGGATACGCACAAAATGGATTTGTTGAAAAGGCCATTTAAATTTTAAAGCAAATGTAATTGGTTGGTGTAAGGCCAAATTCCACAACCTTTGTCAGCATCCTCCCTACCTGTGTAACACCAAATTTTGTTAGCTATTGTAGTTTCAACTGCCCTAATAGACATGTATGCAAAATGTGGAAGCATTGAAAAGGCATGTGAACTATTTGGCATAATTCCTCAAAGAGATGTCATCTCATGGAATGCAATGGTTGTGGGATATGCACAAAATTGATTTTTTGAAAAGGATTTAGAAACTTTCAAGAAAATGCAATTAGTAGGTGTAAAGCCAAATTCGACAACCTTTGCCAACATCCTCCCCGCCTATGCCAAAATGGGAGATTTGGAATAGCGTATGGACATCCATCATAACATAATGGAAGGGGGATTTTTGTCAAATATTATAGTTGGAAATGCTCTGGTAGACATGTATGTAAAATGTGGAAGTATAGATAAGGCATGTGAACTATTTGATGGAATGGCTCAAAGAGATGTCATCTCTTGGAATGCAATGATTGCAGGATATGCACAAAATGGATTTTTTGAAAAGGATTTAGAAACTTTCAAGAAAATGCAATTAGTAGGTGTAAATCTAAATTCAACAACATTTTCCAACATCCTACCTATGATATCATGGATACCCACTCTCCCACAAGAACTTCAAGTCATGCTTGTGGTGATGTGAGGCTTTCTCGCATCATCGCAATCATGACTTGAAGTGCTTGCAAGAGAGCCGGTGATGTGGGGCTTTTCACTAACAACTCACTATCTACCATCAATACCTTCAACTATTGAATTTACATTTTCAATGTTATGACATCCCTTGTAGAATTTTCATTGACAATAGCCCACAAAATAGTCACAAACAAACCCATTAAGGAGTTTTTTTATTAGCAAACATCCATAAAAGAGAAATGAAGGAACTTAAAGAGATTCTTAAATCAAATATAGGGATCTGGGACTAGCTTACATTATTCCGTATAAATTTCTCTCGTTGTGAAAACTTAAGTGTGCTAGAAGTGTCTCCATTGCACAGTTGTGGAACATGAAACAATATCAAAGGCATTTAACCATTGAAAGGTCTATGTATTTATGATTACTTGACAATATACTTGCGTAGGCATTTGCAAAAAAAATCAACATAGTATTTTAGAAGATCTTGAAAGATGGTATACCAGTTACAAGGTCTGACATTGGAAATGATGATAGTTTTAGAGTTCCCACCAAGAGAATCCCGAATCAACAATTATATTTTATCTATTTTAGCTAGCATAGAAGTAAATATGTATACTGATAAATTATTAATAAATATCTAAATAATGGTGTTGCTCCCCTTCACAAAAAAAAAATTAGAGGTGTGTGTGGGATTTGCGGGTAATCTCACCTGATAATTCATCAATATAAATGGATTATAAGGCCATAGAAAAATGGCTACTCATGGTAAATGGTCATCAAGGTGATGGCTTGAGTGTTATGTAAAATATTCCACAAAAGTAAAAACTATAAATAAAATATGTAATAAGTTGATATAAATTATTTAGAATCTTTGAGAAAACTAATTTGAACTCAACTGGACTTTGCTAATATTATCAGAAATCCTGCTCTTATATTGTTATGTTTGTTGGCAACACAAGGGTAGACAACTAAGAGGGGGGGTGAATCAGTTGTCACAAAATTTCAAACTTATTAAACTTATTAACCTTTATTCTCAGATCTGATTAATAACAATAAAAACATGAATCAAGAACACATCAGAAACACACATACCACCAAGATTTTTGTGTGGAAACCTTGTTAGGGGAAAAACCACGGTGGAGGTTAATCCATAAGTTATACCATGTTAAAAGTATAAGAATAATATATGTGGAATGCACATGCATTTAGGCACACTGCCTAGAGATCACTGCTCAAAGGAAGACTCACCGTCTTACATAAAACATTTAGATTAAATCCATCTAAAGAATTTGAACTGAGAAAGTAGCATATGTTAATGCCTAAGTATAGTTATGGTTAAGCACATGAACACTTCTTCACTTTCTTTCACTCTTCTTCACACTTTTCTCTACCTTCAAATGATCTAAACCTTTTTCACACATATCATTTGCACACTTTGCACACCACAACTATCTCAAAAGAAGAAACAATCTCTTATATATATCCGCAACAAAATAATAGAATGAATGCAAACTGTCGGCCCAAAATAATAAGGATTATCAATGTGCATCAACCAAGGTTGGCCACAACATAGTAGAGACCCAAAACAATATTCTCAAACATAAAACACCTTCAAAGATTCTTCCTCGAAGATCCACAACACTCTTCAAACACCTTGTCGGCTATGAACATGAAAAACATGAACACACAAGAGAAAATATTAGATTGCGAGAAATATGATCAATGCAAATGTGCAATAGAAATAAAATGATCTAGAACATCCAAGAACACCACAAGAACATATGCAACAACTCAGATTACCAGAATCACATTATCTTCTTCCATGAACACCATTTGCAGTAATAGAATAGTTGTCAGAACACAGAAAATTATAACTTGCTCAAATCTTCATGTGCACCTCTAAAAATTTCAAAGTATAAACTAGAGAGGTTTGAAAATAGACCCTTTAATCTGAAACATCTTGCTATCAACATACTGAACTTTCGACCATACTGATCTTCACTACTTCGCAAACAACCTGTAACATATTTTCTTACAATTTTCTCAATATCCTCGACATATAGAATCTTAAATACATTAATGCTAATAGTGTTGACTTCAATGACAACCACATATAAGAAACTTGACCACAACATCCAACAATCTCCTCCTTTGGCATTGATGGCAACACATGATGTGAAAAATACACCATCAACGCAACTAACTCTTTTTCCAACAATCTCCCTTTTACACATTTATCTTCAAGATTTTTTCACATTACTCTTCTCCCCCTTTGACATCAATGGAAAGGTACACAAGCTCTAAACCACATATCTGAATCATCTGACTACTCCCCCTGAGTAGCAACCACCATAACATCAATCTGAATCAAGATATGACCGTGAATGCACAAACTAATGCAAAGACTTTGCATCTTAGTTATGATTAGGAGGGTTAATCACCCCTAACTTCCCTCTGAGATACTCAAAAGTATCCTTGGGAAAAGGCTTAGTAAATATGTCTACAATTTATTCCTTAGTAGGCACATACTTCAGTTTGACTTCCTTATCACTCACCTTATCTCTCAAAAAGTGGTACTTGATAGATATATGTGTATTCTTTGAATGCAACACCGTATTCTTAGAAATGTTTATAGCACTTGAGTTATCATAGAATATGGAAATAGGTTCATCATACACAACTCTGATATCTTTCAATATCTGCTTCATCCACAATACTTGAGTACAATTGTTAGCAGCAGCAATATATTTTGCCTCTGAAGTAGACAAAGAAACAACATTCTTCTTTTTGCTTAACCATGAAATCAGTTTCTTTCCCAAGAAAAATGTGCCACCACTAGTACTTTTCCTGTCATTCACATCTCCTACCCAATCAGCATCAATAAAGGCACTTAAAGTAAGATCATCATCTTTAGGATACCATAGGCCAAAATCAACTGTTCCCTTCAAGTATCTGAAAATTCTCTTCACAATAGTCACATGAGATTCGTTAGGATCCACTTGAAATCTAGAAACAATGCATACAACATTCATGATATTAGGTCTATTTTGAGTCAAATAATCAATCCACCAATCATTGATCTGTATCTAGTTTGATTTTCCTTTAGAGAATCATCATCTTGTGTCAACTTACATCTGGTCACTTTGGGTGTACCGATTAGTTTTGAATCTTCCATACCAAAATTATTTAGTAGTTATCTCACATACTTGGAATGAGATATAAAGATCCCTTTATCTACCTAATTAATTTGCAATCCCAAAAATAATTTCAACTCTCCAATCATTGACATCTCAAACTCATTATGCATCTCATCAGTAAACTTCATGCACAAACCATTATCTCCTCCAAAAATGATATCATCAACAAAGACTTCCACAAACAAATCTTAATCATCATCAATCTTGAAATATATATTACTATCAGTAGTACCTTTGTTAAATCTAAGCTTCAACAAGTATTTATCCAATCTGGCATACCAAGCTCTAGGGGCTTTCTTGAGTACATATAATGCTTTCTTCAACCGAAAAACCATATCTCCTTGATCAGTCAATTGAAATCCATCAGGTTGCTTAATATACACCTCTTCCTCTAATTCACCATTTAGAAATATTGAATTGACATCCATCTGATAAACTTTGTAGTTTTTGTAAGTAGCATCAGCAAGAAATAGTCTCACAGCTTCAATTCTAGCATCAGGAGAAAAAGTTTCTTCAAATTCAATTCCTTCCATTTGAGAGTATCCTTTGCATACCAATCTTGCTTTGTTTCTGATAACTTCACCTTGTTCATTCATTTTGTTTCTAAAGACCCATTTAGTTCCAATTACATTTTTGTCTTTAGGTCTATGAACAAGAATCCATGTATTATTCTTCTCAATTTGTTGTAGTTCTTCTTTCATTGCTTCAATCCAATGTCCATCTTTGCATGCTTCATTGGAACTACTTGGCTTAGCCTTTGAAATTAAACAATATTCTTCTACAATTCTTCTCCTACTTTGGACACCTTTGTTCTTATCTCCTATAATCTAATTTTTTGAATGATTTAATCTCACATACATTGGAGTCTTAGAGTGTTTTTGAATTTCAAGCTCTTGTGATTTCTCTTCTATACTTTCACTAGTCTCTCCTTCTTGATCTTCTTGATTCACCATAATGATTTCAACTTGATTTGAATTCCAACTCTTGTTTGTACTATCATTCTGATCATCAGAATCTTATCCATAGGTTTTGGAGGGTCTAGCAATGTCTTCATCAATCTTAACATTTTAACTCTCAACCATTTTCTTCAATCTCTTGTTGTAGCACCGGTAGGCCTTACTCTTAGTAGAATAACCAAGAAAGATTCCTTCATCACTTCTAGCATCAAACTTTCCTATATATTCATCTCTCCTGATATAGAATTTACTCCCAAAGATTTTGAAATATCTAATAGTAGGCTTATGACCAAACCATAGCTCAAAAGGATTCTTACCAGTATTACCTTTTATTTGTACCCAGTTAAGGATATAAACAACAGTACTTACAACTTCTCTACAATGGATATGAGGGACATTTCCTTCCAACATCATAGTTCTAGCAGTATCTTGAACTATCCTATTTTTCCTTTCCACAACTCCATTCTATTGAGGGGTCCGCGTTGCAGATAATTGTCTCTTTATCCCATGTTCTTCACAAAAAGAATTAAACTCATCGGAAGTAAATTCGCCACCTCTATATGATCTCAGACACTTAATCTTCAAACCTATCTCTATCTCAACCATAGCCTTAAAGATCTTGAACTTTTCTAGAGCTTCAGATTTCTCCCTTAAGAAAGTAGCCCACATCATCCTAGAGTAATCATCTATAAGCAACATGAAATACATGTAACCTTGTAGACTTTTGATTCTAGCAGGACCACACAAGTCAATATGCACAAGTTTCGAAATGAAATTCTAGTTTGTTTTTCCCAACTGGAATTCCTTGCATATGGTATTATTAGGCTTCACCAACTTAGGAAGATCTCTCACAACCTGTGAGGAACTTATCTTGATAATATTATCAAAGTTTAGATGACACATTCTTCTATGCCACAACCAGCTTTCATCAACTTGAGCAATCAAACAACTTTTACTAGCAGCATTCAGATGAAAGATGTTACATTTTTTTTAGTACTTGAAGCAATCACATTTCCAAAACTTCCCAGTATGCTACATTTTCCATCTTTGAATTGAATAATGTATCCCTTATCAGCCATCTGTGCAACACTCAGAAGATTATGCTTCAAACCTTCAACATAAAGAACATCATCAGTATTATGTTTACCATCAAAATAAATACATCCTCTACCACAGATTATACCACCATTGTTATTACCAAATATTACAACACCTCCATCATACTTCTCCAAGCTTAAAAATTTACTTTTATCACCTGTCATGTGATGTGAGCATCCATTATCAATTACCCATTCATCTTTTTCTTCAACTCGAGCAGCTAGAGCTTTCTCCACATTTGTACAACTAGCAAATTGAGTAGAAACAAGGTTATTTTCCTTGATAGAAATAAATACAAACTCAACTTCACTTACATTCCCTTTTTCAGATTCATCATCTATCACACCTTCATCTGCATCATAGTAACACTTCTTTTGAAATTTAGGCTTGTAAGGTCTTCGATTAGGAACTCTTTATGGACACTTGATACAAAATGACCTATCTTGTTGCAAGAAAAACATTTAATAGGAAACTTTCCTTTATACTTACCTTCTCCTCTAGCTTCCCTTTTGACAATAAGTGCTTCAAGCTCATTCAGTTCTCTTTCTTCTTCTTCAATATGTATCATTTCTTCCTCATATCTGAATACCTTTCTAGAAGAACTTTCACCCAGAACATATCTCTGCTTGTCTCTCCTGGAAGTAGTAGCTTTAAATGCAGATTCTATCTTTGGAAGGGCATTACCGAATCCACTCAACTCAAAAGTAGTAATTTTACCAATGAACATATCTCTGGTTATATTTGTCAGAGTTCGAAGCTCCTCAATGGCTATAGCTTTGATTTTTTATGCATCAAGAAAGGATCTAAGCACTTTAGCAATGATCTTTGATTCATCCACCTATCCACCAGCACATCTAATACCACCACAATTTTATTCACTCTTTGCATGAAAGTAGCAACATTTTCATCATTACCCATCTTCAACAATTCATATTTTCCTTTCAGACTCTGTAGCTTAGCCATCTTCACATTAGCATCACCTTCATATAAAGTTTCCAAATTTTTCCAAGTCTCATAAGAAGTCCTCACCTCCATAACATTCATCATCTCAGAATCAGTCAGAGCACTCAACAATGCTTCCTTGGCCCTAATGTTATATTTAGCATCCCTAATCTCAGCAGTATTAGTAGGAACATTTTGAGGAATAACATACCTATTGCATGTAATGTTCTATTAGGAATCACCAATGCATCTCATATGACACTCCATTCGAGTCTTCCATAGAGAATAATTTGCTCCATAAAATCTCAAACTATCCTTCTTGTATGTCACCATCCCGGATCACCTCAAGTTTTTAAACTTATTCCAAGGAACTTGCTTTGATGCCAATTATTGGCAACACAAGGGTAGACAACTAAGATGGGGGGTGAATCAGTTGTCATAGAATTTTAAACTTATTAACCTTTATTCTCAGATCTAATTAATAACAGTGAAAGCATGAATCAACAACACATCAAAAACACACATAACACCAAGATTTTTGTGTGGAAACCCTGTTAGGGGAAAAACCATAGTGGAGGTTAATCCACAAGTTATACCTTGTAAAAATTATAAGAAGAATATATGAGGAACGTACAAGAATTCAAGCACACTGCCTAGAGCTCACTGCTCAAAGGAAAAATCACTTTCTTATAGAAAACATTCAGATTAAATCCATCTGAAGAATTTGAACTGAGAAAGTAGCATCTGCTAATGCCCGAGTACAGTTCTAGTTAAGCACATGAACACTTCTTCACTTTATTTCACTCTTCTTCACACTCTTCTTTGCCTTCGAATGATCTGAACCTTTTTCTCACATAGCACTCGCATACTTCACACACCACACCTATCTCAAAATAAGAACAAATCACTTATATATATCCGCAACAATAAATTACATTGCTTCATGTCGGCTTCAATAAAATAATAGAGTGAATGCAAACTGTAGGCCCAAAACAATAAGGATTATCAATGCACATCAACCAAGGTTGGCCACAACATAGTAGAGACCCAAAACAATATTCTTGAATACAAAACACCTTCAAAGATTCTTCCTCGAAGATCCACAACACGCTTCAAACACCTTGTCGTCCATGAACATGAAAATCATGAATACGCAAGAGAAAATATTGGATCATGAGCATAATGATCAATGCAAACAAACAACACAGATAGAACATGATCTAGAAATGTCCACAAACACCACAAGAATATACGCAGCAACTTAGATTGCCAGAATCACATTATCTTCTTCCATGAACACCATTTGTAGTAACAGAATAGCTGTCAGAACACAAAAACTTATAACTTGCTCAAATATTCACACGCACCTCTGAAAAATTTTAGAGTAGAAACTAGATAGGTTTGAAAACAAACCCTTTAATCTACAACATGTCACTATCAACATATTGAACTTTCTACCATACTAATCTTCACTTCTTCACAGACAACATGTAACATATTTTATTATAATTTTCTCAATATCCTCGATATATACAGTCTTAAAGATATTAATGCTAATAGTGTTGACATCAATGAGAACCACATATCAACAACTCAACCACAACATCCAACAATTTTATAGGTACAAAGGAACTATTGACCATCAATGGATACAAGGTAGTGGCCACTGAAACCTTTTCTTCACTTGCATCTATCCCAAATTCTATAATACATTTGTTTTCCTGTTAACAACTTTTATCCTAGCTGGGAAAAGATACAATTCATTGTACATGCATGGTTTTACTTAAGGTAGTATCAATGGGAGTCATGATTTTCCCACAACCTATAAAAAATATTTAGAGAGATTTTTGGGATTTAACTGTTAATTTTTTTTGCATCAAAGTTTTGGAACACACTTAGTGATCCCCATCATCATGATAAGAATAAGAAATGGAATGGATCAGAAAGAAATTAATAAGATCATAAAATAATGAAAAAGAAAAAAAGGTCAATAAGGGAAGAAATAAAAAGAAAAGAAATAAGAAAGATAGTTGCCAAGAGAATAAGGGTTCTAAATTAGATCAAATTAAAAAACTTAAATTCCATAAAGAGAGGAAAATTCAATTGGAACATATTAATATGGTAATGTTAAAGTGATAGGATGTTAAAAATCATAGTATAAAGAAAAACTATAAATAATCTTTTTTAAAATTCAGAAAAACAATACCAAAACTAAGAACCATTTTTATTTTTTAATGGTAGCATAACTAACCTGGAGGAGAAATGTAAGTTTTGATTTACGATATGGTACATGTTGTTTCTTCTGATTGGAAATATTTACAAGGTTCATTATCACAAGCCTGCACATTTTTTTCCTTGATTGATTCAAATCAAATGGATCTAAAAAAAACTAGTTTCAAGAGAGAATCCATTCAATAATGGCATAAATAGTGTAAGCATCAAAAGGAAATATAAATATACTTGATTTTAATACCCAAGAGTTGAAAGTGACTTATTGATATTTGTGGCATCTTTCAGGCGTTCACCCTTAGCACCTGAACTAAACAATCATTAATCAATCTTGTTTTCCAATAACTAAACAATCAAGTCGAATTCCCTCTCAACTAATTTCCACAAACCTTAGTAAGATTAAATCAAATAACATACCAATGACTATGCTTCAAAACCAAGCCCTTCCAACCAATGCCCATATGATATCTACAACTATTAGGGTTCCAAATAACTCCTCTATCCTTTTTCCTTTGATGGGTGTCCATACCTTGTTCCAAAGCTCCCATTTTGCCACAGGCAGGGAGGATGTTGGTAAAGGTTATGGATTATGGATTTACACCTTCCATTGTGTTTGCTTGAAAGCTTCTGAATCTTTTTCAACAAACCCATTTTATGCATATCCTGCAATCGTAGCATTCCAATGAGAAACCCTTGGTCGTGAAGGATGAAGATGGGAAATTTCTTCCAAAGGTTTTAAGTATGGCTTTTAATTGTAATGACATTTCTAAATGGTGGGAAAGAGGGAAATTACAATTCAAATATTTATTTAATTTGTGTGACTAATTATTTAGTTGTGTTTTTTACCCCATGATCAAACTAGTCACTTATGATGATCAAATTAGTCATTTATTTAGTCATTTATAGTTGTTTACAAAAAATGAGTAGAATTTAGTCATCTTTAGTTGTTGTGACTAAAATTTTTAGTCATGTAGTCATTTGTTTGCAAAATTCTACTAGTGAGTTTAGAGGCTTGCTCCACTATATAATATTAAGTGGCATAGTAAGGAATACCACTTAAAATACAATCCAACCTTGGGGTCTTTTAAATCCTTTAGTTTCTTGTGAATACCCTCAGCTATTGTAGACACTTGAAAATGTCCTCAGTATATCACACATCCTGATTTCGCTTTTTAACACTGTTTCTCTCATAATTCATCTATTTTTTCCATTTAATTAAATAATGTCCAATTATTTAGTTAAATTCATCTTTTTCTCCTATTAATCGAATAATTAGTTTTATTTTATTAATTCATCACCCTCATATTAATTCCTTCCCTTTTGATTAAATAAAATTAAATTATTTAATTAAATTCCAGTAATCCTACTTGATTAAATAATTCTCAATTATTTAATTAAAGATCCTAATTCTTCCAACTTGCATGATTAAATGATTTTCCTAAATTTTTTAATTGGATAAGTATTCCTCCAATCATCCAACTTGCATAAAGAATATTCTTATGGAATATTCTCTTTTTCAAATTCAAATTCAAATTCTTCCCTCCCAATTGAAATATCTCCAACATATTTCCTAATATTTAGAGATTTTGTTGAATCCTCATGGATTATGGACCTTTGATTAAATATTTGATCCATTCCTTCAAGGATTGTTGACCATTGATTCAATTCGTGATCTACACTCATATCCTCAATTTAATTTCATCCCATGATTAGCATTTTGAATCTTCACCATTGATCGTAATTCCTCAAATCTATAAATAAAATTCCTTGTAACATGAAATTCATTCGCAACCTTAATGCAAACTTACTCTCTTGAATTCATTGCTCACCTTTTGAGAAATTTGTGAATCATCCTCATCAATCAACCAAAGGATTTTGCATCAACATGTATTAGGCCCAAATTGAGCAATCCATATCCATTTTGAGACTAATCCCCAATGGGATTACAAGTTTGCACAATTAATTAGGTTCATTTGCATGAATTTTGTTCTAATTATTTTAGAATTGAACCTTTCTTAGTGTTGTTTAGAAATATCACTGAATTATGGCCTTTCATTGATCTTGATATCTTGTCTAATTAGTTTAATTCTATTGTATTTGGTCAATTGTGCTAACATACTTATATTTTGGCATGCTCGGTGGGACCCACATCCTTGTACTAATCTTTTTTCTTGAGATTTGTTGACTATTACAGGTTAAAAGAGTAGTGCAACACCTTTACAAATAACAAGGTGACACTTTTGCAAAGTGTGATGCCTTTGCAAGTCAAATGACGATGCTTCTACAAATGCACTGATGCTTTTTTTTTGACCTCCTATATTTTGTTGTAGGTATAGACTGATGCTTTTGACCTTCACCTAGACAATGCAACACCTTTGTACAAAATGACACTTCTATTTGTATTAAAATGATGTCTTTGTTTATGTATCAACACCTTTTCACATCTTGACACATTTGCTAGGGAAAATAGAAATTTATAGAGCAACACCTTTGTTTGGATAGTCTGACACTTCTATCAAACATTGGTGCCTTTGAAAATACTGCAATTCCTTTGTAGTAAACAGTCTGATGCCTATGCAAAACAAAATGACACCTTTGTCTTAAACTAAATATAGAGAACTTCAAAAAATTTCCAAAATCTACTTTTTTATTAACAAGTACTATATCATCTAACATTAATGTAAAACATACCTCTATTCACTTGTATCAATCAAAATAACAACAAACAAAATTATGTCCATCATCATTTTGAGCTTGTCAAAATTCTTTATAGGTTGTCATTTGGATCAACTCAAAAAACAATAAACCATCAACTACACCATCAAAACATTCCGTTGAAACAACAACTTAATATTTTTACATAAATCATTTGGACTTAGATCTTGATCCTATTATCTAGTTTGACTTCATGCTTGAAAAAATCTATTTTCAAGTATTTGGTTGAGTTAGTAAACATCATTATGAGAAAACCTATTATGGATTCATGAGTCTACCTCCAAGGTTTGTAAGTTCATCATCATCCTCAAACATACCTAAGGATCTAGTCTAAACTTTGTCAAAATTAAAAGTTTCATATCCTCCATCCATCTAGACAATCATTCAACATTGGTCCTAAACCTATCAAAGTGTCATTATTAGCAAAATTTGAGGCAACCAAAATATTTCAACAAATTATGTCACATCAAACATCTTTGAGGGTTGACACAAGTTTTATGGTCACAACAAGGTCCCAACACAAAAATAAAATGGAAATAAATCCTAGTGGCTCAATTTTACCCACTGCGACAAGTGCTAGTGAACAAATTCTAGGGATGCTCGGTTTTGATCCTAAAGGTTTTACAACTCCAACAAAGACTCAAGCACCAAATCAACCATCCCAAGATGAAATGGTGCACATAGAATACATTACCAACAAGTCTCATTAATTTACTCCCAAAGAGTTACTAGAGATGCAACAAGATCCAAATCTTACATCATAAACACCATGCTAAATCTTGACCCAAATCAATACATGCTTAAAATTGCACAAGGTGGTGTAAAACTTCCCTTAAAATTTGATGTGAACACACTAAAGGAGCAATCCTTTTCACACATGTAGCATCCATAAATCCTCCTCCTCAAAGTGAACCCTTGGTCCACAATGTCAAAAAAAAATACCAAAACCATCTTCATCAAACATACCAAGTCAATCAACAGTTACTATGACGGGAATGGATTCAACACGCCTTGGCCCTCAATGGGGAAATTAATTGGGTAATCACAAAAATCTAGGGAATTACACAAATCTAGGCATTCAAAACACTAACATTCCACCAACATTCCATACACAAAATACAAATATTCCACCTACAATCAATACTCAAAACATCAACATCCCACCTACATTCAATACTCAAAACATGAACATGAAAAACTATGGGAATAAATGTGCCTTCACAAAAATATCCCTAGTACTCAAACCCAAAATCATCAAGGTCAAGTCCCTCAACATAAAATTTTCCAACATCAAAATCAAAATCAAACAAATCAAGAACATCAAGTACCTCAACAACATCAAGCTCCACAACATCAAAATCAAATCCCTCAACAACCAACACATCAACAACATCAAAACCCCCAACATCAAAATCAAATACCACAACATCAAGCTCAACAAAATTAGACAAATCAACATCATCTAATTTCCCTACATCAAGCACCTCAACAAAATCAACATCAACAATATCAATCCCAAAATCAACAACATCAAACTTATCAATATCAAGTTCAATACCAAAACAAAATCCCATTGCAACAACAACCTCAACAATCCTCTCACAACACTATCCCGCAAAATTAATACATCCCACAACATCAACATCATCAACACATGGCATCACAACGAATTCCATCATCACACCAACAAGTCCCATCTCCTCAACAACAAAGTATTGCTCAACAAAAAAATGTTGCTCAACAACAAAAAATGCAAGCACAACAAAAATTGCTTGCACAACAACAACATAAACAAAACTTGTAATGCAATCCTCAACATCAACAACACACAAACTCTCAATCAAATATCATAGCTCAAAATCAATATGGAGCTTACAATACACCACCTCCATAATCTACAGATCCACAATATCAAGTAAATCCACAATACACCCCATACAACACATACAACACAAATACACCTCCATACTAAAATACAACATATAACTCATCTACCATCCCATAATACAACACGTATGCTCCACCAATCCTTCTTTGGACACATCTTCCCAAATTCAAACCCTAACACAAAATATATAGGATATACAAATGGGGAAAACCAAAAATTTGTATGCAATTCAAGATCTATGTCCATACCCATTCAATCAAACATCACAATGATACCATTTCCTCTTAACTTCAAAATACCAAATTTCAACAAATATAAAGGGCGCGAAAATCCTGGGGAACATATAAGAGAGTTTTACATCATATGCATGGAAGTGTCATACAATGATTCATACCTAATGTGTCTCTTCCCAAGAAGTTTGGGAGGGGAAGCCAAATAGTGGTTCTCACACATACCTCCAAGAATTAAAACTTTTCAAGAAATAATAGCTCAATTTGTAGCCCACTTTTCCTATAACATTGATGCAGAAATACCCTTGTAGGAATTATACATCCTTGTAGAAACTTAAAATTGTTCTGATCAATATCACACATTTGACTCGATTTACTAACACCATTTCATCTTGATTCGATCACTTTCCTCTATTTAATTAAATAATCCAAATTGTTTAACTAAATTCAGCATTTTCTTCTATTAATCGGATAGTTAAGATTGTTGGATTAATTCACCTCCTTCGTGCTAATTTTCATCTTATTTGATTAAATAATACAAATTATTTGGTTAAATCCCTTAATTCATCTCATTTGATTAAATATTCTTATTTATTTGATTGTCATTAATCCCACCCTTTTAATTAAATGAGATAATTTTTTAATTAAAATTCTAAATTCTCTTATCTTGCACAATTAAATATCTTAATTATCTAGTTGACTAATATCTTCCAACTCCCCCACCTTGAACAATTAAATAATATTTTAATTATTTAATTGACTAATTTCCCCAGTTGTAAGAGAATATTCTCAAGAATATTACTCCAATTCAAAATCAAGTATTTCCCACCAAATAGAAATATCTTCTAGCATTCTTCATAAAATCATGGGATTTATGTTTGTCTTAATCAATTTGAGCTCTTGATCAATTCTCTTGATCCATGGCATTGATTAATATTGATCCTTCATTTGATCATTGATCCATGTCATTCCCTCTCATCCATTTCTATCCATTGATTAACCAAATTGATCCTAGTCATTGATTCAACTAAAAATCATATAAATAGTCCTCATTTCTATGATTAATTGATCCACAAGCCTTTAATCAATTGAATTATAGCCAATTTCATATCCATAAATCATTTCAACACTCTTATGTTGTTGAATTTCAAACTCACATCCATCAATGGAGAGGAATTATGAGCAACTAAGTGGTTCAATATTCATCAACATATCAACTTCAATCTTTGCATCAATGGGGTTAGGAAAGGGTTATCATTCCACATCAATTTAGCACAATCCCCCAATGGGATCAGGTTTTCTTTTTTAATTAGTTTTCCTTTTATCAATTTGAATTTTATTTCATGTTTCATGGATTCTTAATTAGCTTTGCAAGAATTTCATTAGGAATGTGGGTTAATTAGGTTGAATTCCTAGTTTCTTAGTTGATTCTAGGTTTATTTGATCTACATTTGATTCATGTTCACAACCCTTAAATAGGACAAGGGATAATCATTTGCATCCTTCTTAAAAATATGGAGATACAAGGCAAGCAAATGTAAATGGCCCATGATCGAGAAGCAAAAGGTGGAGATCATTGTAGGAAACTTAGACATAGATCTAGCCTTCCAACTGAGAATTCAATGTGTAACAATATTTGAATAACTCAGATCTAAAGGGATTAACATTGAGAGGGCCCTCATTATCAAGGGAGCAGTGCAAATTTATAAAGATAATCTCCAACTACCTAGTTCCAATGACAAACCCCGTATATGGGCTAAAAACAAGAACGTTACTAATGATGGTGTGGTAGATGAAAAATTTGTGATAAATGCTCCACCCAAAGAAAATACACAACAAAACAATCAAAAAAATGTTAACATCAACCCTCCATGTGGACCACCACCAAGGCAAAACAATTATCTACCATGACATAAATATACACCCTTGGGGGAACCAATTGAAATAGTCCTACACAAACTAATTCAAACAAACTTAATCACCCTCTTGGACTTTAGACACTATGATGAACCACAAGTTAAACATGTGTGGTATAAAGATGAAGATAATTGTGAGTATCACCAAACCAATGGTTAAAAGACATATAACTATATGAGACTCAAAAATTTCATCCAAGAGCTCATAGATCAAGGTGAGTTGAATATCGATCAATGCCCTAGAAACTATGACCTAGGTATATAAAATAACCCAATTCCCAATCAAAGAAAAGGTAATGATGCTAAAAAATGAAAGGTTTATAATCAAGTCAATCACACCTATGACAGTGTTATAGGAACATGTGTTCATCACATCTCTATAATTACTATACAAGGACCTAATCCTGAGTGTGGATTCACCACATGAAGAGGGAAGGTTACTTATTTAGGGAGCTCCTTTGTAACCAAGAGTTCCATCAAGGTCAAAACCTATAGATTGCAATCTATTGGACCAAATTAAGAAAACACCTATCCATATTTCCATCTTAGAACTTCTGAGGATTTCTCCAGGACATAAATAAATCTTATATATGGCTCTTTCATCATCATTTGTACCCACTGATATTGATATCGAGAAATTACAAGCTATGTTCAAACATATCACATCCACCCATCAACTTGTATTCACAGAAAATGACCTCCCATCTCAATCATTCCATAACCGTGCATTGTATCTTGAGGTCTACATCCATAAAAACATATTCAAAATAGTCTTGGTAGATGGAGGTGTGGGCATAAATATTTGTACCCTTCAAATAATAATAAAATTGGGTTGTTTTGAGGATGTGATTGAAAAAGAAAAAAGGCATAACAATTTAGGCCTATGATAATAATGAGCAGAATTCTAAGGGAACAATCAAACTACCTATAAAAGTAGGGCTAGCAATTATAGAGACAACATCTCAAGTCTTGAATCTTGAATTTCCCTATAACATTATTCTTGGTCATCTGTAGATCCATGCCATGTAGGTTGTAGCATCCACATATCACTAATGCATAATATTCATGTATGATAACAAAGTAATAACAATACATGGTCATCCTGAGCCCTTCTACTACTGCAAGATTATGTAGGATAAATATTATAAGGTGCTAAAAGTACCCAAGAACAATGAAGTTCCATTACCCTCTTCTTATATCAACCCATCAATATTAGTATCCAAATCAACATCTACATCAACAACATAAAAAGCTATCCCAAAGATCAAGGTGCTAATCAAGGACAACAATTGTGGTGATTACAACCTAAAAGAATCTTTTGTTGTGGGATAACTTCCACTTTCTCCTAGAGCATATGGTAAACCCCACCATATTGAGAAGGTGACCAAGAAAATAAAAGTGAAACCCACCACCTTCACAAGATGGGGAGATCTTAATGCAAAAATCATAGATGAAGGTGACTTCTCCAAATAGGTATATCAGGATGAACAAGAATAACCTACTCTTCCAGTGGACATAAACAAAAAAGGTTTCCTACTAATGAAAATAATGGGTTACACAAGAATAGGTGGTCTCATTCTAAATCAGCAAGGCATGCATGAACCTATTATCCGAGTGAAAAGCACATAAAGAATATTGGTCTCGGTTACACCTTGATAAAAAATGTAACCCCTCTTGTCGAGGATACTTTAATTGAGGGAGATGAAGCTTCCTCTTGGTTAAACACATCATATTTTGAAGATATTGATGAATCCCCCTTTTGCATCAATGGCATATTTGAACATGCCTCCATTTACATGATTACCACAACATCCTTTACTCTCCCTACCTAGTACAATGAATAAAACTTATCTACCCTCAACTCATCAACTAGGACCAACAAGGAGCACCAATTCTAGATTCATTGAAAAATTATGAGGTTATCTCCAAATTCAAGGGACTTTGAGACTGCATACCTTTTGGAGACCACAAAGTAGGGTTTGACATTGAATTACTATGCATACAAGCATACTATGGTGATATGATTGAATACCTCAATTGCAAAATAGAAAATTTAAAAATCAAGACAAGGTCTCCAAGTGAAAACCATAAAGTGGCACTTTCTGATCACAAAATGGTAAAATCAAAGGACGTATCCAAGGATGAAAAAATCTCTAAGGTGCCTAAGGATGAGGGATTCAATCTACCTGGTATTGTGATAGATCAAGAAAAATCAACAGTCCTTGTAGAATCATCTCAACTAGTCAATGTGGGTACAATGGTGGCACCTCAATTCATGTTTTATGCATCTTCATTGGATGATGATGAACAAAAAAATCTCATAACTATTCTCAAAGAAATAAATATTTACTTCCCTTGGTCATACACAAATATGCCCAGTCTCGACACATCATTGGTAGTGCATCACCTCACGATGCATCCTGATGTGAAACTAGTCAAGAAAAAGATGAGAAATATGCATCCCTAGATTGCATTATTAGTCAAGGTGGAATTACAAAAGCTTCTTGATGTGGGTTTCATAAGACCCATCAACTATACAGAGTGGGTTTCAAATCTTGTACTAGTCTCAAAACTAACTGGGGGCATCAAGCTATGCAAAAACTTTAGAGATTTGAACAAGGCATGTCCTAAGGATGATTTTCCACTTCCCAACATAGACATTATCATGGATTTGATAGTTGGGCATGAGATTCTTTCTTTCATGGACTGATTCTCTAGGTATAATCAAATAATGATACCCAAAGATGACAAACACAAAATAGTTTTCACATGTCCATAGGGAACCTACTACTGGAATGTGATGCCATTTGGTCTCAAGAACATAGGAGCCACTTATCAAAGATAAATGATGATGATCTTTGGAGTCACTTCTGATAAAATTTTGGGGCACATTGTA
Organism: Sequoiadendron giganteum; assembly: GCA_007115665.2. NCBI lineage: Eukaryota > Viridiplantae > Streptophyta > Pinopsida > Cupressales > Cupressaceae > Sequoiadendron > Sequoiadendron giganteum. The sequence continues at coordinate 461,340,309 of CM021106.1, forward strand.
TCACAAAGGGGAATCGAAGTGGACCCTACCAAAGTCAAAAGCCATTATGGAAATGAAACCAACTAAAACCCTCAAATAACTTCACAACCTACAAGGAAAGCTTTAGTCTATCAGGAGGTTTATCACACAACTAGCAGACAAGTATCACCTATTCACCCACATTCTTCATAAGGGTAAAATCATTGTAGAGAAACCTTGTAAACAAACCTTCCAAATGGTAAAATCATTGTAAACAAGCCTTCCAACAACTAAAATATTATCTAGCTACACCACTGGTATTATTCCACCAATTGCAGAGAAACCATTGATACCATACATCTCGACAACCTCAATAGCTCTAGGGGCCCTCCTAGCACAACATGATAAAATAGGTAAAGAGAGGGCTATCTAATATATTAGTAGGACCTTGGTGAGATATGAACTCAAATGCAGATCCATCAAAATATTTTTCCTAGCAATAGTGTTTGTTTCTCAAAATTTGAGACACTATATACTCTCTCATCAAATCAAACTTATCTCCAAGGTCGATCCACTAAATTATTTTTTATCAAAAGCCACTCTAATAGGTCGCATAGGAAAGTGGGTGATGATCCTTAGTAAATTTGATATATATTATGTTGATTGGAAAGCTATGAAAACATAGATCATTGCAAATCACCTAGAAAAATCCCCAATCTATAGAGAATATCCCTTGGTTTCAAAGTTCCTTGATGAAATAATGTGCACCCTCACCTCAAAAAATCAGTGGAAATTATAATTTGATGGTTAATATATGCAACATGGATCCAAAGTAGGCATTATTTTTCATCACCCCACAAGGTGATTGTGTCCCAAATTCATATAGATTGGCATTCCCATACACGAACAAAATAGATGAATATGAGGACCTCATCACAAAGGTTAAGAATCATAGTCCAATGACAGATACAAGAACTCTAAGTCTACAATGACTCCCAACTAATAGTGAAATAGGTCAATGATGATTACCAAACCAAAGATGATAAACTAATTCCATACAAGAAATTGGTAGATAGTTTCAAATATTACTTCATCAATATCACATTTGAGAAAATCTTGAGGTTAAAAAAAAAAGTAGCGGATGGAATGGCCACCATCAGATCTTTGCTAGATATTCCACACAATAGCCTGAAATGTGAGTTTCTCATCGAGCAACTTCTCATGCTAGCTTTCAATATACCTGAATCATAATTTGTGTGTGAAATTATCTCATGCTAGCTTTCAATATACCTGAATCATAATTTGTGTGTGAAATTATTGATCCTAGTTCCCTATGGTATCATGAAATTTTAACTTACCTCCATAATGGAATCTTCCCATTTGACCTTACCCCTAACCTACGAAAAAAAGTTATTTGAAGAACATCTTGTTTCATCCTTATGGGAAATACCCTTTACCAAAGAAGTCTCAAATCAACGTTATTATGATGTCTTAACCAAGAGGAATATTTGACTACCTTGAAAGAGGTACATGAAGTCATTTGTGGGTCACATTTGAGTGGTGTAACCTTGGCTAAGAATTTATTGAGAACAAGATACTACTGGCCAACCATAGAGCAAGAAGCCAACCAATTTGTGAAGAAATGTTTACATTGCCTGCAACATGGGGACCTCATCCAAGCACCACCTCAAGAGCTCGGGCCCATCACCATAATGTGGCCTTTTTCACAATGGGAGATCAATCTCATAGGAAATATTACACCTACCTCCTCAAATGGCCATAAGTTCATAATAACAACCACTGAGCACTTCACCAAGTGGATTGAGGCCATACCTATGACCTACATAATTGGAAATCAAGTATCCAAGTTCATCCTAAACTATCTCATTTATCATTATTGTGTTCCATAGGCCATCATCACAGATAATGGAGCACATTTTAAAAACCAAGTTGTGTGTGATCTATGCATCAATTCAATATCCATTTCTTTTCTACCCCCTACTAGCCCCAAGGAAATGACCAAGTTGAAAATTCTAATAAAACCATTATCAAAATATTAAAAAAGATAGTTAATGACATTGGTTGGGATTGGCACATGCAGGTAAACCCCACCCTTTGGGCATACTGAACTAGCATTAGAACACCCATTGGTGTTACACCTTATTCCTTGGTTTATGAAACCGAAGCCATCTTGCTTATTGAGGTTAAGCTCCCATCGTTAATGGTATCATTGTAGCATCTAATAATAGATGAAGAATATAGGGTATCAAGGTTGAATGAACTAGAGTTGCTAGATGAACATCACTTAGAAGCCCTTAATGATCTACAAGCCTATCAGAATAGGCTCTAAAAAAGTTACAACAATAAAATCAATGATCGATGCTTCTAGGTGGGGGATCTCATTTTAAAGGAAAGTCAAAAGAATATTTTAGATCAAGACAACAAGGGAAATTTTGAGCCAAACTGGTTAGGGCCTTTTGTCATCACAACAAGTTATGGTTAAGGAGCCTATCAACCAGCCACACCTGAAGGAGATCCGTTGAAGGTACCAATCAATAGAATGCATCTCAAAAGTTTTTATTATTAGCTCATTAGAGGTATTCTAAAATCCAAACATCCAAAAAAATAGAAAAAATAGAAAAATCCAAAAAAATAGAAAAAGGATCAAAATAGTAAAGAGAAAAATCATCCTCTATCAAAAACCACTTTGGTGGCAATTTGGGAAAGTACCTTGGTGAAAACCTGGAAAACAAGAACCTTTTGTAAATAAGCACCATCTACCATAGACTCTTTCACTTATCATTCACTCATAATAAAATCATCCATTACATCCATTGCATCCATCTATTTATTTTATCCATCCGTGTTTGTAGCATAGCTTGGTATTCAATGAGTATTATCCCCATTAGCACTACTTGGCATTCTCCTAAGGTCAGTTTGTCCTACCTATATCGAGGTAGTCTGACACATCAAACTAAGGGCATATTCCTATACCTATGTCGGTGGATTGGGTTCTAGTATATTCAATTAAGGTTATTTTCAAAAATCCAAAAACATCTGAAACATCTTCAAAATCCAAAAACATTCAAAATACATTTTCAAAATCTAAAAACATCCAAAACATTTTCAAAATCCAAAAACATCCAAAACATCTCAAAATCCAAAAACATCCAAAACTTTTTCAAAATCCAAAAACATCCAAAAAAAATATCAAAATCCAAAAACATCCAAAACGTATCAAAATCCAAAAACATCCAAAACATATCAAAATCCAAAAACATCCAAATAAGTTCAAAACTCCATAAAAAGGTCAAAAATATTAAAATCTCCCAAAAACATCATTAGCCATCGAGTGATAATATCCAAGTCCAATAATCAAACTATGAAGCCTCTATGCAATTATGTACACAAGGCCATCTTTGATGAGCCCTCAAAGTATAGGGTTTTCTCCCCTTAGGTCTTGTTCTCTTGGTCAAACCTTTGAAAACTCAAAAAAATTTAGAAATTAAAAAAAATCCTGTTAGGAATTGCATGCAGAAGATATCAATTAAATGCAGATAAAGATTAAACAGAGGAATGAAAATAACATAGAAATAATAACAACAAGAGAATTTTTAACGTGGTTCACCCAAACTCAAGCTACGTCCACCAACAAAGAGTCCAATATTATTATTTAGCAAATCGAACCGATTACAACTAGCAATCCTTGCAACTCAATACTATTGCAAATGCTACAATACAATATCAACGAAAACCCTAACCCTTATCCATTTTAACAGGACTTATGTCAGTTACAAAATACAGTATTTTATATCGGCCAATAGAAAAAATAACTCCTGATGCCTTTATAAAATAATAAAAGTCATTTGAGGTTTCAAGGGCACTACCCCCAAGCCCCCATGGGGGCATTTCCCCTCGACCCCATCCTACATCGCGATAGGGAGCACGCCAGGGGTGCTGCCTCTTGACCCCATCTTGGGGGTACTGCCTCCAAACCTCTGTTAAATAATTTGGGGGGAAATCACGCTAATAAAAGTAGGGAAAATTTAACCTATGAGTCTGATTAGGCTCCATATAACAACAAAACCTGAACAACCTCATAACATTTGAAAACTTAAAAATATTCAAATAACCCTAAAATAATAAAAATAGCCTCAAAACATTGTGAAAATTCAAAAAAATTGAACATTTGAAAAAATTGAAAATAAAATCACCCATCACATATCACATTCACTTGCAATAAAATTTCAACTATAATAAATTGATCATCACCTTCAACCTTTGGTAACACAAACAAAAGAAAAAATAGCAATTAGTGAAACACAAACTTTAAACATAAAAGTCCGAAGTCTTGGTTATTTTTCAAACACATTGGTTAAAAGTTATATCAATAGCCTATCAAGTAGTTAGAATCAATCAACATCCAACACATGTCTTATAGATACCTCTTTCGTACAATAGACATCATCATTGGGTATCACCCTAAAACAACATCTTCGCTAAGAGATATGAATTTTTGGCATTGACAGTTTGTTCATTTTGATCTTTTCTAGGATTTATCTTATTGGCCTATTCTAATGATATCTCAATGATGTCTCTAAATGGTTTAGAGAGAAAGGAATGGGGCAATGATCATTTCTTTTGTTTACTATTTTTTTTGGATATTCTTGTAATATGACCTTGGTGAATACTTGTCTTACATGTGCAGGGGTAGTCTCAAGTAAAACAATGGATAAGACATATCAGGTTCTTCATACCTTTTGTGTATTAGCCTCCTTACTTAAATGGATTTATTCTTTCACATGATCAAAAAAGGTTTTCATATGTCAGGTATGAACAAGGATACTCCTATCTGTTTGCAAAGTCAAATTCCATGCATTAGATACATCACCCTAGTTCTTCATACCTTGGTGCATTATGTCTATTTTTTATATCAAAAATAAGGATTTCTATGATGAAATTAAGCCTAATCAAAGAGAAAATACATCATCTATTCTACCACATCACATATTCAATAAAATCTCAAATAATCATAGGTTTGTTGGTATCTTGATCAATCTCAATAACAATGCCAATCTATTCTATTTCATCTCATTCTTCTACTTCTATCCATGCTAACATCTCTATCCAAGTATTATGACATATAACAAAAATAATATATATTTAAATACATCCATTCTACATGTCCATAATTGTTAGCATACATCCTGCATAATCATCACATATCATATGAAAAGTACAAAAATAAATCATTCATAACATTACATTTCCTCCATCTTGCATCCACAAATCATTATACACAAGCATATCATATCATAAGCATAATAAAGGAAATAACCATCATCTATCATAGAAACATATAATAACATCTCATGATAATTTGTATTCATCCATGCATCCATAATGCATCCATACATCATAACATACATCACATAAGATCATACAACATACAATAAGAAAAGGTTATTTATAAAGGTTGCATCATCATTCATCTCATATATATATATATATATATATATCCAAATAATAAATGTCATAATACATATCAAAGTGTGTGATATACATAAAATATATGCATATGAGGCTATCCATATCCAATAAATGAATATACAAAGTTTATTGGGGTACATATTGTGGGTGTTGCGCTGGTTGGCCACTAGAAATCATTGACCTCATCTATGTGGTGTACTACATGAATTGTGTCGACCATAGTGTATGGTGCTCTGTAAGATCTAAACTCAAAAATATCATAGGATCTTTGATTTCTAAAAAGAAAAGTGTCCAAATGAGCATATATGTCTAGCATAACCCAAGGTTTTTTCCATACAACTCAGTTTTCTCACTTTACATCCAGCCATGGTCACTTCATCAACCTCTTAGGACTTCTTTTTTGACCTTTGTTTAGTAGA
>CM021106.1:461356052-461395264 GCA_007115665.2 Sequoiadendron giganteum
GATCCAACGGTTAAGTTGAATGGGAGATAGTAGCTAGGTAACATGTGTCAAGTTTACACCCTAGCCTTAGTGTGTCATCAGTTGTGTGTGTCGAGTCATTGTCTGTCTTGCTTTGATGTTATTTAAATCTAAAAGATTATTGATTTGGAAATAGATATTTAGAATAATTGCATTTGAATCATGTTGATGGTTATTTAATTTAAATAATGCAATGTGGATAAAAGTTTATATTTAGATTAATTAATTATATTTAATTTATTTAATTAATTAAATTTAATCCATGGGGGTTGAATTTAGTTATTAAATAATTAAATTAATTAATTAAACGTGATGCAAGAGAATGAAAGGAAATAAAAGAATTAAAATTAAATTTAGAATTTAATTTCAACATGTGGGAATTAAATTAGAAATTGTAATTAAATGTTTTTTTGAAAAATTGGTTGCAACTTTGGAAATTAATTTATTATTTCAAATTGCATTTTAAATTGAAAGTGGGTTTTCGAAAAGTGAAATTGAAATTGAAATATCTAAATTGCATGTAATGTGAATTAGGGTTGTAAAAATTGAAATTGAAATATCTAATTTGCATGTAATGTGAATTAGGGTTGTATTAGGTATTTTTGATTTATAAACAATACATGTTCTAATTTTAGGGTAGAAAAGTTTTTAGAAAAATACATTTTTCAGCAGGGAAGAAATTTTGGAAAATTTGCACAAGGGTTTGAAGAAAGTTTGATTGTAGAATTGATTGAAGGAAAGATTGTTTGCATTTGTTGGATTTTGGATTGGATTCATTGGAGGATTGAATAAAATTTAGGAAATCTTTGGAAGAGGCTCGCATCAGAAATTCATCTCTTCCTATAGTTTCTTGTACCAGGTTTTCCTCTTTGTGTTTTATTGTTCTTGATTGTTTTCTTTAAAATAGTAATGATTAAAGATTTTTTTGTTAAATCTATTTAGAAAAAAAAATTGATATTAGAAGAAAAGAATTAAATAAATTTACAGCCCTTGCTTGTGAAAATTGTGAAAACCTTAGTTGAATTTAAATTATTTGGGGAAATCAATTTTGTTGTTATTGAAATCAAACATAGAGATTGAACAATGCATTTAGAATGTTTTTAGAAAATAAAACCTTCTAGTTATTATTAAAAAAGAGATTTTAAAATCTGCAGTATAGTTATATTTTTCATGGTAAAATGGTCTGGTTGCGTCACCTATAACTTCACTTTCACAAACTGGGTTGCCAGGAGATTTAAAGAGTTTTTGTATTTTAAAATTTTCTTATCCTTGTCAAAAAATTGTAAATACCCAGATCGTAGTTTTTGAGTTATGCTTGAAACATGAGACTGCTGTTAAGTTATTTTTTCATGGCTGCTCTGAAAATAAAATAATAATAAATTGATATTTATAAATATTAATACTTTATGTATTGTTGTTATAATATCAAAATATTATTTAATAATATTTTATATTATAATTTATAATATTAAAGTATTATATTTATTTATATTATTTTAAATAAAATTTGTATATTAGATTACTGGAATTAGAATTATAAACATATGGGAAAATTATTGTTTATTTTAAAATGACATGTTTAAGTTTAATTGAAGGAGTTAAATATTTGATTTAAAGAATGCATAATTTAAAATTTAATTGTGAGAAACAATATGTTATTATATTAAAGTGACTGAATGTTTTAAATAGAATATTGAATGAGATGTAAGATTTGGTTAGGAAATGGAAAGAGTTTACTTGCATGGATTTGTGTCGATTTAAAAGTAAATTAAAAAGTTGTTTTATTGATGAGACAATCAATTATGTTATTTATTAATTTCTATTTAGATTAATTGAATCATTGTGATTGGATTATGAAAGAGATATGGATTTAGTATATCCAAAAGTAGTATTTTCCTCATGATTATCTCAAAGGATCTAATTCTCTGTGTTCGGTAAAGGGAAGTAAGTTTATTTGTTTTAAATTTCCAATAATAAAAAGGGAAATAGGGGTTATGATTATTTTAGATGATATAGTTATCGTGTTTTTGACTTTGTCAACACTACCTATTGAATGAGTATGGATTTAAGAAATCCAAATATTAGATTTGATTAATGACTTGAATGCTTTTGTTGCTATGTCGTCAAGTTGCATTGTTGGTTTGGGATTTAGTGTTAGTCCTAAATTATAAGTTTTCCAGAAGAACCTAGAGGATAAGGGTTGTTGAATCTTTATGCCATCCAATTGTTTTCATTTGGGTAGTGCATGGCGTCTTTTCAGTTTTACCCGATTTTCACGAATAGGGATGTTTGTACCTCCTTGGTTTAGGAGCGGATTATGGGATCCGTGTCTCCTTGTATGGAGTGACCTTGTGATGTGGTTTCATCTTGTTGCCTCCTGTGAAAGGAGTGGACTATGTGTTTGTTTCCTCCAAGATATTTGGAGTAAGTTCTATCATTTGTTTCCTCCTTGTGTTGGAGTGGTTATGATGCCTAGTTTGTATGCACTTGTGTTTCTCTTGGTGATTGGTTGTGAGTGCGTTGTCCATTAGAAGAGTGACTTTTGATAGGGGTCAGAGCCCAAAGTGGTAAACCGGGTAACCTTTAGAAGTGAGTTAATCAAGTGATAATTAAATTAATGTACTTAGATGATTAAGATGCAGTTCACACTAATCAAGATAATTTAATCCTCACTCATAGACACAAGGGTTTGTTTAGACTTGGGATGAGTGAGAAGGCCTGGAATGGCAAGATCAACTATCTTGTCCTTACAAGAGGTAGTTGATTCCGCATGAGTGAGTATGAGTATCGAGATTCGGTTGAGGCCACCAGGATTACTTGTGCCAGAGCCTATGAAGAATGCCCAGAGGAGATCTCATGACAAACCTTGCGATGACACTCTATCTAGGACAATTGTTGTTAATTGTTTTATGTGTATGGTTCTCTAAACATACTTGATTTATTTTATGTCTGGAAGCAATGTGACCTATGTCAGTGATGTTGGAGTTGTACTTGAGTTGTACTTGATTCGTACTTGTATGGTGAATGAGTTGTACTTGTTAGTTCATTTGTTTGGTTATATTAGTATGAGTTTGCCTTTGGTTAGAGGTAGTAGAATCTTTGTCCATGTTACTTTGTTACTATCTCCTAGCATGGGGGGTGGGCCTTCGGGTACCACATTGGTAGGGTGGAACATGCACCAAAACCGTTGGGTCCCCATCTATCTTCAGTACTCGGTGGTGAGACATCTAGATGGACAACTCGTGATTCTTGTTGTAATTTCTTGCATTGTAATATTTTAACTTGTATAAGTTATTTTATCCCTCTTATGTTTATGAGGTGACATTATGTAATTGTAACCTTATGTACTATTGCCTCATTTTGAGAATGAGCGATGTAACTAAAGATAATGATTATGAGATTGTATTTTGGATGCTTACTTTCTTATGTTATGTGGTATTCTTATGTTATGTGGTATTCTTATGATGTATGATTTTCCTATCATAAAGTTCATAATGCTATGGTTATATGTAATATGTATGTGTGGGTTTAAGTAATCCTAACCTTGTAGCCTTAGAAGTTGTTGTTATTTAGTAAGTGAATGCGTATGTTAAATGCCCTTTATAAAAAAAAAAATTGGTTCGCTTATGATGTTAATTGCAACTTCCTTTAAGGTTACTTGGCGGGGCATTACACGAACAAGAAGCAAAACGGAGGGGTATTGCACAATGGGGTATAAAAAAAATCAAAATATTTTTAAATTTTGATCTGAGTAGCATCAATTCTTCGAAGCAATGCAATAGGTACCTCACTTCAAAGAGGGGCAAAATGTAGACACTTGAAAATGTCCCGAATATATCGCACATCCTAATTTCGCTTATTAACACTATTTCTCTCATATTTCATCTATTTCATCCATTTAATTAAATAATATCCAATTATTTAGTTAATTAAATTTGCCTTTTTTTCCAATTATTCAAAAAATTAGTTTTATTTGATTAATTCATCACCTTCATATTAATTTCTTCCCTTTTGATTAAATAATGTCAAATTATTTAATTAAATGCTATTAATCCTACTTGATTAAATAATTCTCAATTATTTAATTAAAGATCCTAATTCTTCCAACTTGCATACTTAAATGATTTTCCTAAATTGTTTGATTGGCTAATTATTCCTCCAATCCTCCAACTTGCATAAAGAATATTTTTATGAAATACTCCCTTTTCAAATTCAAATTCTTGCCTCCCACTTGAAATATCTCCAACATATTTCCTAAAATTTAGGGATGTTGTTGAATCCTCATGGATTATTGACCTTTGATTAAATATTTGATCCATGCCTTCAAATATTTTTGACCATTGATTCAATTCTTGATCCACACTCATATCCTCAATTCAATTTCATCCCTTGATTAGCATTTTGAATCTTCACCATTGATCATAATTCCTCAAATCTATAAATACCAAGCCTTTTATCATGACATTCATTCACAGCGTTAATGCAAACTTACGCTCTTGAATTCAATACTCACCTTTTGAGAAATTTATGAATTAGCTTCACCAATCAACCCAAGGATTTTGTATCAACATGGATTAGGTCCAAATTGAGCAATCCACGTCCATTTTGAGACTAATCCCCCAATGGGATTACAAGTTTGCACCATTAATTAGGTTCATTTAAATGAATTTTGTTCTAAATCTTTTGGAATTGAACCTTTATTAGTGTTGTTTAGAAATTTCATTGAAGTATGGTCTTTCATTGATCGATATCTTATTTAATTAGTTTAATTTTGTTGTATTTTGTCAATTGAGCTAAAATACTTATAGCTAAGTATGAAGTAAAATTAAAACTCCTATTCAGATATTTTTGTTAAATGTTAGAAGCATGTATCATAATATGAACTAGAATTTGAACCTTACAATATTCTTTGAATACTTGGAATAAGGAAAATTATGTGTTTATAAATTAGTCTTCAAAGATATCAAAATCAAGAGGCTCAACTTCATCTTTAGTGAATTTTACTAGTCTTCTATTTGTCCCTCTCCTCCTATGTTGAGGCGACCATAAAAATTTGAAACTGTGTTTATCCTTTTCCCATTCTCTATTTAGGGCTCCAAAATGTATACCAATGTTTGCTAAAACATTCAAATAAAAGGTATCCATAATAGCATGCATTAAAATTTCTAGTATATTGTCTCCCTTTTCATTCCTAATTACACTATTCTCAGTGTCATAGCTATTTTATAGGGCTTTAATTAGGTAGATGTTGATGAAAATATTTGGGACTACCAATTTTCCTAAAACTTGATTCCATGCTTTTTAAATTGGCTGGTCAAATTTACTTCTCTTATATCCATATTCAAATAGAGTCCAACCCTACCAAGGAATAATTGTGTCTCTAATCTAGGCCACTCTAACAATTAATCTATATGTGAGAATTCTTGTGCCCTAGGCATGTTTGGCCCTTTTTTTCAACCTAGGTAATTACTTCATTAAATCATCGTCCATGAATCTCTTCATTCCTCTTGACTTTGTGTTCAATTCACTCATTTTGAAAGTTCTTAAATAACTAGAGCTTTTTGGAAATATTTTTGAATTATCCTAGGGCTTCAATTTTACTAGAATTTCTTGAGATACAAATTTAAAACCCTTTATTTACAACCCTTAATATAATCCACATACAATTCCAAAAATTATAGGCTTATAGAGAAGACTAGAACACCTTACCCATAAAAAGAAGATGCTTGAAAAACCTAGCTTTGCTTGTACAAATATTTCTTCAGGAGCTCAAATTCTCATTCAAGTCTCAAGAATGATTTGGTTATGGTGATAATAGAATAATTCCATATATTATTTCCCAAAACAATAGTATTTGATACTTAATTTCCAAATTAATTGTTTGTGTGGATGAAACTAACCATCTGTAGGTAGTCATTTCCAATTTTGAATTTTAGCCATTGATCTGGAAATGTTGCAGCATGATGGACGGTCAACATATTTTATAATCCCACCACAAAAACAATTTGAAATTCCTTTGGTGAAAATGTGGTGTGAAGAAGCCTTATTTTGCAATGTGAAACAAATGTGTGTCCCTTGAATTTTGAATTTCTTAGGTATCAACACGTTGAATGGAGAATATTCTCTTTGCAAGAATGTGTTGTGATGAAAACCTACCATTTGTTGGTCTATGAAGAAGCTAGGGGCTTATTAGATTCTACTTATGCATTGAGGATGTGAAAACATAGTGTGAAGATCTTATGCACTCAAATGAATGAACACCATGTGTCCCTCAAAGTCAAATAAGACCAAGCCATTGCACTTTGATTGTGTACTTAGCATTAGAAATTGCATTGTGAAGAAGTTTTGAGCTGAGACTAGAAGCCAACACAGATCTCATCTTGACCAAGGTTGTTCAACACATTTTACCTTTGTTTTGAATACATGAAACTATGGTGTGAAGAACTTGAGTGTTGGAATGAGGATATGACACACATCCAATTATTCCTCAACACCACCTAGTGCATTTTACCTACACAGTGAAGAAATGAAAATGTGGTGTGAAGGAGGCATGTGCTACAATGAGAAGGTGATAGGTGTCTCAAGTAGGGTTCACCCTTTTCCTAGTGCTTTAAATTATGAATTAAAGCATGTGCTTTAGATAATGTTTTGATGTGCAATAGGATACTTAGTCGATAGATAGTAAAAAGGGGCCAGTTAAGAAATGGGATAAATTCTAAGAACACAAACTTAAGAAACTAGAAAGAGAATTCAATGAGAGATTAGAACATAAATGAACCTTTTCCAAGTGTTGGTCTTCTATGAGATGCAAGGATAGCATTTTTTACCTTTGTGTTGAAATTTAGAAAATATGGTGCAAAGAAATCCATGCACTCTAAACAATAAATACCACATGTCCAAATTAGTCAAATAAATTCAAGCCATCGTATTGTTCCTATGCACTGTAGAAAAGAGAGTGTAGTGTGAAGGAGTTTTGAATTGAAACCAGAAGGTGACACATGTCTATCTTTTTGTCAATACTGCTTAGTGCATTTTACTTATGTGTTGGGCATTATAAATTATGGTGCAAAAGGGATTTAGCACTAGCATGAGAAGGTGATAGGTGTCTCAAGTGGTGACCATAAATAACCAAAGTGCTTAAATAATAAATTTAAACATGTTTTTTAAAGTTGTTTTAAAGTGTGCTAGGATATAGAATCGGTAAGCGGTAAAAGGGGTCGATTGGAAAATAGAACAAAAGCTATGAATAAAGCCTTAAGTGATTAGGATACTAGAGCCAGTGGTCAACGAGAAAACATGAAAAAGTGCAAGGGGTTTTTTTACAAAGGTTTAGGGCTTTTTCAAAACCCTAATGCAATGTTTTAGAACCCTATAAAATATGACCATTTAACAAAATTTCAAAGGATTGGAAAATTCAAAGAGCTAAGAATTTATCTTGTTCTAGTTTTGTCTAGGTTTCTCAAAGAAGAAATAAAATACAAATGTAAATTTTATGTATATCAACATACACATTCAAAGATATGAATACATTGTGAATGATCCAATGACAATTGTCTTCAATGTACATTTTGTTTCTCTTATGAATAAAATTTATCAAGGATATTTTAATATTCATCTATGCAGTTTTTGTGCAACTGAATGTTTCTTTTATAGCTTATGTTTAATCAATGGATTAAATTGCTATATCTAAAATATTGTGGGTTATTAGATATCCAAGGATTGTTAAGGAGAATTATATTTGAATATAAATTCAGATAACATTATTGTAAGGCAATAATTTGTAGGCCTTTATTGAATGCAAGCTCTTGTATTGTCGTTTAATTTTTTTTATTTCTCTAGTTCCACTTAAAAATATAATTTAAGTAAATAAAAAATAGTAAAATTGACCATATCATGGATTGTGGAAATCTAATAACATTAATTCTAGTTACTCTCGATGAAAGATATTATACTTTTAGTTTATTACCTATAATTTGAATAGACACTAAACAAACATAATAATTATTTACTACAAATGAATAATGAAGAAAAACACAACCATTTATTATATTACAAAGGAATTGCAATGTTACATACCTTTTTAAAGATGAGTAGAGCATGCAATCTCTTATACAAATCACAATTTCGCTTTAACATTTGACACAATGGATACCAGTCTAGAGATTGGTAGTGGTGGCTAATTTGGTGGTTGAGTCTGTGGATGTGAAAAAAATCATGTCCTTAGACCATGGGGGTTTCCAACCACACTTAGGAGCTGCGAACATATAAAATGTAGTTGTACCTATCTTGGATTGATGAATATGAAGGTGTTTGTAAATTAGATTGACATCTTGATACTAGTTGAAGGTTTTGAGAATATACTGAAGTGCTAGTAAATACGCTACCCTAGCCACCAACCAGGACCAAGCCACAAGGAAGGATCAACATGACATAGAAATTCCACAACTCCTCTATGAGAGCCTTTGTCGAAATGGAGTATGAGAAATAAATGAGTTTCAATGGGAAAAATATTGAAAAACTTCTACTCATGTACACCTAGTGAAAGCACTTATCTCCATTAGAGCTCCTCATTTTGGTTCAAAATTTGGCTCAAGAGCTAGGTGAACCAAACCAAATTCTTTCCAACTCCACCCATTTTAATTCTTTGAAGGTAATTGATCTCTCCTTTACTCTGAAACTACATAATTGGAGGCAAGAGAATTTAGAGTATCTAAATAATACCACCACATCATCCTTATTTGCCTCACAAATTAGTCAAAGAATTCTTATAATTCAAAACTCTATACTCAAAACCATATTATGGACTTAAGAATGAGTTCAGTTAAGTTCACCATCCCTCTATATAGAAAAATTATGAGTTAACCCAACACTCGATCATTAATAATCAATGATCATTACATATCCAAATTATGTGTGATTTGGATTAGTAAGAAATTCACTCATACTACAAAGGAATTACTTTGGTTTTTCTAACATAAAAGTAAATAAAAAAAATTCTTAAAAATATGAACGTAAAAAACAATATACCTCATTTATTGCACATGATCAAATATGAAAGTATAAAAAAAATTTGAAATTTAACTTCATCAAATTTTAATTTGAAAACGTGACAAAACTTTTTAATTACAATTGATATATGATAAACTTTCAAGTATACAAGTTTACATATTACAATATAATTATAAGGTCAATTATTCCATTCTCTAGACAATTATTTTGTTTCACAAGCCTCGACAGTGTCATCTACAAGAGGGAGAGCATCACCCAAGCACTCTACCTGCAACCATAGATAGTGGTACCCCACACACCTTACAATTGGAAGTGGCCCTACCCTTCCTGAAGATTATAGACTAAGGAACCCACAAGTATGTCATCTAAGTTTCTAGTGGTCTATCCTACATAACCAATCAATAATACAACTTTAGACTTCTCTAACTAAGTATGACCAATTTGACTAGCTATACAATCTGGATCACAATGAACTAACTAATGCAAGCAAATACTTTTGCATTACTTTGGAAAAAGTTTTGAAACATTTCAAACACTTCCTTAAGAAGTGAAGTTGTATGTTCACACCTCTAACTCGACTTGGAAACCACCTTGACCTAAGGTTTAACACCTAACTATTGTTGAACAACTTGTTGAATTTTCATAAGGATACTCAATCATAAAATAATGACTCACTAAGTCGGTAAATGACTAGGATGGATATGCTTTTCTAACTGTGAACATCCATGTTACATTCTCGTAACAACTTGGGACTTGAAAACTGCCACTTGTTCAAGTACTTGCATTCAAACCATGAGAGTAAACTACTCTCCTATTTTCATACACATATTGTTTACAATGATAAAATAATGTCATCACCTTGAGACACTTGGTCTCACAATTAAGTTCTTGACTACTTGTCAAATAAATAAAATAATATAATACTAAACAATAATAAAAGATCACTTCTTATTTACATTAGTTTAAAATTTTTAATGTTTTTCCTTATGGTTCTATGCTCTTGAACATAATAATAATACTAGTAGAAACATATAATATAAAATACCAACTCCTTTTCATAAACTTATATAAATATCTATATATTTTTACATATAGATTCACATATGCATATATATATATCATAAATCGGAAATCATTCTCTATCTGAGAAAATAAAATAAATCTAAATCCTACTCATTAGCTATAAATTCATAATAATCTTTCTCTTATTTTAACTTGTATTATTCTTCAAATGAAACACTAATCTTCCTCATTTTTAAACTAGAAATTATAAAATGATAACTATGAGTTTTCATAGAGATAAAAATTATTAAAAAAATTCAATATACTCTCTTTTCTTCTACACTTTTGGAATTCCAAAATCATAGTTGTAGTGCTTTATATTTTGTATATATAACGTGGATACTCTGCAATATCTCTTTTATATTCCTCATAGACAAATTGCCATTAGTTCTTTGAAATACATAGTCCAATGTTTTCTCTTTCTCCTCTTTGTCGTGGCTCTCTCTCCTCTTCTAATCTACATCTTTGAATGATCCTTTTACCAAAAACTTCAATAATTAAAACATAAACTCTAAAAGCATGATCTAGCACCTAGTATTTTTCCTACTCATCGCTCCTCTTCTCAATGCATCCCATAAGAATCATGAATAAACACAAATGAAATACCAATGCTAAAAAAACTCTCATGTTGCTGCTCTTTCTTAAAAGTTTCAATGAAAATTTATTGTGCAAAAAGATAATATAGTCATCACTCTCTTCATACTTCAAAATGATAAAAGAGGCTCAAACTATTACCACCTAGATGCTACTCTCTTTTCTTCCAAAGTTGATAGTGAAAAAAATTACAATCAAAAAAATATTTCCTTTTCCATATACTCGCAATCTCAATAATATGTTGGTATTAATTACCAAATGTTTTGGAACCACACAACATATCATATTGCATGCTATATCTAGTAACTAACACCTCATAACATAGCTTGACTAACTGATCATTTCACCAATCCCACATAATTTTTAAAATGGTTGGTGATAAGGCATTAAATTTAACTCTTACTTTAATGTTTGGAACCCAATTTTCATTAACTTCACATGCTAAATATAGAAGTCATCACCTCATATAAAGGCTCAACTTATAGATTTAAATTCATTTAAATAACTATTAATGTGATCGACAAATTAGTATGGGCTGACTACACTTGATCCATGAGAATACAAAGCATAGTTATGCCACTAAACGTCAATCTCAATAGATATCATTCAAATAAACACTAAACTAGGAATCCATTAAAAATGACATGTTAAACTATGAAAGCTTCAAAACACCTACTCTAATCCATTGAAACTTATCCTATTGGGGATGTGGTTTCACGTTGATGTGGAATGGAGACCCTTTCCCAATCCCTTGGATAATGAGCTTCGTTCAATTACTTTTATTGAAGAAAACTGTTGAAACCATTGTGATATGTGTGATGAAACATGATTTGAAGATAAATGAACATGATGCAAGTTGTTTTAACATGATTTATGATGAAATGATCAAGATGTGTGAGTGCAAAGATAGTATAAATGGATTTTAAACTAAAAAGATTCAAACCCTAAATAATCAATAAGCTAAATGTATGCATCTATGTTATCATGGAATCCATTAATGAAAGCTAAGTTAATATGCAATTAATTAAGCTAAAATGATGTAAAATGTGAGTGCAAATACAAGTGATTTTAACAACATTAGTTTGATGTTAAAATATGGATCCATTTGTCTCCAAATAGTGATCTATTTATAGGAGAGTGAATGATAAATGAAGGGTTGAGATAAAAGAAGGTTAATCAATGGTCAAGAATGAAAGAAAGATGAAACATGGATCATGGATTCTCATCAACGAATGAGAATCAATGATCACATGGATCAAGAAAAGAATCAAGGGTTCTCATTCCTTCAAACAAACACACTTTTAACTTGCACAAGAAGTCTTGTAAGTTAACTTGTATATGAAGTCTTCTAAGTTTGTTATGAAAGAGAATATTCCTTTTTTCAAATGATTGAGGAGAGACAATATTCTTTGGAATATTCTCATGGGTGAGGAAAATAGATACCTAGCAAATTTTTTAAAAAAATTAATGTGCAAAAGAGGAAGGAATATTCCATGGGAATATTCATTTTGGAGGAATGTGCAAAGGAGGAATATTCCCTTGCAAGTGGGGGGAATCAGATTTATTAGTAATTTGATAATTAAATAAAGTTTTAACTATGCAAATTAGGGGAATTATATGGTATTCATTAAATAAATGATTTAATGAAAAGAAATAAAGTGGAATGATATTTAATTAAATAACTTAGGGTTATTTAATTAAATAAGAGTACTTAGGGGATTAAATTAAATAACTTGATGTATTTAGTTTAATAGGATGAAATTTTAGCATGAAAGAGGATGAATTAACCTAATTAAATGAATTAGTTTAATAGATGAGAATGACATAATTAAATAAATAGCTAGGCTGATGTAATCAATTAAGAAAAAAGAGGATGGGTTTTAGGAGGAAATGATGTTAGTATACCCGATTCGAGCGCATGATATCATTCAATACATTTTTAAGTGTCTACATTTTTTCCCTCTTTGAAGCAAGGTACCTGCTACGTTAGTTCAAAGAATGACACCCTTCAAATTTAAATAGCTAGTTTAAATTAAAAAAATTTAAAAAAATTGATTTTTAGATGCCCCACTATTGCCCCAATGGAAGGAATAAGCTGGTTCCCTGCACCCTTGAAAAATTGAGTGAAAATTTTGAATTCTGGGTTGATTTCTCAACAAAAGTTAAAATGTTACCTTAAGGATCCGAAAAGGCTTCGAGATGTTAAAAAACATGCCAAAAATGCAAAAAATGATACAAAATAAGCTTTAGTTGGGCAAGATTGGTGAAAATAGTGAAAAACCCTTGTTGCATGGTTAAATTAGGGCAACAAATCCTAATTTGCAAGCATAAATAGGTGATGAAGGATCACTTTCAATTCATTTGTGCATTCACACCTTAGAGATTTGTTGCAGTTTGAGCTCTGACCTCCTGACAAAATTGCGCAATGAGTGCTCCCACAACACATTTTCAACTGGGTTCGAGAGTACCAGAGGCCCCTAAGAGCAAGAATAGTGATATGTGATTCGAAACTTGACTTTCATTTTGACTTTTCAACGCATTTATTGCAATTTGAAATTTGGATTTGGATTGTGTCGCTATATAGCAACGTTATTTTGAGAATCGACGACACTATTTGTTGGAAAATGTGCCTCAATTTATTAGCTTGGACCTCTAAGAGAGGCTTGACGAATTTATGCCCTTATCGCTTTACTGTGGAGTTCTCTTTTAGTAGGTTTGACCTGTTGGTCACTGAAACTTAGTTTGATTAATGGGACTCTGAGGTTTGTCACAGCGTTGGGATGACATGTGTGGAGTTGGTGGAATGTTGGTTGGCATTGGTTTCATCAGTGGATCGGTCACTCATCGACGGGAGGCAATGTTGTGCCTCAGCGATGTGCCAATGATTTGCATCAATGGCTGTAATCAGCTTCATCTGACGGTGTTGGTTGTGTTCTGTGGCATCCTAAAGCATGTACAACTAAAAACCTTTTTGTCGAGTGGAATTGCTTCAGCACTCGACGCTTGGCGGCTTGATAAAGTGGTGGGCGCGGCAAAGAGGAGGTGGGCCCCGAGTTGCTTTATGCGAAGTGTTGTCTAGTCATGGACACTTGTCTACGCCTTGGGAGTTCCCTAGGGAATCTAGCAGATGTCGCTAGAGATTCCCCAAAGGAGCTCCAATGACTTCCACGTAAGCCAAGTGAAGAGCGCAAGCAATCGACACGTGGTAGCCTCAGAAGCTCATTCTAGGAGGGCTCATGGAAATCTACAAGATTCCCTTTTGGTTGCTCTAGAACCTCCTGAGTGGTGGACATGTGGCATGTGGGACCCAATAGGGTTGGCGGTCAGTGTTTTGGCGATAGTGGATTATTGTCGGCCTGAAATGTGATGAAATGGTTAGTGATGGCGAAGGGATTTTGGAGCCTAATGATAGTTGAACGATCACTGCTCGGTCAAGCAGCAGAATGAATAACAATGTGACATGTGGTGATTTTTCATTGGTTGTTTTTGCACTATTGTTGCAAACAACATTTATTGTCGGAAGCTAGATTGGTGAATAGTGATATTTAATGCAATCATATGAAATTGGATTTTGGTGGTTGGTAGAGCCCGAATTTAGTAATTTCTCTACAACAAATTTATTATGAGAGTGGATCGATGCAGGATTGCAGGTGGATCCGATCTGAGATCGATTTGGCGTGTTAGTGAAGAGGATAAATTAATGCACCCTAATTGGTAGTTGGTGAGAGACTGGTAATAGTCAATTTAGACTAGAAGTTGAATGATCTGGAAAAACCGAATATTGAGAAAAAGGTTGATGAGTTTGTATTCACTGTATGCTGAAATAACATTGTAACAGTGAACGCATGAAAACTCAAGTGCCACTGTGAGCTAACTATCAGAGAATAAGGACTGTAACTTTGTATGTAATTTTTTTCTTATTGTAATATAAAGTGTCTTTCTCTTGGTGTGGTGGGTTTTTTCCCAAAAGGGTTTTCCCATGTAAATCTGATGTTATCTATGTAATCATTTATTTATGTTACTCTTATTACCCTATATGTGTTCATCTTAAGTGTTTTAATGTTTTAAAACTAGTCTTTGCACTTCTCCTCTGTGGTTCTAGCGTTAAGAAAGCATTTCCGCACTGTTGCTTTTTCTTACAAGTGGTATCAGAGCCTGACCAGTTGTGTTATCCTTGTTAGTAGGGCTGGTTTTTTGTGCTAATACTGTTCTAGTGGGATTCTTGCAAAGTTAGGACCAAATTTTTTCTAAGATGGCGAGTAAATAAAGAAGAGTTGATATTGATAAATTCAATGGCGGCAACTTTGAGTTGTGGAAACTCAAAGTGGAAGACCTATTAGTGCATAGAGACCTCTAGGTAGCAATTTTTGGAACTATCCCACAAGGTATGAAACAAGAAGAATGAGACCTTGTAGATAGAAAAGAAAGAGGTCTGATAAGACTTTGTCAGGTCGATTCTATACTCCTGAATGTCCATGAGGAGAAGTTTGCAGCTTCGTTATGGAAGAATCTTAGCGATATTTATCAGGGAAAGTCTCTGGTAAATAAGTTATTCCTGAGGAAGAAGTTGTACTCCTTGAAGATGGAAGAAGGTGCATCTCTTGTAGACCATCTAAACTTGTTTAATATGAGTGTTGCTCAATTGGCATCTATGGGTGTAAACATTGAGGAGGAGGATCATTGCATGCTCGTGTTATGTTCGTAACCTGACACTTGGGATCATCTTGAAATGGCTATTGGAAGTACAACCACTAATTTCAAGATGGAAGATGTTGTTTCCTCACTGCTATCTGAAGAGATACGGAGGAAGTCTTCAGAGATGGCCAAAGAGGCCCTTGTTGTTCGAGGTAGATTGAAGGAGAAAGGAAAGAAGAAGGACAAGAAGTCCAAATCTAAATTTGTAGGGAGATCAACATCTCCTGGTAAAAATTCCACGGTGAAATGTTGGAACTGTGGGTAGTCTAGTCATATTGGAAAGGATTGTAAGGAGAAGAAGAAGAAGAAGAGTAATGCTTCAAACAATGACTCTTCTCAAAGTGATGTAGATGCCTTCATTGCAGCCCTAGCAATTCAGGGATCGGATGATGTATGGTTGGTTGACTTAGGTGCATCCTTTCACATGACGTCTCATAGAGAATGGCTCACTAAGTACGAGAAGTATGATGGTGGAAAGGTGTAGAGTGATTCAACTTTGGAGATTGTTGGTCATGGAAGAGTCAAAATATAGTTCCCTAATTGTAGAATCAAAGGGATTGGTGATGTACTGCACATACCAGGTTTGGCTCATAATTTACATTCTATCAATAAGCTTAATGATGCTGGTGTGGAAGTTTCTATCTTGAGTAAAGGATGTAAGATGGCTAGAGGCTCTATGGTGTTGGCTAAGGGTGTATGTACTGGCACTCTTTACAAGTTGGATGCATGTCCTATTCAATGTAACAATGTCTCTGTAAAGTCAATCAAATCTGCTCCTATAGAGAAAGATGATGAAGCTCCTCTGGGTGCAAATGCGATGGAGGTGAAACTCCCAGCAGAGAATATCATGATGTGGCATCATAGACTCGGTCACTTAGGTGAGAAATGTTTTAAAACCTTGAAAAATAAAAATCTTGTTGAAGGGCTTGTAGATTGTAATCTTGAGTTCGATTTTTGCAAACATTGCATTTATGGAAAGCAATAACGTGTTTATTTCTCCTCGAGTTATCATAAATATTTTGGTGTACTGGACTATGTTCATTTTGATGTGTTTGGTCCAGTCAATGTTACTTCGTTATCGAAGTCTAGATATTATGATTCTTTTATTGATGACTATTTGAGAAGGGAATTTATATACTTTCTTAAGAGTAAATCAGAAGTGTTCAGTCATTTTAAAGAGTTCAAAAACTTGGTTGAGAATTAGAATGGAAGGAAAATCAAATGTTTGAGGATGGATAATGGTGGTGAGTTTTTTTCTGTAGATTTTGATCGATACTATAAAGACCATGGGATTAAAAGGCATAAAACACCTTATACTCCACAAAAAAATGGAGCTGTTGAAAGGTTGAACACGACATTGATGGAAAAGGCAAGGAGTATGCTGAGCAATGCTGGTTTAGAGTAGAAGTTTTGGGCTGAGGTCGTGGCTACAACATGTTACCTGGTAAATCCTTCTCCTTGCTCTGCTCTTGTTGATAAGACACCTTTGGAAGCGTGGTCTGGTAAGAAGCCCTCTCTAAGACATGTTCGTGTCTTTGGCTATGAGGCATATACATATGTGCCAAATGAGAAAAGGTTAAATGTATCTTCATTGGCTATGGTGTTGGTGTGAAAGGATACAAGCTTTGGAACCCTATTATTGAGAAGGTTTTGTATAAAAAAAGTTTAATATTTTGTGAGCTGAAACCTTCTATAGCTAATCCATAGCTAGAGATAGATCAAAGAGAAAAGAAGAATGATGCAGTTGAGATTCCCCAAACTTTAGAAAAGGGAGAACTGCATGGTGTACCTGAAATTGAAGAGAGCTCAAGTAGCTCTGAGAGTTCTGAAGATGAAGAACCACAACCTCAGCCAGTGAGAAGGTCTACACATGAAAAATGACAACCTGATAGATATGGTTTCTCCATTTTGGATTCGAATTGTGCTTATGCTTTAATTACTAGCACTAAGGAGCCTAGGATTGTTAAAGATGCAATTAAAATGCCTGATGCAAATTCCTGGTTGGAAGTCATGAATGAAGAAATGGAATCATTGAAAAAGAATGAAACCTGGGATTTGGTACCTTTTCCTGAAGGAAGAAAGTATGTTAGTTGTAAATGGGTATTTAAGAAGAAGACTAGTCTTGAGGGTAGTGCTGAGAAGTATAAAGCAAGGTTGGTTGCAAAGGGGTATTCCCAGGTAGAGGGAATTGATTATGGAGATATTTTTTCCCCTGTAGCTAAGCTGACATCTATCAGATTTTTTTGTCACTTGTAGCCATGAATGACTTAGAGATCAAATAGATGGATGTGAAAACAACATTTCTCCATGGAGAGCTAGAATAAGAAATTTACATGTCCCATCCTGAGCACTTCATTGAAAAAGGTAAAGAAAGCCTGGTCTGCAAATTAAAGAAATATTTGTATGGTTTGAAGCAGTCTCCTAGAATATGGTACCAAAAATTTGACACCTTTCTATTGTCTATGGGATTTGTGAGATCAAAATCTTATCATTCTGTGTATTATAAATCTGAAAATGATCATGTTCTTATTATTACACTGTACGTGGATGATATGTTGTTCATAGGAAATAGTAAGTCTATGATTTTTGATCTTAAGTCTCAATTATCTGCAAAGTTTGAAACGAAAGATCTAGGTGCAGCAAGGTATATTTTGGGGATGGAGATAACTAGGGATAGAATGGGCAAAAAGCTCTGGGTAAGTTAGAGTAATTATGTCAACACAGATCTGGAAATATTTGGTATGAATGATTGCAAGCACCTAGTTGTTCTAGTTATGCAGGGAACAAAGCTATCTGTTGAAGATTGTCCAAAATATGCTACTGAGATGGAGGAAATGACCAGGGTGCCTTATGCAAATGTTGTTGGCAGTCTAATGTATGCAACAGTCTGTACAAGACCAGACATTTCCCAAGTAATGGGAGTTATGAGCCTTTTTATCGAAAATCTAAGAAGGTCACATTGGGATGCTGTGAAGAGAGTGTTTAGATATTTAAAGAGTTCTTCAGAATATGCTCTGTGTTACCATGGAAACTTGGTTGCATCACAGAGAACTCTTAGCATTTGTGGATATGTGGATTTTGATTGGGCAGGGGACATTGATAGCAGAAGATCCACTAGTGGATATACTTTCATGTTAAATGGTGGTGCAATCAGTTGGATGAGCAAGCGACAGGTTGTAGTCGCTTTGTCCACTATGGAAGCATAATACATGGAAGCAACTCATGCCTGCAAAGAAGTTGTTTGGCTAAGTCATTTGTTTTCTGATATTGGCTTTGATGCAAGGTAGATTACTATTTTCTTTGACAATCAGAGTGCCATTTTTTTAGCAAAAAATCCAACTTTCCATGCTAGAATGAAACATATCGATGTGTAGTATCACTTCTTGAGAGATATCGTGGAGGATGGAAAGGTTTCTTTAGAGAAGGTGGATACTCTGAAGAATGTTGTTGATGCATTGACAAAGCCAATGAGCATGAACAAGTTTAGATGGTATGCAAGTTTGATGGGCCTTGGGGCCTATGATCGTAAATAAATTCAAAGTCTGGAGGAAGCTAGTAAGTCTTCGTCAAGTGGGAGCTTGTTGAAAAAGGTGCCTCAATTTACTAACTTGGACCTCTAAGAGAGGCTTGACGAATTTATGCCCTTATCACTTTACTGTGGGTTTCTCTTTTGCTTAGCTTGACCCATTGGTTGTTGAGACTTAGTCTAATCAGCAGGACTCCAAGGGTTGTCACAACGATGGGCTGATGGGCATGGAGTTAGCAGAATGTTGGTTGGCATCGGTTTCATCAGCTGATCAGTTGCTCATCGGCGAGAGGCAATGTTGTACCTCACTAATTTGCTGATCATTTACATCAATGACTGCAATCAACTTCATCTCATGGTGTTGCCTGTGTTTCATGGCATCCTAAAGTAGGTACAATCGAAAACCTTTTCGTCGAGCAAAATTACTTCAGCGCTCGACACGTGGTGGCTTGATAAAGCGGTGGGGGCAGCGAAGATGAGGTGGGCCATGAGTTACTTTATGCGAAGTGTTTTTAGGTCATGGACACTTGTCTATGCCTTGGGAGTTCCCTGGGGAATCTAGCTAATGCTGCTAGAGATTCCACATAACCCAAGCGGTTAGCATGAGAGGTAGCCACGTGGCAACCTCAGAAGCTCATTTCGAGTAGGCTCATGGGAATCTAGGAGATTCCCTTCTAGTTGCTTCGAAACAACCTAAGCAGTGGACACGTGGCATGTGGGACCTGATAGGGCTAGTGGTTGGTGTTTTGGCAATAGCGGATTATTGTCGGCTCGGAATGTGATGAAATGGTTAGTCATGGCGAAGGGATTTCAGAGCCCGATTACAGTTGACTGATCACTACTCGGTCAAGTGGAAAAATGAATAGCAGTGCGACACATGATGATTTTTCATTGGTTTTTTTTGCATCGTTGTTGCAAAACAACATTTATTATCGAAAGCTGGATTGGTGAAAAGCGATATTTTATGCAATCATATGAGATTAGATTTTGGCAGTTGGCAGAGCCCGAATTTAGTAATTTCTCTGCAAAAAATTATTGTGGGAGTGGCTCGATTTAGGATTGTAGGTGGATCTGAAATGAAATTGATTTGGCCTTTTGGTGAAGAGCATAAATTAATGCACCCTAATTGGTGGTTGGTGAGAGACTGGTAATAGTCGGTTTAGACTAGAAGTTGAACGATCTAGAAAAATAGAATACTAAGAAAAAGGTTGATGAGTTTGTATTCATTGTATGCTGAAATAGCATTGTAACAGTGAGTGCATGAAAACTCAAGTGCTGCTATGAGCTAACTATCAAATAATAAGGACTGTAACTTTGTATCTAATTTTTTGCTTACTGTAATACAAAGTGTCTTTCTCTTGGTGTGGTGGGTTTTTTCTCGAAAGGGTTTTCGCACGTAAATCTGGTGTTATCTTTGTAATCATTTATTTATGTTACTCTTGTTACCATGTATGTGTTCATCTTAAGTGTTTTAATGTTTTAAAACTGGTTTTTCACTTCTCCTCTATGGTTTTAGCATTAGGAAAGTGTTTCCTCACTGTTGCTTTTCCTTACACTATTTTCATTTTTAGTGATGCTATTGTGATGAGCGATGCACTTCGTGATTTGGAGTTAGGGTTTTCAGATTTCAAATCATGATCCGGGTGTAAAAAGCAACACACCTTCCAAATTTGGAATTTATATTTAGGGTTTCCAAATTTGAAAGTCCGACATGGTTGTGATGAGTGACACTAGCTATGATTTAGAATTTGAATGCATGTAGCATCGTTGTTTGGAATTTGGACTATAGCAATGCTTTCATGAATAGCGACGCTTGTGTAATTTTGGGGGATAAAAAATCCAAACTTAGCAATTTTTTGTGAATTTTGACATCATATGCTTCATGGGTGTAGGAGGTTATCTAACCTTTGATGTCCCGTGGGCACCGACCGACTATGCTATCTAGACTTGATGATTTATCTGAGCTTCGATAGGAAGACTTGGGGGAGATCGCCTTGTGGTACGTCACCTACATGCATGTCATGCAAATACATTTAGAAATGATGAAATCTCTATGTGAGTGATGGCATAGCGAGACCTCGTCATTCTACTTACCCATCGGCGAGGTAACAGTGATGTTGAAGGATGTATGGAAGTTTTTTCAATTTCTAATACATGGTCAGTACATGATTTATGATAGTGATGCAAGATATGATTCCTATCATGAGTTACCTGACCAGGAGTTGATTGTCCTGGCCAACTCCTAGATTGACCTTGAGATGTACAGAGGTCGAGAGTCAACTTTTAGATTGATCATTCTGGCAGTGATTTCGAGGTTAGTTTCCCCAGATCGACGGAGCAAGGGATTCAATCTAGGATGGGGAATGGAATGGCACTAGATGCTTTGTTGAAGGACTCAGTATGCGTGGGGGCCAATGATGCTGGCCTCCCTTTACCATGATATGCATGACTTCATGTACTACAATAGCAGAGCTATTGGTATAAGAGTCACTTTTCTTCATATATGGGCATGGGAGCACATTGTTGTTCTCTAATCGATTGTCCATATGGCAAATGTGGAGCCAAATGATCTAGTTGTCTAGAGGTATAGAGGTTCCATCACTCTTCAACACACAAGGCAGCTTGGTATCCCATACTGGTGGAGAGTGATTGATGAGATGATAGTGTTCAGATGGTGATTGTGGCTTTAGATGCCAGCATGCTATGATTATGCACAATAGTTATTCTTTGCTTGACCTACCCAGTATATGTAGGGTCGAGAGCATACCATGATTGAGAAGTACCTGCTCGATAGAGTTGCTAGGTAGTTTGTTGAGAGGCAAGACAAGCCCGACAATGCATATACAACCATTTTTGCTAGATCGGCACAAGAGGTAACTTGGGTGAGTAATATCTCACCCCATGAGGTTGTTGAGGACTTCAAATAGCTGGTTGCGAGGCCATGGGTCTATGATTAGGGACAAGCAAATGCATAGATGACACTTGCATATGATGCATGGTTTGTACCCCCTCCCAAACTGGAAAATCGAACAGGTATACCTCCACATGGGAGGCCAAGAGGGAGGGGAGTAGGAAAAGGTTGAGGCTAGCCATAGGATGGGCAAGGTAGAGGATGGGGTAGAGAACGAGATGGCTAGTATGGCCAATATCATGATGGATAGGTTCCGAGTGCACCTCCACAACCACCACAGTAGACACCAATAACACAATAGCCATCGCTAAGCCCAGATCCCTGTGACGCATAGATTCAAAAATTATAGTAGTAGCTATAGGTGGTTATAACTAAGCAAGATCAGGCTCAACAACAGGTACTGGCACTCATGATGGAGAGGGATCAAGAGTGTCAGCTCAAACAGACCTCAGATGTATAGTTGGCACAAGAGGTTGGGCAGCGACAACAGTTAGAGGTTGTGAAAGTTGTAGCATAGGGATAGACAGTTTCAGCCCAATTATATAGCAAGGCAATGACTGAGGCTATGTATTATCACATACATTATCATTGGGATGTTCCTATGATAATGAGGTAGCCTAATTTTTCACAAAGGAGTGGAGCACATCCCCAGGTTGAAGATCAACCATCAGGGCTACTTGGCTGACAAACACCTTTTTGAGTATTCGCCTGATTGTTCATACAAATATACATTCATGGGCTCATTTTTGATAGCCTCGTGGATATTGCACTTTTGATAAATATACACACATTGATTCAAATATTGTATCATGATAGTCATTTTTTGATATATATACGAGATGATACAGATTTATGATGTGATGTGTTCTTTATTTCATTCTCATGAATGTATGGATGCACTTCTTTTTCAGTATCTTTTAATGACATGTTATGAGATGGATGTTATCATATGAAAATAGTATGCTTATGCAAATGATATGGATGCATTTCTTTTTGTGTATTTTTCTATTTAGTTTATGGGATGATGATGTATACATATGGATGTATGGATAATGTAGATGTCCATGCTTATGATATGATAATGCAATGTATGTTTATGATATGTATGTAATGATTTAAGATGCCTAGAATAAAAAATCTATATTATTCAATGCAATTTAAATGATAATGATATTGCGGTGATTTTTTTTTTTTTGTATTTATGATATGTCATGATGATGCAATATGTATGCATGTTGATGCTTTGTTGATGCAGGATGGATGCATTGATGATGTTTTTATTGACTTTCATGATACCAGGTTAGTGTGGAAAGAAGATAGAAGAAATAAGTTGAATGATTTGACCATTAATTTTGATGATTGACTCAAAAGGTCCACCAAGTCTATGATCCACCGAGACTTTATTAGAGATGGTGATGCATGATGCATGATGATTATTTGATGATATCTTGGGATTGGGATTTTTTGTCGTTCCTTATTTTTGATATAACACATAAACATGATGAATCAAGTTATTGATAACTAGGATGGTGTTGTATCTAGTGTGATGGAATTTGGCTTTGTAAAAAAAATAGGATAGTTCTTGTTCACACCTTGACATACACAAACCTCGTTGCAATGTAGTTTAGTAGTTCAGAATATCTTGGACCAAAGCATATGCAATAGTCAACAAACTACCCTAAACGAATTCCCTACACACAACTAAGAAAGTATGTGCCAAGATTATTTTACAAGAATACCCACAAGCATAGAAAACAAAAGATAATGATCGATGCCCCATTCCTTTCTCTCTAAATCATTTTGATAGACATCATCGAGAGGTCCTCGGAATGGGTCAATAAGATAAATCAAAAGAAAAGATCAAAGAAAAACAATCAATGTTATCTATATATCTTGCTAGGTTTAATATAGCTACGATGATTTTTGATACTAATGTCCATTGCAGGAAGGATACATCCTAGGACATGTTGATCATATTTTTTGATTAGGATGAGGTGTGTGGTAAGCCGTTGATACAAACTTCACTGACTCGTTTACCTATGATCTAGACTTTAGATTTTGACACTTAGGTTCTTACTTTATGACTTGCGATACTTGCTTTCTATTTTTTTTTCCAAAGGTTGAAAGATGATGATCGATTTATTATGGGTGAAAGTGAAATGGGATGGATGGTTTTGGGTTTTTCTAAATATTTCAATGTTTTTGGTTTTTTTTTTAAATGTTTTGAGGCTGTTTTTGAAAGTTTATGTGAATGTTTTTGGTTTTTGGTTATTTGAGGCCGTTTAGGTTTTTCTCTAAGATATTTGTTTTTTTTTAAGTATTTTGAATGTTTTCAAATGTTTTGGGCTTTTCCATTTTCAAATGTTTTTGTGTTTTCTAAGTTTTCAAATGTTTAAGGATTTTTCAATATTTGAATGTTTAGGGATTTTTTGATATTTTAATTTTTTGGGGTTTTCTGATATTTTAATGTTTAGGGATTTTTTTAGAGATTCAACCAAGAACCTAACCTAAAAGACCTATCCTAGGGGCCTCAGAGGCTGATCAAAGATAAGCCTTGCCTATTTTATACACATTGAGACCACATAGTTTGACTGAAATGACTTATTGAAGATGAAGATGAACAGTCAAGGGATGTCAGTTTATTATAACAGAATCCTAAAGGACTAACCTAGGGTGTCTCGGGTGAACATCAATGATGGCCTTGCCTACGTTCAAGCTCAGAGACTCGTAGTTCAACAAGGATACTATTTTTTGGATTTTCGATGTTTGACCTTTTTAGGGATTTTTTATGTGTTTTGGATGTTTTGGATTTTGACTTTACAACTTTTTGAATGTTTTTTAGATTTTAGTTGTACAGGATTTAGATTTTTTTGGATTTTTTGATGAACGTTTTAAGA
The DNA here is from genome assembly GCA_007115665.2 of Sequoiadendron giganteum. NCBI lineage: Eukaryota > Viridiplantae > Streptophyta > Pinopsida > Cupressales > Cupressaceae > Sequoiadendron > Sequoiadendron giganteum. The sequence goes on from CM021106.1 coordinate 461,380,765, forward strand.
TTTTTTTTGGGATATTCAATGAGATTTCCAATAACCTTAAGATATACAAGAACCCAATATGATCCAAAACGAATTTCCCCCAACATGATACAATAGAATACCTCAAGATAGCAAAGATAAATTGACCTTAGGAATATGCCAAGTAGTACTAAATGAGATATGATACTTCACAACATCAAGCTATGATATGGATGCGGATGGGTGATGGAATAAATAGGATGAATGATGCACTGAATGGAGGGTGATGCAAAGAATTATAGGATAAAGAGCCAAATAATAGATGGAGGTGCTTTATTTATGCAAGGCACCTATTTTCCAAGTTTTCACCAAGGTACTTTCCCAAAGCACCAACGAAGTGGTTTTCACTAGAGGATGACTTTTTTCTTTACTGTTTTCAATCATTTTCCTCAATTTTTTGGATTTTTATTTTTTTTATTTTTTTGTATTTTCATATTTACACCCTTCAAGACTAGGCATAAAATTTTTAAGATGCAAGCAGTTGGTTGGTTCCTTCAAGGGTTCACCTTCAGGTGTTGATAATTGATATGCTCTTGATCCATAACTTATTGTGATGACAAAGGTACCCAACCAGTTAGGGTCAAACTTTCCTTTATTGTCCTAACCTAGAAGATTTTTTGATTCTGCTTAAGGACAAGATCCCCTATCTGAAAAGACTAAAATTTGATATTCTTGTTATAGCTTTGTTTCTATCGGTTTTGATATACTTGCAAGTGATTAAGAGAATCAAGACAACACTCATCCAAGAATTCTAGCTCATTCAATTGATATACTCTATATTCTTCATCAGTGATTAAGTTTTTCTAGTGACACCCATAGTGATGGAAGCTCAACCTCAATAAGCAAGATGGATTCTAATCCACAGACCAAGGAGAAAGGGGTTGCACCTATAGACGTGTAGATACTAGTTCGATAGGCCCAGAGGGTAGGATTCAACTATAGATTCCAGTCACGACTAGCTTCATTGACCACTTTCTTTAGGATTTTTAGAATAGTTTTGTTTGTAGCCTCAACTTGACCGTTGCCCTAGGGTTAATGCAGGGTAGAGAATCGATGTTGTATGTTGAATCTCTAACATAGCTCTTTTACATCTTGATTCTTGAAGGGTGTTATGTTGTATGAGATAAGGGTTTGTTGAACACCATAATAGTAGATAAGGTAATTTAGGATAAACTTAGCAATTTTCTTTCAGTTTATGTAGGTTATAAGAATGGCATCAACCCACTTGGTAAAGTACTATGTGGTTGTTATAATGAACTTGTGGTTGTTGGATGAGGTTGGAGTGATCTTTTCTATGAGGTCAATCCCCCACTGTGAGAAAGGCCAAGGTGTGGCCATTGGTTGCAATTTTTGGGCTGAAGTATGAATAAATTCTCCATGTTGTTGACACTAGACACACCTTTGCATGTATTGATGAGCTTCGCTTTCCATGGTTGGCTAGTAGTACCTAGTCCTCAATAGTTTCTTAGCTAAAGTCATACCACTAGAAAGGGAACCGCATATGCCATCGTGTACTTCTGTTAATGTGGTCAAGGCTTCCTCTTGGTTAAGAAATCACCGTAATGTCCCCTCGATGCTTCAATGGTAAAGGGTAAAACCTAGGATCACGAATCGGGATGCCTTCCTTACAAAGGTATTTTTAAGGTTGAAGGTGATATCGTATGTGAGGGTTTTTTGCTTAGGTAGATGAATATTTGATGATACCATGTAGATTTAGGACCAATGATTACACACTCAAATTTAGACTCATGGATTTAAAAATTCAATACAAGACGTTGTTCTACCAAGAATTCACATTGGAGGATGTTGTGCAGCATGACTAACATGATTCAATTATTGCCATAGTATTTGTTGCTTGGTTGTTCATGTGAGGAATTTGCTCAAAAGTTATATCAATGAAAAGGTCCTTGAGACTCTCTACCATATTCTTATAAGGAGTAAGCTTATTGTCCTTAGTTTGATAGTCGTCATTGACTTGGTTGATAACTAGTTGTGACTCTCCATAGACTTTCATCTCTTGTATCTGCCACTGAATTTGTATCCTTAAACCCATGATTAGAGCTTCATACTCAACAATATTGTTAGTACATGGAAATTATAGCATGTATCACTTTGGAATGCAATCACCTTAAGGTGTGATAAAGAGAATACCTGCCCCCGATCCTTGTTGGGTGAATGATCCATCAAAGTGCATTTTCCATTGATCCGTTGTATTGATAAGGAATACTGATTCATTAGGGAATTTAGATACCAAAGGATTCTTTGCATAGATAGGTGTCTCTACTAGTTGGTTTTTGATCACTTGTCCTTTGATTGCCTTGTGCTCCACATACTCTATGTCAAATTCAGTCATGTTTATCACCCACTTGGTCATTCATCCAGTAAGAGTTTCTTTGGATAACAAGTATTTCAATGGGTCGATCTTTACAATAAGCTTGATTTGGTGCGATAGCATGTAGTGTTTGAACTTTTGTGAAGAAAAAAACCACTACTAAGCATGCTTTCTCAAGGGATGAATAGTTCATTTCATAGCCCACCAAGGTCCTGCTAATGTAGTATATAGCTCTTTCCTTTTTGTTTTCATCATGTTGTGTGAGAAGAGCAACTAGTGTTGCTGATGTTGCTAAGATGTACAGTATCAACTATTTGTTTGGCACCAGTGACATGAGCATTGTAGGTGTCAATAAGTAGTCCTTGATCTAATGGAAAGCTTTATCACACTTCTCATCCCACTTGTAAGTTATTCCTTTATGGAGAAGATGTGAAAAAAGGGTGGATTTTATCTGATAATTGCTCTATGAACCTTTTGATGGACTACAATCTTCCTTGTAACCCTCTTAGCTATTTCAATGTTTGTGGTGGTTCCATGTCTAGGATGGATTTTACTTTTGCTAGATCAATTTATTGTTGGGGATAGGAGATGGATCTGTCATCATAGAATGGACATCTAAGACAACAGTGCCTTAGTGATTTTCATCTCTTCAAATCACATCAAAGACACAAACTATGCCATAAAGTGGAAACAGGCACAGTGGATCCCCCATTGATCTTTCTAAAAAAATTAAATGCATAACTAATAGTAGATTCAACATAAGCACAGATTTAGATAGCATAGTCAAACAACATGAAAAACAAACATATGGACACATAGATTTACGTGGGGAAAATTTTTTAGGTAAAAAACCCCACCCTTGAAAACACTCAGGTCAAATTGTATTATTCAGCAACAAACAATTACAATACAATCTCAGAGCTATGCTCTTCAGAAGATTACATCTTGTCCATTTAGAGAATGCATGCAACACAATATTCAAAACCTTCACACAGTTACAATGTCTTCAAATGACATACTATGTAGATTCCCTTCAGCTCCTTAGTTGACTATCACAGCCAGCCTCATGGCCAGCCCACCCTCAAGGCATCTCAGGTTCACATCTTCTCAGAACTGAGAGACTAAGTGTTTACGGTAAAGACCGCTCAAACACTCTCAACCTCTCACTCTTCGCTCATCATCCTTTATCGTGCACACAAGATTACTTTATAATCTCATACCGTGTGCCTACCTATTCTTCCTTTTCAAGAAAACAATGGTCATCAGGATATTTAATTATCCCACCTGCAAGCTTCCATCACTCTTTGATAACGTGCACTGTCTTCTGCAAACATCGAGTCACCCAATATTAAAATAATGTAGCCTATCACAATCAGCAAATACTCTTTCAACCAATCAGATCTTAAAGATATTGCCATGTGTCGCTTTCATATTCGTTCACTACTTTGACCTTTGGTCAAACTCAATCAAGCTCGGTCGACCGAGCTCCGAGCTCATCTTTGTCTTCCACCGTGCTACCGTTCTGAGTCCAAACAACCACTGCGGTATAGCAGTGAGCCCATGTCAACCCTCAACCTCCAACCATGCTACTGTTGGGCTTGGCTTTGTCCACTATGGTATGGTGGTAACCGCCAAATAGACCGCCACATTCACACCCGTGCTACTGTGGAGGCTACTAAGCCACCCAACGGTAGGGCGGTGACCACCCTGGCAGATCGCCAATAGTCATACCGCATCACCACGGCTTAATGAACAATCCTTCAAGGTATAGAGGTAAGCACCATCTCTAACCACCATAGTTTCATTGTGCCACCGCACTCTGACCACCAGACCTCTGCGGTAAGGCAGTAGCCACTATCACTGACTGCTAGCCATCCACCGTAGCCATCGTAGCTTCCCTGAGCACTGCCCGTAGTAAGGCGGTAACCGTCACCAGACCATCGCCCTTCAACCATGCCACCAATGAGCAACCACCACGGTAAGGAGGTAAGACATCACTTCACCACCATGCCACTCACTGCACTACCGTGCCACCTCCGAGTGAACCCTGCGGTATGGTGGTAACTGCCACACTGACTATCACCGCTCACCGTGCCACCACTAGTCCAGAAGAAGACCATTGCGGTAGGGCGGTAACATCACCTAAATGCCAGACCAAGAAGGGTGGCTTGCAATAAAGCGGTAAACCGCTCAACCGTGCCACCAAGGAAAGCTTGCAGCAGTAAGGCGATAAAGGCCAGAAACATGAAGAAATCAGCCAAGTCTTCAAGGGAAACCAAAATGTTGAGGCATAAATTTCCCAACAATCTCCCACTTGAAGAAGACATACTAGCTTCCTCCAAAACATGAACAAGGACCACCACCATGCTTTCATTCTCCAACCAAGACACCTACAACAACATTCGATAAATGTCCACCATCTCAAGCAACAACTCCAAACATCCAACATAGGAAGAAAAGGAACAAGCCAAGGCATTCATGCACTAGTCTCTGGAACACAAGCATCAGATCCTTTAGGTGGCAAAGGCACCACAATAGAAATAATGAAGCACAATGCAAACTCAGAATGAGAAACCATTCTTCAGAATAAGATAAACCATTAGCTAGAAAAGCAACCATAAAACTGACTTCCTTCATCCAACTTATCAAACCCACGCGACTAAAAAACCAGCACCCATAGCTTGTGTTATTTCATTGAATCACCCATACCTCAAAAGGTATGCACATTAGTGAACTCATTCCATCACACAGCCAACCCATCAACAACAAATACAAGCACCATGTTTCAACCAGTCAAATGACCAAACATGTCCAAGTACTCCCATTGCAAAGGTATTGTCCAGATGAATGCAAACAAAGCACCATCACACATGATTCAGGCATACCAATTCTACCAAACTCTACACATAAAAAAGAGTAACCATGTAGTCACGAGGAACACCCACACTGATATGCACAACCTGCAACCACCTACTGCAAGAAACATTTCTCTCAACAGTCTTCCATAGTTCTTCCAAGGTCCTCATATCTGACTGAAGGAGGCACAAGAAGCTTCATTTCATCACCCAAGTGACAACACATGACCCCAAACAAGTGACCAACATGGCTCCACATAGACATCCCACATCTAAGTCAAGAACATTCAGGAAGAAAAGACCATAATAGAGAGAAACAACAAATCATAACATGTAGCATCCTCCTACATACACTTCTAAATACTAGTTGTGTCAAGAATGATCTTCTTCACATCCCAAGGGAAATGTCTTAACAACATCCAACAAATTCCATGAATGTAAGCATCTCAAAAGAAGATTAGACTAACCTATATAAACATCTCCTATCGGTCCTCAAAAACACAAGGAGATACACTATGTTGTCCACCTTCCATTATGAATCCTAAAGAATCTTAAAATAGCAACTCAAGATTCATATTCATGAAAGATAAAGCATATCACATATCTGAAAGCTATAATGGGAAAATACCTTTCAAATAAACTTCACTACCGAGTAGACCAAGAGGAAAGAGATGCTCCTCTAAGATATACAAGCCACCATGACTTACCCAAGAGCAATCTCCTCACTGTTCTATGTTGAACTTGCGTTCAACCAAGGTGTAGGCTACTCAGAATTTCAATTGTAAACAGCAAAATTCTTAAAGAATTCCAGCCTCACCTTATTCACCATGCATCCATGAGCACTAGCAAACTATCATCTCATGCTAACTCCAATCTGAATTACGACACTTAACATGAAGTCCTCAAGCATATGACCAAAGTACTCAAAACATAAAGAAACCCCAGACCACTATCAAAGCTGCAAACCAATTGAACCAAGAGCTTATCATGACATCATGATCTTACACATCCCCCTTAGGAGATACCATGCTTCAAGTGAACTATCATGGTCTCAAGAGCAAAGCAACATGACAAAACTCTAATGCACGTGCAAGAGTACACATGACATCAAGAAAACAAACTCTAAACCAATAACACCTATCAAGCACCACTAGCATCTCAGCCAAAGACTACCAATGTCCTCTATGGCTCCAAGATGCTACACACCTTCAAATAGTGACCATGCAGATGCAAAAGAACTCTTCTATAGCAACAGGATCTAAGAGTCCCACCAGAAGCATCTACAAGACCAAAGAAGATCATTCATCACCAAATGATGAATCCACAGTCACTGCTAAAGCTCCCACTGAACCGTGACACTGAGCTTTCCAAGCACCATGACTGACTACCTATTGATCCAAATAACCTCCAGGTACAACTGACAACATGTCCACCGAACAAAATTGAAAAACAACACCAAGATTACTAGATCATGTATACCACACCATCATTGTCAAAAGCTTACACAGGCTAGTGTACCAAACTCTCCATGACATCATGATTCACATGCTACTATTCCATAGGCAACTATTCAGGTACTCAATCACCATTCCTCCTCTCATCTTAAAATAGCCACGCCAATGCACAATTGACCACAAACAAGGTCAGCAAACAGATGTACACCCCACTATTACAACCTTGTGGATATTGACAGTCCACTTCCAAGTTGTATCACAATAAACATGTAGGTAAGGACAGCCCACAACATTGCACAACTCATGGATGCAACCAATGAAACCTGCAAATCTATCATCACACTAGAAACTACAAAACTGAGATCATCAAATAGAATAGCCAAAGAAAACTAACATGACTCAAACACCAGATCACTAACAGATCTGATTTTCCAATCACATCCACAACTCAAGCACCATAGTCTAGGAAACCATAAAAGCAAACACCACAAGAATGTTGAATGAAAAACACATACCAACATTCCCATGCAGAGAAGACATCACACCTCCTCAAAACATATCGAACTGCAACTATCTCATCCAGTCACACCCAGAAGCCAGGGTCTAGAAAAATAGCTGAGCAATAGCTCCACAAACCACAAGTTTTCCTTGACCGTGTAAAACCTATGAAACCACAATTTTTATAAAACAACCATTCACCTCCATATTCGCTGCTCATCTGGATGACTCAGGAGTTTGCACACAACCATCATGGTTAACTAGAACAATGAAAAACATAAATATGCACCATAGAATTTTTAGGAAAATCTACAAAAAACCTTCAGAGCCAAAGACCTGAATCTGAAACATACAAGTGCAAGATATAGGTAAGCAGGAATAGCAGGTCCATTTTAGACCAGTTCCAAAACCACAAGCATACAAGAGAGCCAGGCTATACAAAAGTTACATACCACCCAGATCAACTTCATAGCCTTCATGCAATCAGATAAATAGAGGAAACGCCTTCAGTGCTAAGTCAGAATCCCTAGCACAAGCTCAATACTCCATGGTTGAACAACAATACAAGCAACTCCACACCGCTAGGGAGCCTCTCACATAGACACCCAGTATGAACCATGCTCTACTGCAACACAACCATAAGCATACCTCACACCCCTTGCATTAGGATCACTTGTTGCCAGCCAAGAGCCTCAGACCACATCGCCACAATATGATCAACTCCATTATCTCCAACGTCTTTCAAGTTGCGTGTTCAATCAAAGAAGCGAGAACTTCCACTCATCCAAGGATCAAACAACAAAAAATTTCTCCAAATTTCCTCAAGCTTGCCAAGCTAAGAAATCTTCCCAGGAGAAATTCCCAGAACTTCAGTAACCAAGAGAAGGATTTGACACCACTTTTTGGTATCATCAAGCCTTTACCTCCCTTAATCAGCTCTAATACCACTTGTTGGGGATAGGAGATGGATCTATCATCATAGAACGAATATCTAAGACAACAATGCCTTAGTGATTTTCATTTCTTCAAATCACATCAAAGACACAAACTATGCCATAAAGCGGAAACAGGCACAGTGGATCCCCCATTGATCTTTCTAAAAAAAGTAAATGCATAACTAATAGAAAATTCAACACAAGCACAAATTCAAATAGCAGAATCAAACAACATGAAAGAAAAACATATGGACACACAAATTTATGTGGGGAAAACCTTTTCAGGTAAAAAACCCCACCCTCCAAAACACTCAGCTCAAATTGTATTATTCAGCAACAAACAGTTACAATACAATCTCAGAGCTATGCTATTCAGAAGATTACATCTTGTCCATCTAGAGAATGCATGCAACACAATATTCAGAACCTTCAGATAGTTACAATTTCTTCAAATGACATACTATGTAGATTCCCTTTAGCTCCTCAGTTGACTGTCACATCGTGCACACAAGATTACTTTATAATCTCTTACCGTGTGCCTACCTATTCTACCTATTCAAGAAAATAACAGTCATCAAGATATTTAATTATCCCACCTGCAAGCTTCCATCACTCTCTAATAACGTGCACCATCTTCTACAGACATTGAGCCACCCAACATTAAAATAATGTAGCCTATCACAATCAAAAAATAATTTTTCAGCCAATCAAATCTTAAAGATATTGCCACATGTCGCTTTCACATTTGTTCGCTTCTTTGACCTCTGGTCAAACTCGACCAAGCTCTGAGCTCATCTTTGTCTTCCACCGCACTACCACTCTGATTCCAAATATCCACTGTGGTATGGCAGTGAGCCCATGTCAACCCTCAGCCTCCAATCATGCTATCATTAGGCTTGGATTTTCCCACTGCGCTATGGTGGTAACCGCAAGACAGACCACCATGGTCACACCCATGCTACCGCAAACGCTGCTAGGCCACCCCACGGTAGGGCGGTGACCACCCTAGCAGACCGCTAGCGATCATACCACGTCACCTCGGCTTAACAAACAAGCAATCATGGTATAGCGGTAAGCACCATCGCTGACCGCCACGGTTTCACCATGCCACCATGCTCTGACCGCCAAACCTCTACAGTAAGGTGGTAGCCACTATCGCTGACCACCAGTCATCCATCGCAACCACCATGACTTCCCCAAGTACCACCCATAGTAAGGCGGTAACCGCCATGCTTCAACTATGCCACCGCACCACCAATGAGCAATCACCATGGTAAGGAGGTAAGACATCACTCCACCACTGCACCACTCACCGCACTACCGCGCTACCTCTGAGTGAACCTTACGTTATGGTGGTAACTACCACACTGACTGTAGCCGCTCACCATGCCACCACCAGTCTAGAAGAAGACCACCACGGTAGGGCAGTAACACTGCCAAACCACCAGACCAAGCAAGGTGGCCTGTGGTAAAGCGATAAACCACTCAATTGTGCCACCAAGGAAAGCTTGCAGTTGTAAGGCAGTAAAGTCCAGAAACATGAAGAAATCGGTCAAGTTTTCAAGTGAAACCAGAATGTCAAGGCATAAATTTCCCAACATTTATATCCCTCTTTGTGAGATGATATAACCAAGAAGCTCCCTTGATATAACCTCAAAGACACTTTTTTTGATTCAGTCGTACTTTGTACTCTTCAAGTCTGTCGAAGATGGGTCCTAAGACTTCTATGTGCTCACTCCTTTTCCTTTATTTTTCTAGAATATCATCCACATAATCTTCAACTATTTTTTGGATCATGTCATGAAAGATGAGGTTCATTTCTCTTTGATAGGTTGCTCCTATTTTCTTTAGCCCAAATGGCATTATAGTCCAATACTATGTTCCCCATGGATAAGTGAATACAGTTTTGTGTCGGTCGTCCTTGGCAATCATGATTTGATTATAGCCTGAAAAAACATTCATGAGTGATATAATTTCATGTCTTGTTGTTAATTCCACGATGAGGTTGATGTTAGGAAGGGGAAAATCATGCTTTGGGCATTCCCTGTTAAAGTCTCTGAAATCCGTGCATATTCTGATCCCCCCAGTGGGTTTGGAGATTGGTACCAAGTTTGAAACCCACTCAGGATAATCTATCAGTCAGATGAATCCAACATCAAGAAGCTTTTGTAACTAAATTTTCACCAAGAGTGATATTTGAGGGTGCATCTTTCTTAATTTTTGCTTCACTAGCTTGGCTTTAGGATAAACTCCTAAGTGATGCACAACCACTTATGGATCAAGCCCTATCATATCTGTGTATGACCATGCAAATTTAGATCTTCTCTCTTTGAGGAATGCTACTAGGTTCTTATGTTCTTCATCCAACAAAGATTCAACATAGAAAGTGATCTTGGGTGCTTCTTATGTTCCCACATTTATTGGAGTTTCCTTTTCTGCTAGCACTACTGAATTCTCTGGAGGCATCACACGGAGGTGGATATTGAATCCCTCATCCTTGGGTGCCTCAAAGAGGTTTTCAACTTTGGATGTGTCCTTTCTTTTTTCTATTTTAGGATCCAAAAGTGTCACAGTGTGGTTTTCACTTAGGGATCTGCATGTTAATTTCATGTCAATTTTGCGACTAAAGGATTCAATCATCTCCCTATAGTATGTCCCTGTTTCTAGCTCTATATCAAAACCTGCTTTATGATCTGCCCATGGTAGGTTGTCACTGATTTCCATGAATTTTGAGATCACTACATCATTTTTTAATAGATCTAGAATCGGCGGTCCTCGTTAGTCCAAGTCTATGATTTATGGGTATACTATGCTTATTTCAGTTGGTTGATTGCTCAATATGAAGGATGGTGTGAATATTATGAAAAAAAGGGAGTTATTCTCAAATAGGTCAGCAACATCAAGGGGGAAGTTGTCTAGGGTAGTATCATAGGATGTTGGTAACCAATAGGAAGCATCAACCCTTTTAGTAAAAGTACCTTTTCCAAGAAGGGTAACCTTGCTAGTAGTACAACCTAGGCCAAGATTCTTTAGATGTTTCTTAGGAATGATGGGTTCTAGCAAACCGTTTTCATTTTCACCTAGTTTCTTGTTCTTGTTGTAGCCCCATCCCTTCATTAGTTGCAAGCCTTTTTTTTCCTCTTCTGTGGGAAGGATAGGGACAAGTTATTCATCTTAGTAGAGTAGTTTAGAGACATCCTCCTCATTGATATATTCTTTGTTCAAATCCCCCCACTTGGTGAAGGTAGTAGCTACCATCTTGATTGTTTTGGGCACTTCGTTGCTAGATGTAGGTTTCCCATGGGATTTGGGAGAAAGAGGTAGCTCTCCCATCACAAAGGTTTCCTTCATTATTTTATAGTTCCAACAACCATCATCTTGGATTACTGCTTGGATGTCAGGAATATTCTACACAATGGGTGTTTTCGTTTCTAAGTTAGATGCAAGGGATGATGGGTCAACATATGATGGGGATGGTGTAGGCCCTTCATCATTTTTAGGGATCTGGGGTATTTTGTAAAACTTGGCCTTAAGATTCTTGCAGTAGTAAAAAGGTTCAGGGTCTCCATGGATGGTAATTTATCTACCCCCAAAAGGAAAGTTTACACATTGATGATAGATCAAGGCTACAACTTTTAGGGCATGGATCCATGGTCAACCAAGTAGGATGTTGTATGGGAGATCAAGTTCTAACACTTGGCATGTAGTATCTACAATGATAGGTCCCACTTGGATGGGTAGTGAAATGATGTCTTGGGATACACACTCTTGATCATCATATGCTCTGATGGTGGTACTCTTTTCTTTCTCAATAGTATCCTTTGAATAGCCTAGGTTCTTGATCAACTGAAGGGTATAAATATTCAAACCATCACCTCCATCTACTAAGACTCGTTTAACCTTGTTCTTATGAATGATAACCTCAAGGTGTAAAGAATGATAATGAGATGGTTGCGATGGTAGGTCTTGTTCCGTGAAGGTGAGAAGATGATTAGCAATGTGCCCTACCATATATTGAAACTGTTTTGTATCAATATCCTCGAGGACAGATGATGAAGATGAAGAATTCACTAGGATTTACCTATGTGTGGGGGATAGTCTAGATAGTTCCAAGATAGAAATTTGTGTGGGGTCTTCTTAAGTTGATCTAGGAGATTGTACTTGTTGGGGTTTGATGTTAGCAAAGTAAGTTATGCCCTAGATTGAGATGGGACTCATTGGATGGTGACTTTACCACATCTTGTGGTGACTCCACACCCCATGCTAGGTCCTTGAATGGTGACGATGGTAATAACATTGTCACAGGAAGCAACTACATTAGAATAGGTATGGTGCATGTTTGTGTAATCCTTAGCTTTTATGTTGTTCCCTTTGCTATGATCTAGCATAGGGTTTTTGTATATCTTAAGATTTTGGTTACTAGCTGGTACTTCAATAGATATGGTGTCACTCTCTATACGGTCTTGGATAATATTTTTGAGCCTCATGCAATTTTCTATTTTTTGTCTTTTGATTTTATGAAAGTTGAAAAGATCGCTCTCATTATACCAGGATAGTTTATATTGTGGTTCTTGGTAGTTTTAAAAGTTGGGAAGTGTTATCAGGTTTGACTCTACCAATATCTTCATAATGGTTCCAATGGGTTTTGACAACTATGTGCACTTGCATTTTGGATTGTTGTACTTGTTAGGGGTTCGTCGTTGTTTTGTTTTGGTGTTGTTTGTTGCACAGTTGGTTGAACGTTAGCTATTTAATTTGTGTTTGGCATAGGAGCACTTAGTACCACCTTACCATCTACAATGCCATCATCGGTCACATTCTTGTTCTTAGCCTAGACACGAGGCTTGTAGTTCAAACTAGGTTATGGGAGATTGTCTTTGTAAGCTTGATTATTTCCATGTGAGATTAGAGCTTTCTTGATGTTATGGGCTCTAGGAACAAGCTCGTCATAGGAGGTAATGCACTACATTTTCAAGTGGAATGATAGATCTGGATATAGATTTTCTATGATGATTCCCACTTTTTGTTCATCAGGAATGGGCCACTTGCTCTTACTAGCTCTTTGCCTCCACCATTGCAAGAAATTGGTGAAATATTTTCCTTTATTTTGTTTGAGAGTATACAACTCTTCTAGGCTTACATCCATGTCAGGGTTAAAGAAGAAGTGATCTATGAACTTATTGGTGATTTCTTGAAAAATTTTGATATTGGGAGGTAGTTGAGAAAATCAATCCATGTTAGGACCTATTAAACTTCGGGGGAAGAGGCGGATTAAATAACAATCATTATAGGCCACCTCCATACACATGGCATTAACTCTTTGACATGGTCTATAGGACATCCTCTCCCTTTGTATTTATCAAATTTTCGGATTTCAAAGCTGAGATGGAATGGTACCATTGTGATATTTTGATCGAATGGATATGGAAATAAGTTCTAAATATAGGCCTTGTTTGGCTTACCCATTCAAAGATCCTACATTTCTTGTGACAATGCCTTAAGTTGTTATTTCACAAAAAACCGTTGACCTTCATGGTTATTATTTTTCCTTTGTGGTTGTGCCTTATCTTTTATTGCTCGCAACCTTCAGTGTTTTCCATGTGGCCTCCTAATGGAGCTTTTGTTGTTTTGTATCACTTCACTTTTAACGAGTTTCGTTTGCGTGATGCATGGCTTTCTCTGGCCGCTTTCTGAACTGGGCCGACCATGTAGTTACTATCACTCAGCGTCGCCCATGTGGCGTTCTCTTAGAGCTTTTCACTGGGCATCCCTTGTTCTTTTTTCCAGGCTCCGTCCACTCGACGCATGGCATTTTCTTGTGCGTCGATTTTCTGGGAGTTACTGCAGTGTCATTTTTTCTCGCTTGCTACTGCATTTTCTTCTTCGATACCACGTGTTCATTTCTTCTGCTGCATGGCCTTCTTTTCTTTCAAGTAGGTGTGCTGGCGCATTGTTGAGTGTTCCTTTTGTTCAGTGTCGGCTCGGGAATATCTAGGGTGTCGATGTTTGATCATGGCATCTTTCTCCATGGTTGTCAGGCAGTGGGCTGGCCTATATAACCTGCCTCGCTTCCCTTTTATTAGGTTGTTGATTAGATAGATAGAAAAGCTTCCCAAGCACTAGAAATAGCCTCTATAATATTTTTATTGAACTTGAAGTTCATAGACTGTGCCAATCAATTTGGCCTTTCTTCTTTTCATGCATTTGATAAGATTGTTAAACTGTGATGTTGTTTTCCTATAATATATGAATGCCTACTCTTCAGCTTTTGTAGTCTTTTATAGCTTAATAGATACAGATCATGTTTTCAACTCTTTTGTGTTGGCTAAAGTTGTACTTTATTATGCTATGCAATTAGGAGTTCTTATGTTTTTTAAGTGCTTTTGAGAAAATTTATCTAAATAAGCA
>CM021106.1:461395364-461424248 GCA_007115665.2 Sequoiadendron giganteum
ATGGTTTGAGCCTTGCAAAACAAATGGGTGCAAAGCAAATAAGTGCGTTCAGAGATTCAGAGTTGGTGGTCAACCAAATCCAAGGGATTTCTGCTGCAAAGAATGTCCGTATGCGATCCTACTGGCATAGAGTCTAGGATCTTATTGAAAAATTTGAGGCATTTAATATTCAGGCTATACAAAGATAAAGGAACTCTGAAGCCCACCGGATGGTGACTATCGGCGCTCAGTTTGAGTCGGCCTCTGAGTTATTGAAAAATAAGCATGTAGTGAGAGTAATTGTAAGACCTGTTGTTCCAAACAAAAACCAAGAATGGCAAGTGTTTGATAGCGATTCTCATATTGCATCATTTCTCCAATCATCTGGGGAATTCGCTGATCAACTGCAACCAAAGATCATCGAGGCCTATGGGGATCAAGTTATCCAGTTGAAATCCAACAAGCTTCCGAGAGGCCTAGTCACTCTGGAGAGCCTGTTTGATTCTGATGATGCAACAAGAGACAAAAGGAATCTCATAGCTGACAAAGGTGACTACACCGATTTCCATATCGAAGAAGACAGAAAGATCAAGGTCGAGAAAGAAGTATCTTAGAAGAATAAAGACAGACTAAGGCACTTCTATGAGGAATATCCGAGCGTAGTAGCCTGGTCATATGATGATCTTAAGGGATATGACCCTGGGATTATTGAGCATACAATTGAGCTATCGAAAGGAGAAAATCCGGTTCATCAAAGACAGAGGCCTGTGAACCCAAAGATTGAATCTCTTATGTCACAGGAATTGAATAAATTGATTGCATCCTGAATAGTGTTTCCAATCAAACATAGCACTTGGGTGTCAAACCTGGTACCAGTCCGGAAGAAGAATGGAGACATATGACTGTGTATAGAATTTTGAGACTTGAATAGAGCATCCTTAAAGGATCATTACCCCCTGCCTTCAATGGAGGTAACTCTACAAACTGTAGCTAGTTCTGAAATGTTTTCAATGTTGGATGGCTTTTCAGGCTACAATCAGATTCGGGTAAAATAAGAAGACCCACACAAAATAGCGTTCACCACAAAGTGGGGAACATATGCATATGCCAAGATGCCCTTTGGACTCTTGAATTCCAGAGCCACCTTTTAGAGTTATGATAGAATACGTACTCTTTTCCTTGATGAAATGGGAGGAATCGCTATACCAATGCCTAAAATCTTTACTATGTTCAATAGTTTTTCAATGGCTTCTCTTGCATTTCCAGGAATGAGTGGTTTTGTAGCAGAATTTATGATATTTTTGGAATAATTACTAATATAAATATTATTTGACCTTTCGGATCATTATTACTGCAATAGCGGCAATTGGAATGATATTAACTCCCATTTATTTGTTATCTATGTTACGTCGAATGTTCTATGGATATAAAGTTTCGAATGCCCCGAAACCTTATTTTAAGGATTCGGGACCACGCGAACTTTTTATTTTGATCTGTCTCTTTTTACCGATCATAGGTATTGGTCTTTACCCCGATCTAGTTCTATTTTTACATAATGCTAAGGTAGAAGCTACTTTATCTCAATCTTTCTATTAATCGTAATCATTTTTTTTGAGCTTTCAGATGAATTGGAACTATCTAATAGGCCTAGTTATACCCTTTTTTTTACGAGATATAAATAAAATGAGATAGAGAAAATTGCTCTCTAGTTCGATTTATTTCAAGTAATAACTTGGGCAAACTCCCTATTAATTCAATACCATAGAATCACTAATGATTATTCTAAATAATTCATCATATATAGAGTAGAATAAGGTTTGTTAATCCTTTTTAATACTTATAAAAGTATACATGCCAGGAACCAGATTTGAACTGGTGATACAAGGATTTTCAGTCCTTTGCTCTACCAACTGAGCTATCCCGACTGTTCCCCTATGCATCATACTAGCCACCTTTCAGAGAGCCATGGATATTTCCTTTAAAGATTTAATCCATAATATTATACTTATCTATTTGGATGACTTGAGAGTATTTTTAAAAAAAATTGATGATCACTTTGATCATCTAGAGATTGTCTTCCAGAAGTGCCAGGAATTTGGGATTTCTTTGAACCCAAAGAAATGTGTGTTCAGACTCCCCCAAGGGAAGCTATTGGGGTATGTTGTCTCAAAGGAGGGCATTTCCATTGATCCTAAAAGAGTTGATGTAATTCGAGAGCTTCTGTTACCCGTAAACAAGAAGGGAGTGCAATCATTTCTAGGTAAGGTCAACTTCATTAACCGATTCATTGCAGATTTTGCAGGGATCGTTCGGCCGGTTACCTTGATGCTTAAAGAAGACAAAACTTTCAAATGGATGGCGGAGGCTAGAAAAGCTTTTGAACTAATAAAGGAGGTTATATTTTCTGCCCCTGTGTTAGTCAACCCGAACCTATCAAAATGTTTTATCATGTATGTTTTTGGTGGTGGAAATAGTATTGCTAGTATGCTTATGTAGAGGGATGATGGGGATAAAAGGGAGTCTCCTGTTGCTTTCTACTCACGCACCTTAAAAGAGTATGAGGTAAAATAAAATTTTGTAGAAAAGTAGGCCTTTTCTATTGTGAAAGGGCTTAAGAAGTTCTGGCACCTGATATCATACAACAAGGTGATTGTTTGTGAACCGCATGCCAGTGTGCGGGAGTATATCATGGAAGGAGAAATCACAGAGAAAAGAGCTAACTGGATTACCAAGATCCTAGAGTATGATATTGAAGTCAGGCATGTCAAAACTGTAAAAGGAAAAGGACTGTGCGAGTACCTCGCTGAAAATAATGAACCAGTGACAGAGCTTGAAGCCTTGGAACCTATGTTACTGAATGAAGAAAGCTCTAAGGGCAATTGGCTGGAAGATCAGATAAACTTCATGCAAACAGGAAGGTATCCGATCAATCTCCCTTCTTTTAAGAGGCATTTCTATCATTTACAAAATAGCAATTATGTTCTCTTGGAAGGTGTTCTTTTGAAAAAAAATTTAATGGCATCCTGCTAAGGTGTGTAAATGAAGAACAGGCCAAGAGAATATTGGATCAATACCACAATGGCCGAGCTGAAGGAAATTTTTCTGCAAGAACTATAGTAATTAAAATTATATGTGTTGGTTACTTTTGGCCAACACTATTCAATGATGCATTGTCATTAATAAAGTCTTTCAATGAATGTCAGTTTTATGTCGGAAAGAGAAATAATGCTACTATTCCATTGAGGCCTATAGTAGTAGAGGAACCCTTTGCTCAATGGGGTCTAGACTTCATTGGAATGATTAACCCTTTCTCTTCAGCTAGACACAGGTGGATATTGATAGCAACTGACTACTTCACCCAATGGGCAGAAGTAGTGCCATTGAAGAATGCAATAGAAGTAGAGATTGTTAACTTCCTGGAGGAGTTGGTAGCCATATTTGGCCCACCAAAAAAAATCATTTCCGATAATGCCAAAGCTTTCCTCGGCTCGAAGATGAGCCAATTTGCATTAAAATATGGGGTTTTCCTAAAAACCTCTTCTAACTATTATCCCCAAGGGAATGGGGAGTCCATAAATAAGAACCTTCGAGTAGCACTATGGGCAGACTGTATCATGCCCAAGAAAATATTAAAGACATCTCCTTACGAGATGGTGTACGAAAAGGAGGCATTGCTTCCTATTGCCATGGAAATCCCAGCTCTCCAGTTGCTCAAATCTCTAGAGATTGAACATAACAGAGCAATGGAGGTACGATTTTCTGAGTTACTCGAGGTATAGGAGAAAAGAAAGCACACTCTCAAGGCCATGAATAGCCGCCAGTAAGTGGTAAAAAGGTGGTTTGATAAAATGATGTTCGACCAAGAGCTAAAATACGGGGACTTGGTGCTCAAGTTCAACAAGCGTGGGGCAAAGCCCGGCCAACATGGAAAGTTCGATAGCCTCTAGGAGGGGCCTTTCAAAATTATTCAATGCAAACAGTTTAATTCTTTTGAGTTAGAGGACAAGGAAGGTAACATTTTGAGTATTCCAGTTAATGGGATACATCTTAAGAAATTTAATTAGTCTTGCTTATGCAGTGTGCTTGTAAATTGTAAATATGTAATTATTTTTTTTGTTTTAAGTTTTGGGTTTTCTCAGTGCCTTTTGAAACAACAACAAAATTGTGAGATTGAAATACATTGTAAATGAGACAAGATATGAAAAACATAGGTATTATATTATAGGCGAAACATTTGCATTACATACGATAGAAGCCAGTGGCCTTGTATCAAAATATATACATATATCTGTTAAGGAGTAGAGGCTAAAAAAAAAGGGGCAAAAAAGAAAAATTGGGGACTATCTTTTTCTCAGATTCTCAAGCATTGGATGGACCAACAATGGCAGCGACCAATGGCGCAAGATGAGGGAACACCATTCTTTTGAAATCCTCATACCACTGGAGGTTTTGAAATGGTTCGATGTAATGTACCCGCATGAGGAAAAAGTTGTCGGCACAGACCTTAGCGCGATGCTCTTCATGAGTCTCCAACTCAAAGCCGAACAGGAAGGGCCTAGTTGGCATGTGTTCTCCATGCAGTAGTAGCTGATGCAGGTTGCGAATAGAGGGGACCCCATGATCAAAATGGTGGCTCCTACCACTTGCTCCAGTCCTCCGAGGTAGCACCGAGGGAACACTCGCTTGATCAGCTTCAGGATTTTGTGCTTAGAAATGCTAATGTCCAGAAGTGAGGCAACAAATTAAGAATAGATTCTAGTGTTCACCCTATATTGCTCTTCGTATTTCATGCAGTCTCGACCGAGGACCCATTTGATCACTTTCACATACAACAGGTTCTTGACGCCTGTCATGCGTTTTAGGCACCTACACCTAATTTTTCCTAAGAATGCTGCCTGGGTCTTCTTGTAAACCAACCTAATCGGTGTCTCCATTATTGCTTACTACTCTAACTTAATAAATTTCTAAGTTAACTATGGCCTACTGAAGTGGAATGCTGAGGCTAATTGTGATTAACAAAGATGTTGGAGGGCTATTTATAGATTGAAGTCGAGGTTCACCTGATGAGGCAAGCTATAGTTACATCATAAGCAAATAGAGCTATCAAGCCTTGATAATCAGTGTCACAGTGTATGAGTTGATGTGAATGATTAGGTACAGCCACAACTGGCTTCGCTCAAGTTATCGAATTAAAGAGATTAAGCTAGGTGTCTGCATGAGGAGTTGTCGTCCCGATAAAATCAAGGAAATTTTTTTGGTAAAGTTGTTGGGCGTTGTGCCCAAGTACAATCAAGAGATCAGCAAATACAAGATAATTTTTGAAGGATATGGCAAGGCTGTCATGGTACATTATCCCAGGAAAAGCTAGCGTCACCTTGTGCGAATGTCATGTCTCTTAAATTCTAAGAGTATTTTGGCAGGTTGGCAATCTACTCGCACACTCGAAAAGGCCAGAGATGCATTAGGCAACTAAATATTAAAGGTTGGCCCATACACTTGCTAAGCCATTTTTCACGAAAACCAAAAAGCAGGTTAGGCATGCAAAAGGGGCATTTATGGTGATAATTCATTAAAAGGTGAAAACGGCTAAGTTATTCGCAATGTGAGAAAGGTTTTTCAAAAGCTGAGTCATTTGAAAAATTTGTGAAAGCCTCTTGTGAATACGAAAAGAAAATGGTTGAAATTACAGGAAGTTCAACATAGGTCTCGGCCCCTCAAAGCATTAACGACCGAAGATTGATGGCGCCCTGTGTAGACATTTATGGCCAAGAGTCTTATACCACCCCAAGCATTCCAACAAGGCCATCCTGGCCTTTTACCAGTCAACCAGATGTGATAATTCTTGCCTCGGTTTCTCCTAGGAATTTGACCCTAGTATCATAAGATTGGGACAATGTCCTAGATCCTAAGTTATCTCACAATCCCAAGAGCCTAAGGGAGGATGCATGCAAGAAAATGAAGAAAATAACGGACCCATTCAATAAACATCTATGGGAATGTGGGCTTCCCCAGTACATGGTTCCACTAGTGCATCCTTTCCCAGAACTGGTCGTAGCATGTGCAACAAACTTCGATCCTTAGAACGGAGTTATAAGTGGCCCTAATTTGAGGGTGGTCATTAGCCCTCACGCTCTATAGGACATGTTATGCGTCTCGTTCCCTCTAACCAAAAATGTTGAAGATTTTGACATAAAAAGGATGCAAGAATTCCAATAAAGTTCTGGATGGCATCGCAATTTTATTCCGCTAAGACTGCTCACCCGACAAACCCTGCAGCATCTCCCAATTTCCCAATTGCTTTGGGTGCCTTGAAGTTGGGGTCTGCTTCCGTCGCTTCTATGTTGGCCCTAGTTTGTGGGCTGGATATGGACAAGGAAATTTTTGAATTCCAAATGAGTCTCAGCTTCATGTTGAGGAAGAACAACCAACCTCTTCTTATGGACTTTGCAAGGGTCATTGTGCATGGAATGATCGAGCAACTGTGGGATTTCGAGGTTGGCTCTAGATTTAGGTATTCTTCCTTCTTGGCCTATTTAATTTTGCATCAAAATCCTGACTATTTTCATGAGTTCATGGCCCTATCCCTTTTCAATCAAAGTGGTGCTCAGAAGCCAGTGTCGACATGGACTCCCATTTTATCGAAGACTTTCAATAATTACACGTTTTCGAATTCATTCTTAGCTCTGAACTTTTGGGCTTTGGATGGATCTAGAAGCGACATGATAGTGTGTTTGACACCATGACAGAAATCATGGTTGGGAGGCCTCCTTCCACCTTGTGATTGGTTCTTTGGCATAGACTTCACCATGCTCTACATGTGAGGCTTCATCTGAGATCCATTCCAACTCCCATATTTTCTTTTTGACAGAGTGTTGGCCTTGGAGGCATTGCGGCAGCTGAGCAATATTGAGAATGATTACTGGGGAGGAAGAAATTTGACTTCTATTTGGTGTTGTCTATCATGTTCGGCTCAGTCTCGCTAGTGAAGAAGAATAACTCAAAGATTAACAGCTTGGAGGTCTTGTACTCTAAGTTGGGTAGTCTTGGACTGGTGACTATTGAGGACATATGGCAATACAACCTGGGAAACAATCTGTCAGAAATTGGCATAAAAATTTTACATGACCCTCGGCCATTCTAGGACCCTCGGAGGAATGGTGAGGATGGAAATTTGAACTATTATGTGGGACTTGAATATCTGCCTACTACTAAAAATTGACCACCGTGGTTAAACTTTTACCACGTTGTGGGAAAGCCCAATAAAAACCAAAGGATGAGCTCATACCTATGCACTCAGTTGAATAAACTCGGATGGAAGTTCGAAAGAATTAGGGACTTTTGGATATGCAAGTAGGAGATAAAAGCTTCAGGCGGCCTTTTTCGAGAGGTCAACTTGGATGAAAATTTTGATGACATCTGGGTTCATGAGCACCCAGACAGTGAGAACTCTCCAAACACTTTTGTTTCAGAGTAGTACTATAAAAAGAGAGGAGCTGCCATGGAACCCAGTGAGGAGGTAACTCAGAATCCCCATGCTGCTGAAAAGGAGCCAACACATGAGGAAGATGTCGATAGACAGTGTGCACAACAAGAGGGCTCTTCGAATACACAAATGTCGGAGCCTTCCAGCTCCTCTAGATCAGGCAGGAAGAGGCAAAGAAGTTTCGGTCATGGACGGAAGGTTATTGTGAACCTTGAGGATTCCCCGGAGAAGAAAAGACAACAAATGAGAGAGTCCTCTGGAGGAATGGAGTCGCAACATGTAGAAGCGATGGCATCGGCTGTGAGTCTTCAGGAGCCTCAGGTATTATTTTCTCCCTCATCTCTCTCTACTATGTCTCTGGTCTCCTCTTCCTCTGTCTCGGCCTTTTCGTTTGCCCCAGCTTTGTCATCCGCACCAGCTTTTTCTATCGCTAAACATCCTAGGCAGTCTAGCCCTTTCCCTCATGGTTTTCCATTTTCATCCTCTACTTTTCATTCCGCCCCTGGGATGCAATTTGTCGCCAGTCCTGACCTAATGAGCCAACAATTTTTATCCCCGAGGCCCAGCCCTTTAGTTGGTGCTTCCCCAACCTTTCTTTATACTACATTACCATCCTCTCCGAGTGGCCAATTCATTCCACCATTCTCCCCGGCCATTATTACAAGGCGTAGCAAAACCACTGATACATTGAGTATGCTATCTTTCCCGCTAGCAGTCCCTCAGGAATTTCCTTTTGCTGGTGGACTGGGTATTTCTTCCCAGGAATATTTTTCGTAGGTGCATACAAATAAAAGCGCCCACGTAAACCAAATTCAAAAGAGAAGAGAGAAGGATGTGGGCAGACAAGCGGAGCCCCTTTTGCAAATGGTATTCCACAAAAGCCATAATTTGCTAATGTTTCCAAAGATCACTCCCAACGTGATCAAACCAGTCAGGGAGATGCTACCAAGCAACTACTCTATCAACACCATTGGGCTAGATTTGCATCAGGCTCATTCGTAGCATAAGGTTAAGCTGATGGAGGAGACTCATAGGGTGGTTACCACTGATTAACTCAAGCTCAATCGCCAAGCAAGGAAAAAGGAGGAACAAATATCAGAGCTAAAGAGCAAGGTTGATATTTGAGCAAACAAATTTAAGGCCTAGGAAAATGAGATAAATTGCCTACAAAAGGAGAGGAGTACTTTTGAGGGAAAGATCAAAGAACTTTAGGTTATGAGCATGAAGATTGTTCTAGTCCTACAGCATGAGTTTGAGCTGAGCTGAGCGAACGAAGAAAGGCTCCTCGTTGAATCCGCACAACTAAGTGACGGTATGAAGGAGCTCCAGTAGAGCACAAATGATGAGGTAAACAAAATGAATGTCGTTGTGGAGTCAGAAATTGAGAAGAGAAAGCAGGCCGAATTGGCCTTAGAAGAAAGGGAGAAAGAGATTTCCACTCTAAGAAGTTAGGTGTCCACATTGAAAGGGATCTTATCAGAGCTAAAGGCAGACATGAACAACCAGGTTCCAGAATTAGATCTTTTGAGAGCCCAACCTCTTATGCAACAGATGAGCTCATTGGCAATTGCCAAGTAGTTATACACATCCTACTGGGATAAGGTCAAGGTATTATGTCTTACTTTGTAGCCCACCCCGAGGTTTATGGTGTAGGCAACTGACCTATACGGAACCATTAGTGAAACAATCTAGCAAGTACAGGAGGTGACTACCGATAAAGTTCTAGAGGCCAAACTTCTATTGGGCAAGTTGTATACGGCTTCTGATGAGGCCCTGAGCAGCGTAGGCATTGCGAACCAAACAACGATGGCTATGGGCGTTAACATTCTCATTTACATGCATGAGGTCATCTAGTAGGTAGCAGAATGCATAGCTAGATTGAACCAGGTGACTAGCGACATGCGGGAGAAATTTTCCCACTTAACTCAGTGAGGCCTCCCTTCACCCTTCATTATTGATCAAGCAATAGCAGGTGTCGAGCACATAATTGCAGAGATTGAAGAGAAGAAGTAGGACCTTTCTATTTTCCAATCTTTTGATCAATCCCTGACCGCCAAGAATATTGAAGGTATTGTGCATCAGTTGGTACAACTCTTTTTCCAAATTGAGTTGGAAGTGAAGGTATCTAGCGGATTTCCTTTTAAGGCAATCATAGATCTCAAATTGGTGCATGAACATCTGCGAGCCCTCTCCGCACCAACAAATGAGGTCTGGACCAGTCTGCAAGCTGCCCTCTCAAGGTTGTGAGCGATAATGGGATGTTGAACCAAGGTTTCTAGGATTCTTCATTCCGCGGGAGAAATGTCCCTGTGAGTCACCAAACTGTTTCACAAAAATCCGCTGACCTTCGTAGTTATTATTTTTCCTTTGTGGCTACGCCTTATATTTATCGCTCACAACCTTTGGTGTTTGCCATGTGGCCTCCTAACGGAGCTTTTTTTGTTAGGTATCGCTTCGCTTTTGCCGAGTTCCATCTACATGACGTGTGGCTTTCTTTGGCCAATTTCTAAACTGGGCCCACCATGCAGTTACTATCGCTCGGTGTTGCCCACATGGCTTCCTCTCAGAGCTTTTTGTTGGGCATCCCTTGTTCTTTTTTTCAGGCTCCGTCTGCTCGACGCGTGGCATTTTCTTGTGTGCCAATTTTCTGGGAGTCACTCCTGCACCATTTTTTCTCGCTTGCTGCCGCATTTTCTTATTCGATGCTGCATGTTCATTTATTCTATTGCATGGCCTTCTTTTCTCTTAGGATGTTATCCTGGCACATTTATGAGCATTCCTTTTGTTCGGTGCCAGCTCGAGAAGATCTGGGCGTCGATGTTTGATCAGGACGTCTTTCTTCATGGTTGTCGGACGATGGGCTAGCCTATAGATAGATAGAAAAGCTTCCCGAGCACTGGGAATAGCCTCTGTAATATTTTTATTGAACTTGAAGTTCGCAGACTGTGCCAATCAATTTGGTCTTTCTGCTTTTCATGCATTTGATAAGACTTTTAAACTGTGTTGTTGTTTTCCTGTAAAATATGAAAGCATGTTCTTCAGCTTTTGTAGTCTTTTATAGCTTAATAGATACAAATCATCTTTTCAACTCTTTTGTGTTGGCCAAAGTTGTACTTTATTATGCTATGCAATTAGGACGTGTTCTTATGTTTTTTAAGTGCTTTTGAAAAAAATTATCTAAATAAGCAACATTCAGTGGTTTGAGCCTTTGCATCTAGCACTGTGCTCACATAATATCGTTTATGATTTGGTGCATCGCCTATTAGCTTATATTTCAATTCTTAGTTATCTTCCTAACCTTTTACCTGTCCCCCCACTAAAATGAAGAGCCGGCTTCGGTAAAACCCAAAGGTCACTTAGCTATGCACATAATGTCCCCCAACAACTAAGTTTCCCATGAGACTACTTCTACCTGCAAAATCTTGCGTCAACAGTTGTGATGCTAGATCATCTTTTGGGTTTGGTGGAGGAACATATGTTGTGTATGGTGGGATAGCAGTTGGGTTGTATGTGGGATTTTGATATGATAAGGTATTTTATGGTGTGTATGGTGTGTATGGTGGTGTGGGATTTTTTGAAGGTGATTGAGGTGTTGATGTATATTTTCCTAACGTGTTCGGGTTGACGATGTTATGTTCAAGGTTATAGTAGGAAACTTGTTCTTGTTGTTGGGCATACTATTGTTTTTGGGCCACAAGGTTGCTTGTTGGGATTGTTTTTGTTGTTGTGTTAAGGATATTTTTTATGCTACTAAGGCTACTTGTTATTTTTTTTGTTGTTGGATGACTTGCTAACAAGCTTTTTGTGCTTACTATAAAGCTAAGGCATGCGCTTACAATGCAGGATCAATTGGTTGTTGGGGTATCTGTGAGGGATTTTGGGTGTTGATTTTTTGGGTGGGTAGCAGATTATTGATTAGAGGTTGGGGGTTCCCTTGGTTTAACAATGTTTGGAAGATGGTGGATAAAGATGGAGGAATGTAAGTTTGAGGTCCCATCTGATTTTGCATGGTAAAAGGGACCATTGGAAAAGATGAGGATGGTGCCATTAGATTTTATGATGGTAATGACATACTAGGACCTTGAGTCCATTGATTGAAAAGGTTCCCTTGTCCAATGTCTTATGGATTTCTTTGCACTAAGCATGTGGACAAGGTATTACCTTTGTTGATGGGGTTCATGACCAAGGGATTATTTTTATTTGGGTCAATGTGTTGCAAGTATGGATGTGTTTGGTGGTGTTGTCATTAATGTTTTCATTGATGTCAACATAGTTCATGTTATTTAGAGATGGTACTTGTATAGTTGAGATACTGTAAAAGTGCTTAGAGTACATGGAGTATATTTATGAAGTTTTAGTTGTGTTTTTTCCAAGTGCTTTTGAGAACATTTAAGAAATAACTAAGGCAGTGTTGAAGTATGTGTTCTGAGTGTGATCCAGTATTGTGCACTGCATTTCTTCTATGTTGATCCTATTCATGTGTGAATATATAGTGTTAATAAGCTTTAATGGATAATATATCCTGAGTTTTAGCATATGGATTGATGGAGAATGAAATATGTGTTCACCGGTGTGTGAACTAGTTTGACATAACTATTTGTTTGTGGGCTAGGAGAAATTTTTTGGCTCCGTAGTCTTCTGCCATTTGGTTTCAGATCTTCGAGATCTATGAGATGATTCAAATTGTTATTTTTTGTGTTTTGACAAACGTGCTTCTTATTTGGCACTCCAGAAGACCTAGTTTGGAGCTCCTATGTGTTGTTGGTTGTTTTGGTTGGACTTTTGAAGAATATTTTGTGAATGAAGATTGTTGCAGTTGATGTGGAAGTACCTAAAGGTTTATTAGAGATGGTAAAATTCCTGGTGAAGCATGTTGAGTGATCCATGTGTGATAATATTGTTGGAGATGTGTGGACTTCAAAGATCATTGGTGTTTTTATTAGGTTTGGCCAACCTGGTGTCTACACATTATATAAATATTTTGCAACAAATTAAGGAAGTGTATGATTGATCCAAGATGTTGTTTGGGTCCTAATTAAATATGTGATTAGTCCTCTCTCATTCTTATCCACAACGAGAATGTTGAGTAGCTAACCTGATTTGAATTTATAAAATGAAGAATGTTTAGCCGACCTTGGAGAATGTTTCTAGGGTTGAAGATGGTATAAAAGAAAATCAAGTTGTTGTGAATTGAATATCAATCAAGCAAGAAAGTGACGTGTGTGATCAAGTGTGAAAAGCAGTGTGTGCAAGATAAAATCAAGGCAGTAGTACTTTGATGTGTTATATTCTTGAAGGTAGTGAGCTGATGGTATCAACTATCTTATGATCAAGATCGAGTGTGTGGAACCTTTGTGGTGGATCTTTATTTATCTTTTATTTTTTTGTAGGTAGTGAACCTCCTTTTGGACAATAAGTCCTATTGTAGGCAGTGATCCTTAATATTTGGGTAGTGAGCCCTCTGTAAATGAGCCTGTGTATCGAGTATTGCATTATTACTATATTGTGAGCTAATCCTCACTGTGGTTTTTCCCTCATTGGGTTTTCCACATAAATCTGGTATCTTTGGTGTTTTCTTTTTGTTACTTTCATTTCAAGTTTACAATTACTAATAGATTAAGTTAAAGTGAAATTGATTAAGGTTAGAATTAAAGTAATTTGATACAATTGATTCACCCCCCCTCTTAGTTGCCTTGTACATTTCAACAATTAGTATCAGAGCTTTGTTTCCTCGGTGAAAAGCTTAACTGCTTGAGGTATATCATATGGTGCACAAGTTGTAGATCCCTATTTTTTATGGAGTTGATTACAATGAATGGAAAGAACATATGAGAGGTTATATGGTTTCTCTTGGTTTCAAGACTTGGAAAGCTGTGGAGACAAAGTATGTTGCACCATCCATTGGTCCTTCCTCTATAGATGAGATTGCGTCTTATGAGGAGAATGAAAAGGCAAGGTATTCTATCTTCAGTGCTCTATCTAAAACTAAAATGACAAAAGTTATTTCTTTAGGCACTTCTTATGAAGCATGGGAAAAATTGAAAAAAAATTATGAAGGGAATGATAGAGTAAAATTTTCAAGGAAGCTAACAACTAAGAAAAAATTTGAGAACCTGACAACGAAAGAGGGTGAAGATATTGCAAACTATTATCAAAGAATTGAACTTGTAGCAAATGAGATCAAGAATCAAGGTGGTACCATGTCAGATGAAGATATAATTGAGAAGATCTTGATGACTCTACCAAAGAATTACAGTGACAAAGTCTCTACTAGTGAAGAATCATATGATCCAAATACATTTACTAAAGAGCACCTATTTGGTATCTTGACTACATTCAAGATGAGAAAATTCTCAAGAGATAAGGAGAAAACTAAAACAACCTTTAAAGAAATGAAAATAGGAGATGACTCAAAGGATGATGATTCAGAGGAGTTGGAAGCAAACTTCATAAGGAAATTGAAGAAAGGTACTGGTAAATACAAAGACATGTTTCCCTTTAAGTGTTTTAGTTGTAGAAATATTGGTCATTATGTATCAATATGTCCTAATAGAGCTACACATAAGAAGAAAAAGGATAACAATAATAATAATCACAAAGACAAGAAGGATAGGAAGTTCAAGAAATTGTATTATGTCAAAGAAGATGCAGGAATTTCTGATGATGAGTATGATTTTGAGGAGGATAAAGATGAATGTTTATTTCTAGCCCTAGAAAATAAAGTTGTATCTACTAACCATGGAAGATGTGCAAAGGAATATGGTCCGAAGAGCAAGAAGGATGAGATGGAAGCCACTCTTGTGACTACTTTAATGCTAGACAAGATGAAGAATTTTAGGTAATTGATAGTGGGTGTTCAAATCATATGACTGGAGATAAGAGTAAGTTCAAAAAAAAAAAAAAATATGATGGTGGTGTTGTAAGATTTGGAGATAACAATGTTGGTGTGATTTGTTGAAAAGGCACTATTTCTCTTGGTGGAAAATGCAATATTGATGATGTTCTTTATGTTGAATTATTGAAGCATAATATGTTGAGTGTTGGATAGATGGTTGACAAAGGTTACAATCTTTAGTTCAAAGATGGTAAGTTTGGGATATTGGGAAGCTCAAGAAATTTGATTGCTTCAAGTATGAAGACAAGAGGTAATATTTTTCACTTGAATGCTGCTAGAAAAAGTTGTTTGATTGCTCAAGTTGATGTAAGTTGTTTATGGCATAGAAGGTTGTGTCATGTGAAATTTGATAACATTGTCAAAATAAGCTCCACACAAGCAGTCAAAGATCTACCTAAGTTAGTGAAGCCTACTAGCACTATATACAAGGAATGTCAGATGGGAAAATAGACAAGAATTTCATTTTGGAGAAAACAACATCAATCTGATGGAGTACTAGATTTGGTACATACTGATCTTTGTGGTCCGTCCAAAATCAAAAGTCTACAAGGAGAAAGGTACTTTATGTTGATTATTGATGATTATTCTAGAATGGTTTGGGTTGCTTTCTTAAGAGAAAAACATGAGGCATTTGATAAATTCAATAACTTTAAATATTTGGAAAAAACTAAGATAGGTTTAAAGATCAAATGTTTAAGATCAAAAAGAGGTGGTGAATTCACTTCACGGGAGTTCGATTCATTCTGTGAAGAGCATGGAATAAAAAGATAGATATCTACTCTCCTGGCCCCACAATAGAATGAAGTGGTTGAGAGAAAGAACATAATAATCTTAGATGTTGCCAGAACTATGATGTTGGAAGGTAATGTTCCTCATTTCTACTGGAGAGAAGCTATAAGCATTGATGTGTATACTATCGACCAAGTGAATGTCAATAGTAATTCTGGTAAGACTCCTTTTTAGCTATGGTTTGCTCATAAACCTACTGTTAAGTATTTCAAAATCTTGGAAGTAGATGTTATATTAAAAGAGATGAAGATATAGGAAAGTTTGAAGCTAGAAATGATGAAGGAAGCTTTCTGGGATACTCTACTAAGAGAAAATCCTACCAGTGTTAAAATAAAACATTAAAGAAAATGGTTGAGAATTCAAATGTCAGAGTTGATGAGAATATAGAAAGATCATCCAAGTATTGTGGATATGACTCAAATGACCAAAAAGATAGTACTGATAATGGAAAGAATGCACAAACACAAAATCAAACTCAGATTGTTCCGGTGAATCAAGAAAATCATGAAGAAGAAGATAGTGGAAATGCAGAAGAAAGAACATAACCCAAAACCCCAAGGTATGTAAAGTGAATTCATTCTGAAAGTTAGATCATAGGAGACAAGAACAAAGGTGTACAGACTAGAAGAAGAATTGTAGAAGAATATTGTCTGATATCCAAGACTGGGCCTAGCAATGTCAATGAAGCATGCAAAGATGACTATTGGATGGAAGCAATGAAGGAAGAACTGATGGAGATAGAGAAAAATGATACATGGATTCTTGTTCCTAGACCTCAAGACAAAAATGTGATTGGAACCATATGGGTCTTTCAGAATAAGCTGAAAGAACAAGGTGAAGTGATCAGGAATAAAGAAAGACTAGTATGTAAAGGATATTCACAGATGGAAGGTATTGATTTTGAAGAAACTTTTTCCCCTGTTGCTAGAATTGAAGCTGTAAGGTTATTTCTTTCTTATGCTACTTTCAAGAACTACAAAGTATATCAAATGGATGTGAAGTCAGCATTTCTGAATGGTGAGTTAGAAGAAGAAGTTTATGTTGAGCAATCAGATGGATTTCAATTGAATGATGAAAAGGACATAGTGTGTCATTTGAAGAAAGCACTATATGGACTCAAACAAGTCCCTAAAGCTTGGTATGTAAGACTAGATAAATACTTGTTGAAGCTTGGATTCAATAAAGGTACTGTTGACATCAATCTGTATTTCAAGCTAGATCAAGATAAAGAATTAATTATTGAAGTTTTTGTTGATGATATTATTTTTGAAGGTGATGATAACTTATGCATGAAATTTGTTGATGAAATGAAAAGTGAATTTGAAATGTCAATGATAGGAGAACTGGAATTCTTTTTAGGATTACAAATTACTCAATTAGATGATGGAATCTTTATATCTCAATCTAAATATGTGAGAGAGTTACTGAAAATTTTTGGCATGGAAGATGCAAAGCTAGTTGGTACACCCATGGTAACCAGATGCAAATTATCTTAGAATGATGATTCTCCTAAGCCTAATCAAACAAGATATAGGTCAATGATTGGTGGATTGCTATATTTGACTCAAATAAGACCAAACATTATGAATGTTGTGTGCATGATTGCTAGATATCAAGCAGATCCAAAGGAATCACATGTGACTACAATAAAGAGAATATTCAGATACTTGAAAGCAACAGTTGACTTTGGTTATGGTATCCAAAGGATGATTATCTCACTCTAAATTCCTTTACAAATGCAAATTGAGCAGGAGATGTAAATGAAAAGAAAAGCACAAGTGGTGATGTGTTCTTCTTGGGAAAGAAGTTGGTGTCTTGGCTAAGTAAAAAATAGTATTTCATTTCCTTATCTACTTTTGAGGTAGAATATATTGTTGCTACAAACAATTATACTCAAGTGTTGTGGATGAAGCAGATGCTAAGAGACATCAAAAGTGAGTATGATGAGTCTATTGCTATTTTTGTGACAATTCAAGAGCCATAAACATTTCCAAGAATCTAGCGCTACACTCAAAGACAAAACATATATCTATCAAGTATCACTTTTTGAGAGACAAGGTGAGTGACAAAGAAATCATATTAGAATATGTGCCTACAAAGGAACAAATTGCAAATATCTTTACTAAACCATTGCCTAAGGATAATTTTGAGTATCTCAGAGGAAAGTTAGGGGTAATTTCCCCTCCTAATATGAAATAATATGCAAGTCTTTGCATCAATCCGTGGACTTACAGTCATATCTTGTTTCAAATTGTTGTGGTGGCTACTACTTAGGGGGAGTAGTTAGATGTTTCAAATGATATGTGGATCAGAGCATGTGTACCTTTGCCATTGATGTCAAAGGGGGAGAAGAAATTTTTGAAAAACTCTTGAAGTAAGGGGAAGAAGAGTCAAGAAAGGCAGAGAAGAGCTATGAGAGGAGTATTGTAGATCAAAGGGAAAGAAGTATGTGAACAGCCAGTTGTGTTGATGGTATTATTTTTTCACATCATGTGTTGCCATCAATTCCAAAGGGGGAAATTATTGGATTTTGCGGTTGTGTTACTAATATGTGGTTGTCATTGATGTCAACACTATTAGCATTGGTGATTTTGAAGGTTGTATATGTCAAGGATATTGAGAAAATTGTAATAAATATATTGCACGTAGCCAGTGAAGCTGAGAAGGTCGGAGAGATGAAAAATTTTGTACATTGATGATCAGAAGGTGTGCACTAAAGGGTTTATTATTGAGCTTATCTAGTATGTTGTTCAAAATTTTCAGTGGTACGCATCAAGAATTGTGGAATTTATGAAGTTTTGTGCTCCTACAGTTATTCAGTTACTATAGCAGGTATTTCTGGAATATGAGATTGCAATTCTAGTGAAGTGAGCTGTTGTGTATGTTTCTAATGTGTTCAATGATTTTCTAGATTGTGCTCTATTATTTTGGTTTATCCGTATTGATTGGTGTGTTCGTGATTGAATATTTTTCCTTGTGTGCTTAAGGTTTTCATGTTCTTGCCGGACATGATGGTGGTAGTTTGTTGTGGATCCTTATAGATTAATCTTGTATTGTTTGGTGTGTTGAAGGATATTGATTTAGGTCCCCACTATGTTGTGATCAACTTAGGTTGGTGTGCATTAATATATGTTCATGAATTGAGGACGATAGTTGTAATTTATTCTTTATTTGTGGTCGACAGAGTTGTTGATGTAAATCCATGTAGCGGATATATGAGAGCGATTGTTTACTCATTTTAAATAATGCTCGGTGAATGTATGTGAAGTATATGCAAGGTATGTATGAATAAATATCAGATCATTTGAGTGCAGAGTAGAGTGTGAAGGAGATTGAGCAAAGTGTAAAGAAGTGTTTCTATACCTAATCGAAACTGTAATCAAGCTTTTGTAGAAGCTAATTTCTCAGTTCAACCTCATCAGATGGATTTATTTTGATTGTCTTATGTAAGGTAGTGATCCTTCCCTTGAGCGGTGAGCTCTAGGCATTATGCTTGAATGCATGTGCATTCCCTATTCATTTCTTTCATTATACTTCTAACAGGGTATAATCTTGTGGACTAACATCCACCATGGTTTTTACCCTAATAGGGTTTCCACGTATAAAAATCTTGGTGTTCATGTGTCTCTGATGCAATGTTGATTTATGTTTACATTGTTAATTATCAGATATGATATTAAAAGTTGTTTAAGGTTGAATAAGCTTAATATTTGTAACAACTGATTCACCCCCCCTCTCAGTTATCTATCCTTGTTTTGCCAACAAGATTAATGAAAGTTGGTTGTGGTGTCGGAGGATGGGACATGTGAATTTTTACAATCTGATAAGGATCAATTCTAGGGAAGTTGTTAGAGATCTACCTAGAATCACAAAACCTTCAAATTCAATTTGATTGATGATTACTCTAGGATGGCATGGGTTACTTTTCTTAGAGAGAATGCTCGGGCTTTTGATAGATTCAAGGTATTCAAAGCAAGAGTAGATAATGAGGAAAACCTAAGAATAAAATTCTTAAGGTCTAATAGAGGTGGAGAATTTACTTCTAGTGAGTTTAATGCATTCTGTGAAGAACATGGAATAAAGAGACATTATTTTGTTCCTAAAACCCCTCAACAAAATGGAGTTATGGAAAGAAAGAACTAGATTGTTCAAGAGGCTGCCAGAACTATGATGAAAGAATAAAATTTTCCTGGTGTGTATTGGAGAGAAGCAATCCACACTAATTTTTACATTCTTCATAGAGTTTAGATCAGAGGTAACACCACTAAGACTCCTTATGATTAATGGACTGGTAAGACTCCTACTGTTAAATACTTTAAAGTGTTTGGAAGTAGATGTTACATTAAAAGAGATGATGAAAATATTGGAAAGTTTGATGCTAGATGTGATAAAGGAATTTTTCTTGGATATTCAAATAATAGTAAGGCATATAGATGCTTTAATAAAAGACTAAGGAAAATAGTTGAAATTTTTAATGAAAGAGTTGATGAAGCTATGTATAGACTAGTAGAAATAAATGAAGTTGAACTAGATGATCCTATCTATGAGAAAGTGAAAGAAGAAGAAAAGGAAGAGAAAGAACAAAGTGATGAAGAGGATATTCCAGAACCTTCACCTAAGACTCCTAAATATGTACAGAGAAATAATCTAGAGGAATAGATAATTGGAGACATAAGTGAAGGTGTAAAGACAAGAAGCAAAGTGGTTGAGGTAAACTTGTGTTTACTTTCTAAGATAGAACCTAAGACTATGAGTGAAGCATGTAATGATGAAATTTGGGTTAGAGCAATGAAAGAGGAACTACAATAGACAGAGAAGAATGAGACATGGGAACTAGTCCCTATGCCTATAAACAAGAATTTAATTGGTTCAAAATGGTTATTTAGGAATAAGTTGAATGAAGATGGTGAAGTGGTAAGGAATAAAGCAAGACTTGTATGAAAATGATATTCACAAGTTGAAGGAATATATTTTTTGAATGTTCTTGGCATTTTTAGCTCATAAAGACTTCATTCAAAGTGTATCAGATGGATGTCAAGTCTACATTTCTGAATGGAGAATTGGAAGAATTATATATGGAGCAATTGGAATTTTTTTAGCTGTCAGACAAACCAAACATGGTTTGCAAGTTAAAGAAGGCACTATATGGACTTAAACAGGCTCCCAGAGCTTGGTATGCAAGGTTGGATAGATAATTGAGACAACAAGGATTCAGTAAAGGGTCTGTAGACAACAATCTTTACTTCAAAGTCGATAAAAACAAAATGTTGATAGTTTTGGTATATGTTGATGACATTATCTTTGGTGGAAATGAAGGTATGTGTAAGAAATTTGCAAAAGAGATGCAAAAATAATTTCAAATGTCTATGATTAGTGAGTTGAATTTATTCCTTAGACTTCAAGTAAATCAAACTGACAAAGGGATATTCATTTCACAATCTAATAATGTTAAGGAAATGTTAAAGAAGTTTGGAATGGATGACTCCAAACCGGTCTGTACCCTTATGGTAATCGGATGTAAGCTGAGTAAGGATGATGAATCTGCTAAAGTTGATCAGAGCATGTACAGATCCATGATTAGTGGACTATTGTATCTTACTGCTACTAGACTAGATATCATGCGTGCAATATGTTTAGTTGCAAGATTTCAAGCAGAACCTAAGGAAGCACATGTTACAGTTGTAAACAGGATATTCAGATATCTTAAGAGAACTCCAAATTATGGGCTATGGTATCTGAAGGATAATGATTTCACATTGAATGCCTATACTAATGCAGATTGTGCTGGTTGTGTAGATGACTGGAAGAGTACAAGTGGTAGTGCATTCTTCCTTGGAGGAAGATTATTTTCATTGTTGAGTAAGAAACAAGATTCGGTTTCTTTATCTACTGCACAAGATGAGTACATTGCAGTAGCATCCTACTATACACATGTATTATGGATGAAGAAAACCTTGAAGGACATAGGTGTGTTGTGTTATGAACCTATCTCTATATTTTGTCACAATACAAGTACTATAAACATTTTGAAGAATCCAGTGATGCATTCTAGGACAAAGCACATATCTATTAGGTATCAATTCTTAAGGGAGAAGGTGTTGAAGAATGAGGTTAGACTTGAATATTTACCTACCAAAGAAGAAATTTCTGACATATTCACTAAGGCCCTTTCGAAAGATACTTTTGAGTATCTCAGGTGGAAGTTAGGGGTTACTACACCACCTTCCTTGAACTAAGTGCACATGGAGGTCCATCAATCCAGTGGATTCATAGAATCTTCTGGTTTGGACTGATGATAGAGGTCTACTCCTCAAGGGAAGTAGAAATTTGCATTGTTGTAGTATGTGATCTAGGTGCATTCTTAAGGGGGAGTGAATAGAGCTTTATGTGGCAAGAGTTTTTATGCAAAATTTATTATCATTGATGTCAAAGGGGGAGAGAAATTCATGTGAAAAAATTATTCTTGTGCAAGTTGTCTAATCAAAAAGGGAAGAAGAAGTGGGAGATTATGTATGTCGTCTTTGATGGTTTTCTACATCATGTGTTTCCATCAATGGAAAAGGGGGAGATTGTTGCAAGGATGGATGTGTTTGGTGGTGTTGTCATTGATGTTTTCATTGATGTCAACACAGTTCAAGTTGTTTGCAGATGGTACTTGTATAGTTGAGATACTATAGAAGTGCTTAGAGTACATGGAGCTATATTTATGAAGTTGCAATTATGTTTTTGACAAGTTCTTTTGAGAAAATTTATTAAATAATGAAGGCAGTGTTGAAGTGTGTGTTTTGAGTATGCTCTGCATTTCTTCTATGTTGATCATGTGTCTGTGAAGATTTGTAGTTGTGTTCAAAAGCTTTAATGGATAATATATCCCAAGTTTTAGCTTTTGGATTGATGGAGAATGAAAGATGTGTTCACCGGTGTGTGAACTGGTTTGATAGAACTATTTGTTTGTGGACTGGGAGAAATGTTTTGGCTTCGTAGTCTTCTGGTGTTTGGTTTCAGATCTTGCAGATCTAGGAGATGATTCCTATTTTTGGTTTCTGTGTTCTAAAAATTGTGCTTGTTATTTGGTGCTCTGGAAGACCTACTCCAAAGCTCCTTTGTGTTGTTGGTTGGCCCGGTTGGACTATTGAAGAATATTTTGTGAATGAAGATTGTTGCAGTTGATGCGGATGTACCTGAAGGTTTATTAGAGATGGTAAAATTTCTTATGAAGCATGTTGAGTGATCCACGTGTGTTCATCTTGTTGGAGATGTGTGGACTTCAAAGATCATTGGTTTTTTCATTAGGTTTGGTCAACCTGGTGTCTACACGTTACATAAAGATTTTGCATTGAATTAAGGAAGTGTGTGATTGATCCAAGATGTTTTTTGGTTCCTAATTAAATGTGTAATTGGTCCTCTCTCATTATTATCCACCACGGGAATGTTGAGTAGCCAACCTAATTTGAATTTGTAAAATGAATAATGTTTAGCCAACCTTGGAGAATGTTTCTAGGGTTGAAGATGGTATAAAAGAAAATCAAGTTGTTGTGAATTAAATATCAAGCAAGTGAATTGTGTGAACAAGTACAAAAAGTAGACTATGCAAGAGCAAATGAAGGCAACAACACTTTGATGTGTTAGATTCCTGAAGGAAGTGACCTGATGGTATCTACTATATTTTAATAAAGTTGTGAGTGTGTGGAACCTTTGTGGTGGATCTTTATTTATCTTTTTTTTTTTGTAGGTAGTGAGCCTGTGTATCTAGTATTGTATTATTACTATATTGTGAGCTAATCCTCACTGTGATTTTTCCCTCATTGGGTTTTCCACATAAATCTGGTGTCTCTGGCGTTTTCTTTCTATTATTTTCATTTCATTTTTACACTTAATAATAGATTAAGTTAAAGTGAAATTGATTAAGGTTAGAAGTAAAGTAATTTGATACAACTGATTCACCCCCCCTCTCAGTTGTCTTGTGCATTTCAACACAATGATGGATGGGATGGATATGTTTTGTGAAACCAATGGTGTGGATGAACCAATCGGGGGATTGGATAAAGATGTCCCTATTTGCATTAAGGTTTGACCTTGTGTTAGGGTGTTGGCATGCCCTTGTTGGTATACTTGAGACACTTGGCCTATACTTCCTTGTAGATTGTTGTGCTCACTTGTGGTACTCATGAGGATGGATGATGATGGGTACCTTCGATATGTTAAGGTAGTCATGGACTCATGAAGTGTAAGTGGTTGATGTTGATGTAAGGGGTGTTTGGGAATGGTAGAAGTGTCAAATATTGGTGTTCTAGTGGTGGATGGATTGGTGTTGAGAGTATCCAAAAGTGTGTTGCTTTTGAATGGGAGAGTATATCCAAGGTCTTTAGCAAGACTAACTGCAATATTAGGAGTGGATATTTGATTTAGCAATGGAGTTTTTTGGAAGGTAGATGAAGTCAAGCCTTGTGCCAATGATTGCACAACAAAAGATGGGGAATTCAGAGCAATGTTTTCTAAGGCTTTATGTTCTTATTTGTACTCCATGATTTCTTCCTTAGTGAGTCTAAATGGGTTGTTTTTGATGTCTTCTATCTCATATGGCCCTGATGGAGACGAGGGTTGTTGTGATGGGGTAACTTGACTTCTTGGATCAAATTTTAAAGGATTAGGATCAATTGAGGTGAATGTGACTTTGGTTTTCTCCACAATTCTCTTGTGTTGTGATCTTGTCTTTACCATAAATTTTGGCTCACCTATGGGAGAGGTGTGTTGATAATTATAGTGTTTGAACTCTCTAGTTGACTCAAATCTAGGTAAAAGGGATTCTCTAAGCCTTTTTGGAGCAATTATGATAATGGGAGATGAAAAGGTGGATGATGTGGGAAGTGATCTTTGCAAACGTTTTGGGACAACACTTTTGACTTAAGTTTTATTTTTTGATGTTTGGATAAAGGATATTTATGAAGTTGGAAATCTTTAGGGTAGATTCATGACCTTCAAGAAAAGTTAGTTCAAAGATGATAACTAACTTAACCAAATGCATGGAAAAGGATTAATTTCACATACAAAGTAGCTAAGTTAGGGGTTAGTTTTATAGATGTTTAAGTCCAAAAGTTTTGGTGTATTTGAATTTTTTGTAAATTTTGGTGAAGTGAAGGATGAATTTTGATGAAGGGGTGGATGAAATGTTTGACCCAATGTTGACCGAGAGTGAACTTTTGTTTGATAAGACCAAGTAGTGAGAAACATGCTAGACCTTTAAAGTTTTCAAATCCTAAAGATTTAACGATTTAGAGAAGTTCAAGATCATGAAAAAGACTAGGATTTTGACTCCAAAAGAATGCATACAAGTTTGGATTGTTCCTTGAAGCACATTTATAGAAGTTCCTTACTAGCCTATTTCTATTTTGGTAAAGTGCTAAAAGGTGTCTTTTGATGGATTTTGGACTATGATGCCTATGTTTGAAGTGATAACTTGTAGGCCTTCTCTTGGGGATTTTGATTTTTCCTGAGATCATTTAGAGAAGTCTAAGATTATGGAAAATAGGATATTTATTGCCACATGGGTGGTGGTAATAGGGATCGTCTGGCCTCAATATCGGTTTGTTCCTCTTATTCATCTAAGATGTTTGTTGTGTTTCTCCACTGAATGGGTGTTTCCTTTGTTTCAAAAGTGAAGCTCCTCAAACTAATAATTATATCAGTTTGTTCTCCTTTAATGAGTTCAAAGATTGGTTGAATGATAGTGGGAGTAAGGTTGGGTTGTTCAATTGGCACGATCAATCACCAAATGGTCATGTGGGGTTCAATTTGTCAATTTATCTTTCTTAAATGAGTTTCTTTTTACCACAAACACTTGTCTTGATTAAGTTTCAAGACAAGTGTAAACCAAAATAAGGAAAATATTTTGGTTAACTTTGGAAAATATGGATTGAGATGTAAACCAAAATATTTAGAAGTCTCTAAGAATAAATCCTTAGGACAAGGATTGATATCAAGGTTTTGTCAAAAGGTATCCATACTTAGACCAAAGGGTTTGAAATTTTGAAAAGACTTTGTTGATGTTTTTTTGTAATATTTTGGAACCAAGCAAAGTATTAAACTGACTCATGAGCATTTAGCACCCTACGTTCAGAAGATACTACTTGCTAAATCCTCACTTGGATTTCTCCAAACACTAAGACAATGTAAACACTTTGAGATTTGGCAACACTAGCTCCCCCTTACATGGCACACACTTCTTGAGACCATCAAATCTCAAATCCTAAAGATCCGAAGATCCTAAGGATTTTCCTGTTTCAACAATGAATAGAAAAATGTGGGGCATCTTTGGAAGGATGGTTCCTGCACTAGCAAGCATAAAGGTTTTTGGATTCTAAACAACCGGTTCTTAGTAAGGACGTCCATTCAAGGTGGTCATACACACGGAAAGATTAGCTCAAGATTATTTCAATAAAGAGGCCTCTTAGTCCCTTCCTAAGAATGGATTTTGGCGTGTCACACGGACACTAGGGGTGGAACTTGTCAATATGACACAATCACACCTATTGTTTATGACTTTTGTCACAAACACATTTTCTTTATAACGGTTTGAAAGAGCTTGGCTTTAGCTCATTACGGCTTGGTTCATTCTCACCTTTCGAAGCAGGGTGGCAGGCCCTCTAAAGATATACAAAAGCAAGGAAGTACATTTTTTATTTGATCTCCTAGATTGCATGAAGCAAGGAGAGAGAATACACAATTCCTTTTTCTCACATTATCATGCGGTTCATTTTAAATCCAAATCAAAATATGTGGGTGGTTATACAAAATGTCAAAGGAATGCATTTGATTCTCAATATCATTGAGTGGAACAAGAGAAGAGCATACGCATTCAATGACAAAAATGTAAACCACAAGGCATGACAAAAACTTGTTAATTTTAACCTTCAAAGAAAAATTAAGTTCATTTTAAGCACCAAATTGGGTATGGAAGTTGTATTGATCAATTTTAAGCCAACAAGCAAAATGATGTGAGGGTTCAATTTTAACCAATTTGAGTGTTCATTTTAAAACCCAATTAAAAGCTAGTGTGGTCCTAAAGTGTGAAACAAAAAGCATGATAAATGGGTTATAATTGCCCCAAAAGTGCCTAAACACTTGTTATAATTATATGATTTAAAAACAAGAATGCTTCTTCACTCTGAATTTTATTGTCCAACCTACAAAACCCAATTAGCCTAAGAAAGCAAGAAGTCAGTGATGTGTCGAAAAGTAGATAAAGTTAGGAATTTAAAGCACATGTTATAAAATTATTCATTGTTTTTTCTTACCAGATAAAAGCGTCTCCATTCATGATAGTGTCACCATAAATCAAATGAGTGTCACTTTGGTGAAAATAGTGTTGCTCTACAGTAAGACAGTGATGACGAAAGAGTCCCTATTTAGTGGTGTCGTCATTTTTAAATTCTTGATACTTCTAAAACGTATTAGCATCATCATTTGTTTTAATCATTGCCATTTTTTTTATTAGGCATCGTTGTATCAGCTTAAAAATCATCACTATATGGTAACACCTGACAAAGGTGTTGCTGAAATCTCCTAGATTGTCATATCTACAAAACCAAAAAAAAACTTTGAGAGAAAAAATCATTAAATGTGATCGGTAATGCCCTCCTTCTAGCCAAAAATGTGACTGACGGATTAGTATTGACTGACTACACTTGATTCATGGGGATACGAAGCATAGTTATGCCACTAAACATCAATCCCAATAGAGATCATTCAAATAAACAATAAACTAGGAATCCATTAAAACTAACATGTTAAACTATGAAAGCTTCAAAACACCTACTTTAATCCATTGAAACTTATCCTATTGGGAGAGTGGTTTCACGTTGATGTGGAACGGTGACCATTTTCCCAATCCCTTAGATAATGAGCTTGTCTCAATCAATTCAATTGAAGAAAACTGATATGTGATGAAACATGATTTGAAGCTAAATGAACATGATGCAAGCTATTTTAACATGATTTATGATGAAATGATCAAAATGCGTAATTGAAAATCTAATCTAAATAGATTTTAAACTAAAAATATTCAAACCCTAATTAACCAATAAGCTAAACGTATGCATCTATGTTATCATGGAAGCCATTATTGAAAGCTAAGCTAATATTTAAGTAATTAACCTAAAATGATGTAAAATATGAGTGCAAATGCAAGTGATTTTAATAGCATAAGTTTGATGTTAAAATATGGATCTATTTGTCTCCAAATAGTGATCTATTTATAGGAGATCAAATGATAAATGAAGGGTTGAGATCAAAATGGTTAATCAATGCTCAAGGATGAAAGAAAGATGAAACATGGATCATGGATTCTCATCAACGGATGAGAATCAATGATCACATGGATCAAGGAAAGAATCAAGGGTTCTCATTCCTTCAAACAAACACACATTTAACTTCCACAAGAAGTCTTGTAAGTTAACTT
The DNA here is from genome assembly GCA_007115665.2 of Sequoiadendron giganteum. Classification (NCBI taxonomy): domain Eukaryota; kingdom Viridiplantae; phylum Streptophyta; class Pinopsida; order Cupressales; family Cupressaceae; genus Sequoiadendron; species Sequoiadendron giganteum. The sequence continues at coordinate 461,422,968 of CM021106.1, forward strand.
GCATATGAAGTCTTCTAAGTTTGTTATGAAAGAGAATATTCCTTTTTTCAAATGAGTGAGGAGGGAGAATACTCCTTAGAATATTCTCATGGGTGAGGAAAATAGATACTTAGCAAATTAAAACAAAGTTTTAATGTGCAAAAGAGGAAGGAATATTCTATGGGAATATTCATTTTGGAGGAATGTGCGAAGGAGGAATATTCCCTTACAAGTGGAGGCAAATTAGATTTATTAGTAATTTGATAATTAAATAAATTTTTAATTATGCAAATTAGGGGAATTAGATGATGTTCATTAAATAAATGTTTTAATGAAAAAGGGGAAAGTGGAATGATATTTAATTAAATAACTTAGGGTTATTTAATTAAATAAGAGGACTTAGGGGATTAAATTAAATAACTTGTTGTATTTAATTTAATAGGATGAAATGTTAGCATGAAAGGGGATGAATTAACCTAATTAAATTAATTAGGTTAATAGATGAAAATGACATAATTAATTAAATATCTAGGCTAATGTAATCAATTAAGCGAAAAGGGGATGGGTTTAGGAGGAAATGGTGTTAGTATACTCAATTCAAGTGCATGATACCATTCAGGACATTTTTAAGGATCTATAATTACAACTACCACTTAGTGGCTGCAAAAACAATAAGGAAGAATGCATCTCATAATGGCCTTTAGCCTTGGCTTAAATTTCAAACAAAATTCCTTTAAACATGCCATCAATTGAGGCTTATATGCCTCTTGATGGTATTAAAATTACTTAATTGCTTGTTTTTAAAAGCTTGGCAAATCTGCCAATAAATGAACTTTTATATTATATATAGTATATGTATATATATATAATTCATTGTATATATGTATATAGATATACTCGATTATATATACCATATATTGTGTATATATACTAATATATATACTTATATATTTTATTTTATTTTATTTAACACATTTTAACGATTGTCGAGTTGACTTCATAAACAAAATTGGCAAATCAAAGAAACAAAATTATTTAAAAACATATAACACAAATCACTTTATTTTCCTTATTGAAAAAATGAATAGACAAGACTCGACAAGGTTAACCCAACCTTTCCACTCGAATCACCCAATTTTTGACAAAACACGATAATTAACTCAATGATAGGATTAGGGTGGACCTATGTGAGTGTGTGCAAAAAATCAAATGGAATAAACCTATTTAGTTCCATAGTCTATATTCCTCTCTTTGGTGATACTCTCCGTCTCCCTCTAGAGGGAAAGAAAATAGTCTTGTATT
>CM021106.1:461424348-461640436 GCA_007115665.2 Sequoiadendron giganteum
CAGCCAGAATTGATGAGAAGGATGAGTGGGTGAGCGACAGCAGATTCTCATATCATATGACTGGTGATAAAAGAAAGTTTATGAGCTTGGAAAACTATGATGGTGGTGTTGTAAGATTTGGAGATAACAATGTTGGTGTGATTTGTTGAAAAGGCACTATTTCTCTTGGTGGAAAATGCAATATTGATGATGTTCTTTATGTTGAATTATTGAAGCATAATATGTTGAGTGTTGGATAGATGGTTGACAAAGGTTACAATCTTTAGTTCAAAGATGGTAAGTTTGGGATATTGGGAAGCTCAAGAAATTTGATTGCTTCAAGTATGAAGACAAGAGGTAATATTTTTCACTTGAATGCTGCTAGAAAAAGTTGTTTGATTGCTCAAGTTGATGTAAGTTGTTTATGGCATAGAAGGTTGTGTCATGTGAAATTTGATAACATTGTCAAAATAAGCTCCACACAAGCAGTCAAAGATCTACCTAAGTTAGTGAAGCCTACTAGCACTATATACAAGGAATGTCAGATGGGAAAATAGACAAGAATTTCATTTTGGAGAAAACAACATCAATCTGATGGAGTACTAGATTTGGTACATACTGATCTTTGTGGTCCGTCCAAAATCAAAAGTCTACAAGGAGAAAGGTACTTTATGTTGATTATTGATGATTATTCTAGAATGGTTTGGGTTGCTTTCTTAAGAGAAAAACATGAGGCATTTGATAAATTCAATAACTTTAAATATTTGGAAAAAACTAAGATAGGTTTAAAGATCAAATGTTTAAGATCAAAAAGAGGTGGTGAATTCACTTCACGGGAGTTCGATTCATTCTGTGAAGAGCATGGAATAAAAAGATAGATATCTACTCTCCTGGCCCCACAATAGAATGAAGTGGTTGAGAGAAAGAACATAATAATCTTAGATGTTGCCAGAACTATGATGTTGGAAGGTAATGTTCCTCATTTCTACTGGAGAGAAGCTATAAGCATTGATGTGTATACTATCGACCAAGTGAATGTCAATAGTAATTCTGGTAAGACTCCTTTTTAGCTATGGTTTGCTCATAAACCTACTGTTAAGTATTTCAAAATCTTGGAAGTAGATGTTATATTAAAAGAGATGAAGATATAGGAAAGTTTGAAGCTAGAAATGATGAAGGAAGCTTTCTGGGATACTCTACTAAGAGAAAATCCTACCAGTGTTAAAATAAAACATTAAAGAAAATGGTTGAGAATTCAAATGTCAGAGTTGATGAGAATATAGAAAGATCATCCAAGTATTGTGGATATGACTCAAATGACCAAAAAGATAGTACTGATAATGGAAAGAATGCACAAACACAAAATCAAACTCAGATTGTTCCGGTGAATCAAGAAAATCATGAAGAAGAAGATAGTGGAAATGCAGAAGAAAGAACATAACCCAAAACCCCAAGGTATGTAAAGTGAATTCATTCTGAAAGTTAGATCATAGGAGACAAGAACAAAGGTGTACAGACTAGAAGAAGAATTGTAGAAGAATATTGTCTGATATCCAAGACTGGGCCTAGCAATGTCAATGAAGCATGCAAAGATGACTATTGGATGGAAGCAATGAAGGAAGAACTGATGGAGATAGAGAAAAATGATACATGGATTCTTGTTCCTAGACCTCAAGACAAAAATGTGATTGGAACCATATGGGTCTTTCAGAATAAGCTGAAAGAACAAGGTGAAGTGATCAGGAATAAAGAAAGACTAGTATGTAAAGGATATTCACAGATGGAAGGTATTGATTTTGAAGAAACTTTTTCCCCTGTTGCTAGAATTGAAGCTGTAAGGTTATTTCTTTCTTATGCTACTTTCAAGAACTACAAAGTATATCAAATGGATGTGAAGTCAGCATTTCTGAATGGTGAGTTAGAAGAAGAAGTTTATGTTGAGCAATCAGATGGATTTCAATTGAATGATGAAAAGGACATAGTGTGTCATTTGAAGAAAGCACTATATGGACTCAAACAAGTCCCTAAAGCTTGGTATGTAAGACTAGATAAATACTTGTTGAAGCTTGGATTCAATAAAGGTACTGTTGACATCAATCTGTATTTCAAGCTAGATCAAGATAAAGAATTAATTATTGAAGTTTTTGTTGATGATATTATTTTTGAAGGTGATGATAACTTATGCATGAAATTTGTTGATGAAATGAAAAGTGAATTTGAAATGTCAATGATAGGAGAACTGGAATTCTTTTTAGGATTACAAATTACTCAATTAGATGATGGAATCTTTATATCTCAATCTAAATATGTGAGAGAGTTACTGAAAATTTTTGGCATGGAAGATGCAAAGCTAGTTGGTACACCCATGGTAACCAGATGCAAATTATCTTAGAATGATGATTCTCCTAAGCCTAATCAAACAAGATATAGGTCAATGATTGGTGGATTGCTATATTTGACTCAAATAAGACCAAACATTATGAATGTTGTGTGCATGATTGCTAGATATCAAGCAGATCCAAAGGAATCACATGTGACTACAATAAAGAGAATATTCAGATACTTGAAAGCAACAGTTGACTTTGGTTATGGTATCCAAAGGATGATTATCTCACTCTAAATTCCTTTACAAATGCAAATTGAGCAGGAGATGTAAATGAAAAGAAAAGCACAAGTGGTGATGTGTTCTTCTTGGGAAAGAAGTTGGTGTCTTGGCTAAGTAAAAAATAGTATTTCATTTCCTTATCTACTTTTGAGGTAGAATATATTGTTGCTACAAACAATTATACTCAAGTGTTGTGGATGAAGCAGATGCTAAGAGACATCAAAAGTGAGTATGATGAGTCTATTGCTATTTTTGTGACAATTCAAGAGCCATAAACATTTCCAAGAATCTAGCGCTACACTCAAAGACAAAACATATATCTATCAAGTATCACTTTTTGAGAGACAAGGTGAGTGACAAAGAAATCATATTAGAATATGTGCCTACAAAGGAACAAATTGCAAATATCTTTACTAAACCATTGCCTAAGGATAATTTTGAGTATCTCAGAGGAAAGTTAGGGGTAATTTCCCCTCCTAATATGAAATAATATGCAAGTCTTTGCATCAATCCGTGGACTTACAGTCATATCTTGTTTCAAATTGTTGTGGTGGCTACTACTTAGGGGGAGTAGTTAGATGTTTCAAATGATATGTGGATCAGAGCATGTGTACCTTTGCCATTGATGTCAAAGGGGGAGAAGAAATTTTTGAAAAACTCTTGAAGTAAGGGGAAGAAGAGTCAAGAAAGGCAGAGAAGAGCTATGAGAGGAGTATTGTAGATCAAAGGGAAAGAAGTATGTGAACAGCCAGTTGTGTTGATGGTATTATTTTTTCACATCATGTGTTGCCATCAATTCCAAAGGGGGAAATTATTGGATTTTGCGGTTGTGTTACTAATATGTGGTTGTCATTGATGTCAACACTATTAGCATTGGTGATTTTGAAGGTTGTATATGTCAAGGATATTGAGAAAATTGTAATAAATATATTGCACGTAGCCAGTGAAGCTGAGAAGGTCGGAGAGATGAAAAATTTTGTACATTGATGATCAGAAGGTGTGCACTAAAGGGTTTATTATTGAGCTTATCTAGTATGTTGTTCAAAATTTTCAGTGGTACGCATCAAGAATTGTGGAATTTATGAAGTTTTGTGCTCCTACAGTTATTCAGTTACTATAGCAGGTATTTCTGGAATATGAGATTGCAATTCTAGTGAAGTGAGCTGTTGTGTATGTTTCTAATGTGTTCAATGATTTTCTAGATTGTGCTCTATTATTTTGGTTTATCCGTATTGATTGGTGTGTTCGTGATTGAATATTTTTCCTTGTGTGCTTAAGGTTTTCATGTTCTTGCCGGACATGATGGTGGTAGTTTGTTGTGGATCCTTATAGATTAATCTTGTATTGTTTGGTGTGTTGAAGGATATTGATTTAGGTCCCCACTATGTTGTGATCAACTTAGGTTGGTGTGCATTAATATATGTTCATGAATTGAGGACGATAGTTGTAATTTATTCTTTATTTGTGGTCGACAGAGTTGTTGATGTAAATCCATGTAGCGGATATATGAGAGCGATTGTTTACTCATTTTAAATAATGCTCGGTGAATGTATGTGAAGTATATGCAAGGTATGTATGAATAAATATCAGATCATTTGAGTGCAGAGTAGAGTGTGAAGGAGATTGAGCAAAGTGTAAAGAAGTGTTTCTATACCTAATCGAAACTGTAATCAAGCTTTTGTAGAAGCTAATTTCTCAGTTCAACCTCATCAGATGGATTTATTTTGATTGTCTTATGTAAGGTAGTGATCCTTCCCTTGAGCGGTGAGCTCTAGGCATTATGCTTGAATGCATGTGCATTCCCTATTCATTTCTTTCATTATACTTCTAACAGGGTATAATCTTGTGGACTAACATCCACCATGGTTTTTACCCTAATAGGGTTTCCACGTATAAAAATCTTGGTGTTCATGTGTCTCTGATGCAATGTTGATTTATGTTTACATTGTTAATTATCAGATATGATATTAAAAGTTGTTTAAGGTTGAATAAGCTTAATATTTGTAACAACTGATTCACCCCCCCTCTCAGTTATCTATCCTTGTTTTGCCAACAAGATTAATGAAAGTTGGTTGTGGTGTCGGAGGATGGGACATGTGAATTTTTACAATCTGATAAGGATCAATTCTAGGGAAGTTGTTAGAGATCTACCTAGAATCACAAAACCTTCAAATTCAATTTGATTGATGATTACTCTAGGATGGCATGGGTTACTTTTCTTAGAGAGAATGCTCGGGCTTTTGATAGATTCAAGGTATTCAAAGCAAGAGTAGATAATGAGGAAAACCTAAGAATAAAATTCTTAAGGTCTAATAGAGGTGGAGAATTTACTTCTAGTGAGTTTAATGCATTCTGTGAAGAACATGGAATAAAGAGACATTATTTTGTTCCTAAAACCCCTCAACAAAATGGAGTTATGGAAAGAAAGAACTAGATTGTTCAAGAGGCTGCCAGAACTATGATGAAAGAATAAAATTTTCCTGGTGTGTATTGGAGAGAAGCAATCCACACTAATTTTTACATTCTTCATAGAGTTTAGATCAGAGGTAACACCACTAAGACTCCTTATGATTAATGGACTGGTAAGACTCCTACTGTTAAATACTTTAAAGTGTTTGGAAGTAGATGTTACATTAAAAGAGATGATGAAAATATTGGAAAGTTTGATGCTAGATGTGATAAAGGAATTTTTCTTGGATATTCAAATAATAGTAAGGCATATAGATGCTTTAATAAAAGACTAAGGAAAATAGTTGAAATTTTTAATGAAAGAGTTGATGAAGCTATGTATAGACTAGTAGAAATAAATGAAGTTGAACTAGATGATCCTATCTATGAGAAAGTGAAAGAAGAAGAAAAGGAAGAGAAAGAACAAAGTGATGAAGAGGATATTCCAGAACCTTCACCTAAGACTCCTAAATATGTACAGAGAAATAATCTAGAGGAATAGATAATTGGAGACATAAGTGAAGGTGTAAAGACAAGAAGCAAAGTGGTTGAGGTAAACTTGTGTTTACTTTCTAAGATAGAACCTAAGACTATGAGTGAAGCATGTAATGATGAAATTTGGGTTAGAGCAATGAAAGAGGAACTACAATAGACAGAGAAGAATGAGACATGGGAACTAGTCCCTATGCCTATAAACAAGAATTTAATTGGTTCAAAATGGTTATTTAGGAATAAGTTGAATGAAGATGGTGAAGTGGTAAGGAATAAAGCAAGACTTGTATGAAAATGATATTCACAAGTTGAAGGAATATATTTTTTGAATGTTCTTGGCATTTTTAGCTCATAAAGACTTCATTCAAAGTGTATCAGATGGATGTCAAGTCTACATTTCTGAATGGAGAATTGGAAGAATTATATATGGAGCAATTGGAATTTTTTTAGCTGTCAGACAAACCAAACATGGTTTGCAAGTTAAAGAAGGCACTATATGGACTTAAACAGGCTCCCAGAGCTTGGTATGCAAGGTTGGATAGATAATTGAGACAACAAGGATTCAGTAAAGGGTCTGTAGACAACAATCTTTACTTCAAAGTCGATAAAAACAAAATGTTGATAGTTTTGGTATATGTTGATGACATTATCTTTGGTGGAAATGAAGGTATGTGTAAGAAATTTGCAAAAGAGATGCAAAAATAATTTCAAATGTCTATGATTAGTGAGTTGAATTTATTCCTTAGACTTCAAGTAAATCAAACTGACAAAGGGATATTCATTTCACAATCTAATAATGTTAAGGAAATGTTAAAGAAGTTTGGAATGGATGACTCCAAACCGGTCTGTACCCTTATGGTAATCGGATGTAAGCTGAGTAAGGATGATGAATCTGCTAAAGTTGATCAGAGCATGTACAGATCCATGATTAGTGGACTATTGTATCTTACTGCTACTAGACTAGATATCATGCGTGCAATATGTTTAGTTGCAAGATTTCAAGCAGAACCTAAGGAAGCACATGTTACAGTTGTAAACAGGATATTCAGATATCTTAAGAGAACTCCAAATTATGGGCTATGGTATCTGAAGGATAATGATTTCACATTGAATGCCTATACTAATGCAGATTGTGCTGGTTGTGTAGATGACTGGAAGAGTACAAGTGGTAGTGCATTCTTCCTTGGAGGAAGATTATTTTCATTGTTGAGTAAGAAACAAGATTCGGTTTCTTTATCTACTGCACAAGATGAGTACATTGCAGTAGCATCCTACTATACACATGTATTATGGATGAAGAAAACCTTGAAGGACATAGGTGTGTTGTGTTATGAACCTATCTCTATATTTTGTCACAATACAAGTACTATAAACATTTTGAAGAATCCAGTGATGCATTCTAGGACAAAGCACATATCTATTAGGTATCAATTCTTAAGGGAGAAGGTGTTGAAGAATGAGGTTAGACTTGAATATTTACCTACCAAAGAAGAAATTTCTGACATATTCACTAAGGCCCTTTCGAAAGATACTTTTGAGTATCTCAGGTGGAAGTTAGGGGTTACTACACCACCTTCCTTGAACTAAGTGCACATGGAGGTCCATCAATCCAGTGGATTCATAGAATCTTCTGGTTTGGACTGATGATAGAGGTCTACTCCTCAAGGGAAGTAGAAATTTGCATTGTTGTAGTATGTGATCTAGGTGCATTCTTAAGGGGGAGTGAATAGAGCTTTATGTGGCAAGAGTTTTTATGCAAAATTTATTATCATTGATGTCAAAGGGGGAGAGAAATTCATGTGAAAAAATTATTCTTGTGCAAGTTGTCTAATCAAAAAGGGAAGAAGAAGTGGGAGATTATGTATGTCGTCTTTGATGGTTTTCTACATCATGTGTTTCCATCAATGGAAAAGGGGGAGATTGTTGCAAGGATGGATGTGTTTGGTGGTGTTGTCATTGATGTTTTCATTGATGTCAACACAGTTCAAGTTGTTTGCAGATGGTACTTGTATAGTTGAGATACTATAGAAGTGCTTAGAGTACATGGAGCTATATTTATGAAGTTGCAATTATGTTTTTGACAAGTTCTTTTGAGAAAATTTATTAAATAATGAAGGCAGTGTTGAAGTGTGTGTTTTGAGTATGCTCTGCATTTCTTCTATGTTGATCATGTGTCTGTGAAGATTTGTAGTTGTGTTCAAAAGCTTTAATGGATAATATATCCCAAGTTTTAGCTTTTGGATTGATGGAGAATGAAAGATGTGTTCACCGGTGTGTGAACTGGTTTGATAGAACTATTTGTTTGTGGACTGGGAGAAATGTTTTGGCTTCGTAGTCTTCTGGTGTTTGGTTTCAGATCTTGCAGATCTAGGAGATGATTCCTATTTTTGGTTTCTGTGTTCTAAAAATTGTGCTTGTTATTTGGTGCTCTGGAAGACCTACTCCAAAGCTCCTTTGTGTTGTTGGTTGGCCCGGTTGGACTATTGAAGAATATTTTGTGAATGAAGATTGTTGCAGTTGATGCGGATGTACCTGAAGGTTTATTAGAGATGGTAAAATTTCTTATGAAGCATGTTGAGTGATCCACGTGTGTTCATCTTGTTGGAGATGTGTGGACTTCAAAGATCATTGGTTTTTTCATTAGGTTTGGTCAACCTGGTGTCTACACGTTACATAAAGATTTTGCATTGAATTAAGGAAGTGTGTGATTGATCCAAGATGTTTTTTGGTTCCTAATTAAATGTGTAATTGGTCCTCTCTCATTATTATCCACCACGGGAATGTTGAGTAGCCAACCTAATTTGAATTTGTAAAATGAATAATGTTTAGCCAACCTTGGAGAATGTTTCTAGGGTTGAAGATGGTATAAAAGAAAATCAAGTTGTTGTGAATTAAATATCAAGCAAGTGAATTGTGTGAACAAGTACAAAAAGTAGACTATGCAAGAGCAAATGAAGGCAACAACACTTTGATGTGTTAGATTCCTGAAGGAAGTGACCTGATGGTATCTACTATATTTTAATAAAGTTGTGAGTGTGTGGAACCTTTGTGGTGGATCTTTATTTATCTTTTTTTTTTTGTAGGTAGTGAGCCTGTGTATCTAGTATTGTATTATTACTATATTGTGAGCTAATCCTCACTGTGATTTTTCCCTCATTGGGTTTTCCACATAAATCTGGTGTCTCTGGCGTTTTCTTTCTATTATTTTCATTTCATTTTTACACTTAATAATAGATTAAGTTAAAGTGAAATTGATTAAGGTTAGAAGTAAAGTAATTTGATACAACTGATTCACCCCCCCTCTCAGTTGTCTTGTGCATTTCAACACAATGATGGATGGGATGGATATGTTTTGTGAAACCAATGGTGTGGATGAACCAATCGGGGGATTGGATAAAGATGTCCCTATTTGCATTAAGGTTTGACCTTGTGTTAGGGTGTTGGCATGCCCTTGTTGGTATACTTGAGACACTTGGCCTATACTTCCTTGTAGATTGTTGTGCTCACTTGTGGTACTCATGAGGATGGATGATGATGGGTACCTTCGATATGTTAAGGTAGTCATGGACTCATGAAGTGTAAGTGGTTGATGTTGATGTAAGGGGTGTTTGGGAATGGTAGAAGTGTCAAATATTGGTGTTCTAGTGGTGGATGGATTGGTGTTGAGAGTATCCAAAAGTGTGTTGCTTTTGAATGGGAGAGTATATCCAAGGTCTTTAGCAAGACTAACTGCAATATTAGGAGTGGATATTTGATTTAGCAATGGAGTTTTTTGGAAGGTAGATGAAGTCAAGCCTTGTGCCAATGATTGCACAACAAAAGATGGGGAATTCAGAGCAATGTTTTCTAAGGCTTTATGTTCTTATTTGTACTCCATGATTTCTTCCTTAGTGAGTCTAAATGGGTTGTTTTTGATGTCTTCTATCTCATATGGCCCTGATGGAGACGAGGGTTGTTGTGATGGGGTAACTTGACTTCTTGGATCAAATTTTAAAGGATTAGGATCAATTGAGGTGAATGTGACTTTGGTTTTCTCCACAATTCTCTTGTGTTGTGATCTTGTCTTTACCATAAATTTTGGCTCACCTATGGGAGAGGTGTGTTGATAATTATAGTGTTTGAACTCTCTAGTTGACTCAAATCTAGGTAAAAGGGATTCTCTAAGCCTTTTTGGAGCAATTATGATAATGGGAGATGAAAAGGTGGATGATGTGGGAAGTGATCTTTGCAAACGTTTTGGGACAACACTTTTGACTTAAGTTTTATTTTTTGATGTTTGGATAAAGGATATTTATGAAGTTGGAAATCTTTAGGGTAGATTCATGACCTTCAAGAAAAGTTAGTTCAAAGATGATAACTAACTTAACCAAATGCATGGAAAAGGATTAATTTCACATACAAAGTAGCTAAGTTAGGGGTTAGTTTTATAGATGTTTAAGTCCAAAAGTTTTGGTGTATTTGAATTTTTTGTAAATTTTGGTGAAGTGAAGGATGAATTTTGATGAAGGGGTGGATGAAATGTTTGACCCAATGTTGACCGAGAGTGAACTTTTGTTTGATAAGACCAAGTAGTGAGAAACATGCTAGACCTTTAAAGTTTTCAAATCCTAAAGATTTAACGATTTAGAGAAGTTCAAGATCATGAAAAAGACTAGGATTTTGACTCCAAAAGAATGCATACAAGTTTGGATTGTTCCTTGAAGCACATTTATAGAAGTTCCTTACTAGCCTATTTCTATTTTGGTAAAGTGCTAAAAGGTGTCTTTTGATGGATTTTGGACTATGATGCCTATGTTTGAAGTGATAACTTGTAGGCCTTCTCTTGGGGATTTTGATTTTTCCTGAGATCATTTAGAGAAGTCTAAGATTATGGAAAATAGGATATTTATTGCCACATGGGTGGTGGTAATAGGGATCGTCTGGCCTCAATATCGGTTTGTTCCTCTTATTCATCTAAGATGTTTGTTGTGTTTCTCCACTGAATGGGTGTTTCCTTTGTTTCAAAAGTGAAGCTCCTCAAACTAATAATTATATCAGTTTGTTCTCCTTTAATGAGTTCAAAGATTGGTTGAATGATAGTGGGAGTAAGGTTGGGTTGTTCAATTGGCACGATCAATCACCAAATGGTCATGTGGGGTTCAATTTGTCAATTTATCTTTCTTAAATGAGTTTCTTTTTACCACAAACACTTGTCTTGATTAAGTTTCAAGACAAGTGTAAACCAAAATAAGGAAAATATTTTGGTTAACTTTGGAAAATATGGATTGAGATGTAAACCAAAATATTTAGAAGTCTCTAAGAATAAATCCTTAGGACAAGGATTGATATCAAGGTTTTGTCAAAAGGTATCCATACTTAGACCAAAGGGTTTGAAATTTTGAAAAGACTTTGTTGATGTTTTTTTGTAATATTTTGGAACCAAGCAAAGTATTAAACTGACTCATGAGCATTTAGCACCCTACGTTCAGAAGATACTACTTGCTAAATCCTCACTTGGATTTCTCCAAACACTAAGACAATGTAAACACTTTGAGATTTGGCAACACTAGCTCCCCCTTACATGGCACACACTTCTTGAGACCATCAAATCTCAAATCCTAAAGATCCGAAGATCCTAAGGATTTTCCTGTTTCAACAATGAATAGAAAAATGTGGGGCATCTTTGGAAGGATGGTTCCTGCACTAGCAAGCATAAAGGTTTTTGGATTCTAAACAACCGGTTCTTAGTAAGGACGTCCATTCAAGGTGGTCATACACACGGAAAGATTAGCTCAAGATTATTTCAATAAAGAGGCCTCTTAGTCCCTTCCTAAGAATGGATTTTGGCGTGTCACACGGACACTAGGGGTGGAACTTGTCAATATGACACAATCACACCTATTGTTTATGACTTTTGTCACAAACACATTTTCTTTATAACGGTTTGAAAGAGCTTGGCTTTAGCTCATTACGGCTTGGTTCATTCTCACCTTTCGAAGCAGGGTGGCAGGCCCTCTAAAGATATACAAAAGCAAGGAAGTACATTTTTTATTTGATCTCCTAGATTGCATGAAGCAAGGAGAGAGAATACACAATTCCTTTTTCTCACATTATCATGCGGTTCATTTTAAATCCAAATCAAAATATGTGGGTGGTTATACAAAATGTCAAAGGAATGCATTTGATTCTCAATATCATTGAGTGGAACAAGAGAAGAGCATACGCATTCAATGACAAAAATGTAAACCACAAGGCATGACAAAAACTTGTTAATTTTAACCTTCAAAGAAAAATTAAGTTCATTTTAAGCACCAAATTGGGTATGGAAGTTGTATTGATCAATTTTAAGCCAACAAGCAAAATGATGTGAGGGTTCAATTTTAACCAATTTGAGTGTTCATTTTAAAACCCAATTAAAAGCTAGTGTGGTCCTAAAGTGTGAAACAAAAAGCATGATAAATGGGTTATAATTGCCCCAAAAGTGCCTAAACACTTGTTATAATTATATGATTTAAAAACAAGAATGCTTCTTCACTCTGAATTTTATTGTCCAACCTACAAAACCCAATTAGCCTAAGAAAGCAAGAAGTCAGTGATGTGTCGAAAAGTAGATAAAGTTAGGAATTTAAAGCACATGTTATAAAATTATTCATTGTTTTTTCTTACCAGATAAAAGCGTCTCCATTCATGATAGTGTCACCATAAATCAAATGAGTGTCACTTTGGTGAAAATAGTGTTGCTCTACAGTAAGACAGTGATGACGAAAGAGTCCCTATTTAGTGGTGTCGTCATTTTTAAATTCTTGATACTTCTAAAACGTATTAGCATCATCATTTGTTTTAATCATTGCCATTTTTTTTATTAGGCATCGTTGTATCAGCTTAAAAATCATCACTATATGGTAACACCTGACAAAGGTGTTGCTGAAATCTCCTAGATTGTCATATCTACAAAACCAAAAAAAAACTTTGAGAGAAAAAATCATTAAATGTGATCGGTAATGCCCTCCTTCTAGCCAAAAATGTGACTGACGGATTAGTATTGACTGACTACACTTGATTCATGGGGATACGAAGCATAGTTATGCCACTAAACATCAATCCCAATAGAGATCATTCAAATAAACAATAAACTAGGAATCCATTAAAACTAACATGTTAAACTATGAAAGCTTCAAAACACCTACTTTAATCCATTGAAACTTATCCTATTGGGAGAGTGGTTTCACGTTGATGTGGAACGGTGACCATTTTCCCAATCCCTTAGATAATGAGCTTGTCTCAATCAATTCAATTGAAGAAAACTGATATGTGATGAAACATGATTTGAAGCTAAATGAACATGATGCAAGCTATTTTAACATGATTTATGATGAAATGATCAAAATGCGTAATTGAAAATCTAATCTAAATAGATTTTAAACTAAAAATATTCAAACCCTAATTAACCAATAAGCTAAACGTATGCATCTATGTTATCATGGAAGCCATTATTGAAAGCTAAGCTAATATTTAAGTAATTAACCTAAAATGATGTAAAATATGAGTGCAAATGCAAGTGATTTTAATAGCATAAGTTTGATGTTAAAATATGGATCTATTTGTCTCCAAATAGTGATCTATTTATAGGAGATCAAATGATAAATGAAGGGTTGAGATCAAAATGGTTAATCAATGCTCAAGGATGAAAGAAAGATGAAACATGGATCATGGATTCTCATCAACGGATGAGAATCAATGATCACATGGATCAAGGAAAGAATCAAGGGTTCTCATTCCTTCAAACAAACACACATTTAACTTCCACAAGAAGTCTTGTAAGTTAACTTGCATATGAAGTCTTCTAAGTTTGTTATGAAAGAGAATATTCCTTTTTTCAAATGAGTGAGGAGGGAGAATACTCCTTAGAATATTCTCATGGGTGAGGAAAATAGATACTTAGCAAATTAAAACAAAGTTTTAATGTGCAAAAGAGGAAGGAATATTCTATGGGAATATTCATTTTGGAGGAATGTGCGAAGGAGGAATATTCCCTTACAAGTGGAGGCAAATTAGATTTATTAGTAATTTGATAATTAAATAAATTTTTAATTATGCAAATTAGGGGAATTAGATGATGTTCATTAAATAAATGTTTTAATGAAAAAGGGGAAAGTGGAATGATATTTAATTAAATAACTTAGGGTTATTTAATTAAATAAGAGGACTTAGGGGATTAAATTAAATAACTTGTTGTATTTAATTTAATAGGATGAAATGTTAGCATGAAAGGGGATGAATTAACCTAATTAAATTAATTAGGTTAATAGATGAAAATGACATAATTAATTAAATATCTAGGCTAATGTAATCAATTAAGCGAAAAGGGGATGGGTTTAGGAGGAAATGGTGTTAGTATACTCAATTCAAGTGCATGATACCATTCAGGACATTTTTAAGGATCTATAATTACAACTACCACTTAGTGGCTGCAAAAACAATAAGGAAGAATGCATCTCATAATGGCCTTTAGCCTTGGCTTAAATTTCAAACAAAATTCCTTTAAACATGCCATCAATTGAGGCTTATATGCCTCTTGATGGTATTAAAATTACTTAATTGCTTGTTTTTAAAAGCTTGGCAAATCTGCCAATAAATGAACTTTTATATTATATATAGTATATGTATATATATATAATTCATTGTATATATGTATATAGATATACTCGATTATATATACCATATATTGTGTATATATACTAATATATATACTTATATATTTTATTTTATTTTATTTAACACATTTTAACGATTGTCGAGTTGACTTCATAAACAAAATTGGCAAATCAAAGAAACAAAATTATTTAAAAACATATAACACAAATCACTTTATTTTCCTTATTGAAAAAATGAATAGACAAGACTCGACAAGGTTAACCCAACCTTTCCACTCGAATCACCCAATTTTTGACAAAACACGATAATTAACTCAATGATAGGATTAGGGTGGACCTATGTGAGTGTGTGCAAAAAATCAAATGGAATAAACCTATTTAGTTCCATAGTCTATATTCCTCTCTTTGGTGATACTCTCCGTCTCCCTCTAGAGGGAAAGAAAATAGTCTTGTATTTCACTTAAAATTCAAATCAAATAGTTAGTTGTTATTAATTGTGACATCATCATAATCTTGATTTAATATCATTAATAATCATAAAAATTAAAATGTGTTGCATTACATATAATCTCATCATAATGTTAAATAACATAAAATCATCATCAGATATCAATATGCACTTTAACGTAAATAGTTAAAAGAAACTGGTAAAATAAAATTGGGGTGTAAAATATCTCCCCCCATAAGAATCATCATCCCTGATGATTTAGAGTAGCATAACAAAACCATAAATAAGTTTTTCTTTAGAAATTTTAAGAAGCATGAAATAAATGAGGAAATTTCTAGAAAATTTCATTATAGTCCCCCCATGTAGCATTTTCCTCTATATATTGGTCCCATTGGACATTACACTAAGTCTCTCTGTTACGTAGGTGGAGCCTACATGTTTCAAGCACTTTGAGAGGCTTGGTCATTACCACCCATGGGTCCTATACCTACAGTGTATTCTAGTCAAGAACATGATCAACACTTGTTATATACTTTTTAAGATAAGATACATGAAACACATTATGCATCCGAGCAAGAGCTAGTGGTAGAGAAATTATGTAGGCAACCAGGTTGATCTCTTCAAGAACTTCAAAGGGACCCTCATATCTAGGAGCTAGTTTGGATGACTTTCCAAAATTTATGGACTCTTTTTGGGTTTGACTCCCAAAAGCACTTTTTCTACTTCTAAGAAATATCTTGGTATATGCTTAGCATCAACATAACTTCTTTGTCTATAATTCACATTCGCTAATCTTTTCTTGATCAACTTGATTTTCTCTTCCATTTTTGATAACATTTCCAAATCAAGGCTAATCCTATCTTCTATCTTATCCCAAATTATAAGAGTTTGACACTTTCTTTCTTATAGTGCTTCAAATGGAGCCATCTTTATTATAGAATGATAGAAATTTTTATAAGAAAATTATATAAGCGGAATATAATCCTCCCACTTGTATTACTGATCCATGCAATACATCCTCAAAAAAACTTCCAAAACTTGGTTTACTCTTTTTGTCTAACCATCTAGCACAGGGTGATAAGCTAAGCTTATATTCAATTGAGTTCCAAGTGAAGAAAATAAGGTTTGTCAAACCTTGATGTCATGTGTGCATCCCTATCTAAGAAGATCTTCTCAGGAAATTTGTACAACCTAAACAAACTTACGAGCTATGATTGATGCTCCATATATTAGATTCCCAAGTAAGAAATGAGCTACTTTGGTGAGTCTATCCACCACTACCAAAATAGCATTATGCCTATTTTATAGATATAGGAAGACCTTGTACAAAATCCGTACTAATTATTTTCCACTTTCACTCCAAAAGCTCATGAGGATACAGAAGTCTTGTCGGGTGATGATGTTCAACTTTTACCCTCTGGCATTCCAGACATCTAGACACACATCTTGCAACATCCCTCTTCATTCATTTCCAGAAACATAGTGGTTTCACATCTACTAGAAGTTTTATCACTCCAAGATGTCTTGAATATGGTGCAAAATGAACTTCTTTCCACATGATATTCCTTAACTCCTCGAAGTTCAAAATGTACATGTTGAACTAGACAACTGAGAGGGCGGTGAATTAGTTGTAACATAATTTTAACCTTAAAGAACTTCCACTGAAACATTAGATAAATCAGAAATCCTTTACTTTGCTAATATGATTAATCATTAAATGCAAAAGAAAAAACTAAAAAGAATCACACATACACAATAACACTAGATTTACATGGAAAACCCAATAAGTGAAAAACCATGATGAGGATTAGATCACAATATAAATAATATCAAAAGTGATTAAAAAGGCTCACGAATCACTGTCCAGATCAGGACTCACTATCCAACAAGTGTTAACCACTCGGAGTGCTCACTGCCACATAGATACAAAGAAGATAGAAGAGATTTGTTACAAAGAGAAGACAATCTTAATGAAACAGAGATTTCCACCGTAATTCGCTCACACACTTGCAGACATACATGAATGATAGAGTACACCTTCAACTCACTACATTTGAAAACTCGACAATTAGATTTCACACTAATCTGCTCAGCCACACACTATATTTCACATCTATTTTTGTATCTATCTTTCTCTATTTCTTTGCACACCTTTCACCAATATCTCATCTTGTATTTATACCATCTTTAACTTTGAAACATTTCCAAAGTTAGCCACACACCATTTTCATTTACAAATTCAAATTAGGTTGATTCCAAAACATTCTAGGGTGGAAGTAGAATGAGGGTGACACAACCACATGCTTCCATAAGCCTCGAATGTAGTGTTAAACATAAGGTCATCCAAACTAGTGTAAAACACATAAATCAATTAAGCACACAAAACCTTAACATGATCCAAACTTTTCATATAACAAAATTTACTTGAAAACATTCCCAACATCTTATCCTAAAAACCGTAAGTCATAATACTTGAATAAGAAGCGATCTAGAGCAACCATACTTCTCCCGAACCTCAGCCAGATACACTGAAAAACATAGTTCATAACTAGTGAACACAACTCACACTGAATAATGATCCAGACCCCAAAATCTGGATATAGCAACTTCCAATAACCATGATCAACATAATTGAACCACACAAACATAGGAGAAAATCTCAGAGTAAAACCCGGAGCAACCACTAAATACCTACAACCTTTCTTCATTATAATTTTCTCAATATCCTCGACATAAAAAGCTAATAACCATTATCCATAACATCAATGACAACAACAACCAGTGGAGACCCAGTTAACCAATTGACATTAGTGACAACACCTTCATAATTTATTCATACTTGCAAAAATCTCCCCCTTTGTCATTGATGGCAACACATGATGTGAAAAAACATCAAAGACAACAAGCCAACTTTGAACACACTTTCACATGATTTTACAATTTTGTTTCTCCACTTTGTAGATAATATTTTTCACATGATACTCTCTCTCTCAGCTTTCTCTCCCCCTTTGAAATTAATGAAAAAGCATAAATATATTTTACATTGATTTCCCTTTTGAAATTAAGAATAAAATACTCTTTCAGTGACAACACATGACACTACCTACTCCCCCTGAGAGGTAGCCACCAAAACATCAGTCCAAAAGAAAATAGATACATAGACCCACTAGATTGATGCATCTCCATATGTATCTAGTTTAAGAAAGGAGGGGTAATGACCCCTAACTTCTCTCAGAGATACTCAAAAGTATCTTTAAGAAGAGCCTTCATAAATATGTCAACAACTTGATCCTTCATAGGTACATACTCAAGTTTTACTTCATTTTCCACAACCTTCTCTCTCAAAAATTCATACCTTATAGATATATGCTTTTTCCTTGAGTGCATCAATGGATTCTTTGAAATGCTAATTTCCCTTGTATTATCGTAGAAGATAGAAATAGGATTAGCATATTTTAATTTGATATCTTTCAATGTTTGTCTCATACATAAAACTTGTGTACAACAAGATGTTGCGGAAGTATACTCGGCTTCGGCAGTGGATAAGGAAACTAAATCTTGATTTTTACTTAACCAAGCCACCAATCTACAACGAAGAAATAATGCACCACCACTTGTACTTTTTCTTTCATCTACATAACCAGACCAATCTACATTTGTATAAGAAATTAGTGTAAAATCAATGTCCCTAGGATACCATAAGCCATAATCTGGATTGCCATTCAAATATCTGAAAATTCTCTTAATAGTAGCAACATGTGTTTCTTTAGGATCTTCTTGAAACCTAGCCACAAGACAAACTGCATGCATGATATCCAGTCTAGTAGTAGTTAAATACAATAATCCACCAATCATAGATCTGTATTTTCTTTGATCAGCCTTATGTGAATCATCATATTTACTAAATTTGCAACTAGTCACCATAGGAGTGCATACCGGTTTGGAACCATCCATTCAAAAATTCTTCTACATTTCTCTTACATACTTTGACTATGAATAAAAATCCCTTTCTCTATCTGATTGACTTGTATCCCAAGAAATAAATTCATCTACCAAACATAGACATTTCAAATTCTTTTTGCATCTCTTCAGCAAACATTTTACACCTAGTTTCATTCCCTCCAAAGATAATGTCATCAACATATACAACCACTGTCAAGATCTTGTCATTTTCAATTTTAAAATATAGATTACTATCTATCATACTTTTGTTGAAACATTGTTAAATCAAATATTTGTCTAACCTTGCATACCAAGCTCTACAAGCTTGCTTCAATCCATATAAATCCTTCTTTAATCTGCAAACCATATCTGGTTGATCTGACAACTGAAATCCTTCTGGTTGCTCCATGTAGACCTCTTCCTCTAATTCACAATTCAAGAATACAAACTTAACATCCATCTGATAGACTTTGAATGCTAAAAACATCATGATAGCTTCTATTCCTATCACTAGAGCAAAAGTCTCTTGAAAATCTATACCTTCCACTTGTGAGTAACCCTTACACACAAGCCTTGCTTTATTTCTAACTACTTCTCCATTCTCATTCAACTTGTTTCTAAATACCCATTTTGATCCAATTTTATTTTTATCTGTCAGTCTAGGGACCAATTCCCAAGTTTGATTCTTCTCAATCTGCATAAGTTCTTCTTCCATAGGTTTCATCTGATTTTCATCATTACATGCTTCACTCATAGTCTTTGATTCAATCTTAGAAAGTAAACATGGATTTATCTCACCAGTAGCAACAACTATGTTTCTTGTCAATGCTCCTTTCCTCTTGTCTCCAATGATTTGATCTTTTGAATGATTTTTCTACACATATTTAGGTGTCTTTGGGGACACCACCGAAGCTTCTTCTTCATTTTTCTTCTCTTGTTCTTCCATAACTTCATCAACTCTTACACAATCAGTTTCATCAGATACATATTCATCAACTTTAATTGAATTCTCCATTGCTTCATTAACCTTGGCATTTTTCCTTTCTACAATCTTCCGTAGTCTTTTATTGAAACATATGTAAGCTTTTCTCTTAGTAGAATATCCAATAAAAATACCTTCATCACTTATAGCATCAAACTTCCCTAAATTTTCTTCATCCCATCTAATATAACATTTGTTTCCAAATACCTTGAAATACTTAACAGTAGGAATTCTTCCACACCATACCTCATAGGGAGTTTTAGAACTGTTTGATTTTGCTTGAAGTCGATTGAATACATAAACAACAGTGTGTATAGCTTCTTTCCAATAAACTTCTGGTAGATTAGCTTCAGTAATCATTGATCTTGTAGCCTCCTGAATCATTGTGTTCTTTCTTTCAGCAGCTCCATTCTACTAAGGAGTTCTTGGAGTAGATAACTATCTTTTTATTCCATTTACTTCACAAGACATATTAAACTCATGGGAGGTGAATTCACCACCTCTGTTAGACTGCAAGCACTTTATTCTCAAATTTACTTCATTCTCTACCATAGCTTTGAATATCTTAAATCTATCTAATGCATCATATTTTTCTCTAAGAAAGGTAACCCATGTATACCTAGAATAATCATCAATCAAAATAATATACATTTCACCTTGTAGACTTCTCACTCTTGTAGGACCACAAAGATCTATATGAATCAAATCTAGTAATCCAGTAGTAGATTGTTCCTTTGATCTGAATTTGTTTCTATCTTGCTTTCCAAACTGACAATTCTTGTACATAGCATTAATAGGCTTTATAATCCTTGGTAAATCTTTTATGGCTTGCACTGCACTGATCGTCACCAAGTTATCAAAATTCCTATGACATTATCTAGTGCCATAGTCAACTATCATTAATCTGAGTCATAAAGAAACTTCCATTAGCACCCTTAAGTTGATATATATTTCCTTCAAACTTCTTTACTACAACAATCACTATTCCAGATCCTTTCTTGATTTCACATGTCTCATCCTCAAATACAAGATTATATCCTTTACTACACATATATCCAACACTCAAGAGATTATGCCTTAAACCCTTAACACAGTAAACATCATCTGTATTATGCTTGCCATCAAAACTTATTGAATCTATCCCACAAATTTTAGCATAAGTATCATCTCCAAACATAGCTAAGCCTCCATCATATTTTTTAAGTTTAACAATCTTACGCTTATCACCGTGCATGTGATGTGAACAACCATTATCAACAACCCAATAGATTTTTTCTTGTTTAGCATGTAGGGAAGATATCACAGTATCTTCATCTTTCTTTGAGGACATCCCTTCACCTATCTTTCAGTATTAGTAGAAGTAGATTCATCTTTTATAGCCAAAAACAAGCATTCATTATCATCAAAATCTCCATAATCAGATTCTTCATTAGAAATACTAGCATCCTCATTTACATAATATGCTATGTTGGTCTTCTTACCTTTATTTTTTGTGTTAAATCTTTCTTTGTTCTTCTTAGCTCTTTCCAGACATCTCAAAGCATAATGACCTATTCCTCCACAACTAAAGTGTTTAAAGGGTAACTTACCTTCATACTTACTAGAGCCTTTCCTCATTCTTCTCACACAGTTAGCTTCTACTTCATAAAGGTTTTCTTCATCTAGATCTTTAGCTCTTGTAGCCTTTAAATCAAATTTTGACTTGGATCCATTTCTCAAATTTGGTTTTCTCATCTCAAAAGATGTTAGAGTTACCAATAATTGATCTTTGGTATGTCTTGTAATCCATATATTCTTCAATAGAAAATACCTTTTCATTGTATGCATCAAGAATATTTCTAAGAATCTTCTTCACAATTGTGGGTTCATCTACTATAGCACCAAGTCCTCACATTCCACCTACCAGCTCATCCACTCTTTGTACATAGGATTTAATGTTCTCATCTTCATACATATGCAGGATCTCAAACTGTGCCTCCAAATTTTATAACTTTACTTCTTTGACCTTTTCATCACCTTTGTGTATCTTTTCTAAAGCATCCTAAACTTCTTTAGCAGTCTTCAAATTTTGACATTTAGTCAACTCAGAATGTGAAAGACTATTCTTTAGAATGAACTTCACCTTATTGTTTGCTTCATGTGCCTTAATTTCGTCAGTTGTACTTGGACCATTAGCTAGAGGAGTGTAAGTAGTCTTATAAGCTTTCTCAACATCATATCCACAATACTCCAGATATCCCTCCATCTATATTTTACATATTGCATAATTAGCTCCATTGAACCTAGGATACTCAAAAGTGATTTTAACTACTATCCCAAACCTTCCTTATGTAGTTAAGCTCCTCTCCAAGGAACCAAGCTCTGATAACAATTGTTGAACAAGAAAACTGAGAGGAGGGGGTGAATCAGTTCTAAAAAAAAAAATCTTTAATAGCTTCCACCAAAAAAATAGATCAATCACAAATCCTTTACTCTGTTAATATGATTAATCATTAAATGCAAAAGCAAAAACTAAAAAGCATCACACATACACAATAACACCATTTTTACGTGGAAAACCTAATAAGGAAAAAACCATGATGAGGATTAGCTCATAATATAAATAATATGAAAACTAATTACAAAGGCTCACTGATAGAGAAGGCTCACTACCAAAAATAGGACTCACTGTCTAGATCAGGACTTAGTGTCCAGATCAGGACTCATTGTCCAACAAGGGTTAACCACCTGGAGGGCTCAGTGCCACATAGATACAAAGAAGATAGAATATATTTGTTACAGAGAGAAGACAATCTCAATGCAACATATATTTCCACCACAATTCACTCACACACTTGTAGACATGCATGAATGATAGAGTACACCTTCAGCTCACTGCATCTAGAAACTTGGCAATTAGAATTTGCACTAATCTACTCAACCAAACACTATATTTCACATTTATTTTCACATCTATATTTCTCTATTTATTTACACACCTTTCACCAATATCTCATCCTATATTTATACCATCTTCAACTTTGAAACATATCCAAAGTTAGCCACACACCATTTTCATTTACAAATTCAAATTAGGTTAGTGCCAAAACATTCTAGGGTGGAAATGGAATGAGGGTGACACAACCACACACTTCAACATGCTTCCATAAGCCTCTAAGGTAGTTTTAAACACAAGGTTGGCCAAACCAATGTTAAACTCATAAATCAATTAAGCACTCACAACCTTAACATGATCCAAAATTTTCAAATAACAAATTAACTTGAAAACATTCCCAACAACTTATCCTAAAAACTACAAGTCATAAGACTCGAACACGAAGAAATTTTTAGCAACTACATTTCTTCTAGACCTCAACCAAATAAATTGAAAAAAATAGTTCACAATTAGTGAACATGACTCACACTGAACAATGATCCAAAACCCCAAAATCAGGATATAGCAACTTCCAACAACCATAATCAACATAACTAAACCGCACGAACATATGAGCAAATCCCAAAGTAAAACTTGGAGCAACCACTGAATACCTACAACCTTTCTTCACTACAATTTTCTCAATATCCTCGACATAAGTAGCCAATAACCATTATCCATAACATCAATGACAACATCTACCAATGGAGAACTAGTTAACCAGTTGATATCAATGACAACACCTGCATACTTGCTTCATACTTGCAACATTACATTCTTCTTTTGAACCTTAACAATCCATCTAGTTCAAAATAGAACCCATCATACCTCAAACCTTAAGGATTGTCTAATGGAGCTTTCTTTACTTTTTCATAGTACTCATCTCCCGTGAACTTTTATAATACCTAGTTTTTGAAATATTAGTAAATAGAGATCGTCAAGGAAATGTGTCTCCTTCGACTCAAAGCATCCACTACTTAGTTTTCCTTGCCATTAATATAACTTATCTCAAAATCATACTTAGATATCAACTCTAACCATATTCTCTTTTGAGCATTGAGATGTGTTTGGGTGAATAAATATTTTAGACCTTGATGGTCCAACCTTAACTCAAAAGGTTTTCCTAGCAAATAATGTCACCAGATTTGTAATGCATGCACAACTACTACTAGCTCAAGATCATGAGGAGCATAATTCTTCTCATATGTCTTTAATTTCCTTGACTCATAGGCAATAACTCACCTTTTTTGCATAAGAACACTACCTAATCCTTCTCCCAATGCATTAGTGATAATTATAAAATGACCTTCTCGATCAAGGACTTTTAGTTTCAGAGCCAAAGTTAACTTCTCTTTTAGCATATCAAATGCCTCCTGACATTTTTTTGACCAATAAAATTGCTTACTTTTTCTTTATAGAGAAGTGATGGGATAGGAAATCTTAGAAAAGTTAGAACAAACTTTCTCTAATATCCTGCTAAACCATGAAACTATGTACTTCGTGCACATTTTTTGGTGTAGGCCACTCCAAAATGGTCTTGATCTTTGTTGGATCTACTACAATTCCCTCAACTAAAATTACATGACCTAGATACTATACTTCTTTTTGAAAGAAAGTACATTTTGGGATATTTCCATACAACTTGTGCTCTCTTAGACATTGAAGAATGAACTATAGATGTTGGAGATGTTCCTCTTCATTCTTCGAATATATAAGAATGTCAACCAAAAATAGTAGAATAAAATTATCTAGGAAATCTCTAAATATATTGTTCATCAAATTTATGAATGTTGCAAGGGAATTCATTAATACAAAAGGTAAGACTGTGAATTTGTAGTTCCCATACCTTGTTCTAAAGGTTGTTTTGTGAATATCTTCTTCATTGAGCCTTAATTTATGGTATCTGGATTGTAGATCGATCTTTGAAAATATTGTTGCCCCACACATTTGATCAAAAAGATCATCAATATGTGGTAAAGGATATTTTTTCTATATCAT
Source organism: Sequoiadendron giganteum (assembly GCA_007115665.2). Taxonomy (NCBI): domain Eukaryota; kingdom Viridiplantae; phylum Streptophyta; class Pinopsida; order Cupressales; family Cupressaceae; genus Sequoiadendron; species Sequoiadendron giganteum. The sequence continues at coordinate 461,448,790 of CM021106.1, forward strand.
TTCTTTGTTAAGCATATGATAGTTTATACATAAGCACAGGGTACCATCCTTTCTAAAAAATATCACTAGTGCTCCCCAAGGTGAAACACTAGGTCTAATCAATCCTTTAGCCAACAGTTCTTGCAACTAAGCCTTTAATTCCATCAAATCTGTTGTGGCCATTTGGTATGGAGCTTTGGATATTGTTTCTAAACCTAGAATTATATCTATGGAGAAATCAAAATCCCTTTTAGGATGTAATCCAAGAATTTCATTTGGAAACACATCCTCAAAATTTCAAAGAGATGGGTAATTCTCCATATCAAGCTTTCCTTGTTCCATAAGATCCTCATCTTCAATCCCTTGGAATTTTTGAGACTCACAGTACATTAAGTCATCTTGAAAGATAAACTCCTTGAAATCTTCTAACTTCTTTTTTCCTGCAAAGAGTTGACACCCTTTTTTCTTGGCCCTCTTTAATTGCATGGAAAATATTTTCCTTAAGTTGACTTCTCTAGGAGTGCCTTATAGGAAAACTTTGTTCCCTAGATCATCTAGACACTCTACTATTTTTCCAAAATAGTTTTTCTTAGCCTTATGCCTCCACAACCAGTTTATTCCTAAGACAACATCATAGGAACCCAAGGGTGCTACAAAATGGTTCACCTCAGTTGAGAAACTTGAAAGATCAACCTTGGCTTCAAATAGGCATTGCTCTACCTGAGACTTTGTCTGGTTAGCATACTCTATTAACTAGGGTTTTCCCATATAACTAGCTCTTCTAGGAAATTTATTTAATACTCTTGGTGCAATAAAAAATTTAGTTTCACTAGTGTCAATTAAAATTGAAATAGGGACACCAAATAATGTACCTATGGTTTCAACTAGAGTAATCTAATACTCTTCTTATCAATTATCTAATGTTGCATGGATCCTCTATTGAAATTTTTCCTACTAAGTAGGTAAAGGATTACTACGAGGTTGAGCTCCTTGTGACTTATTAGGGATGATTCATGTAATGATCTCTTTTGTGTGAAAAAAATCCTTTGGGAGGTCCTTTCCTTTCAAAAGGCTTCCCCGAATTGTCTCCATTCTTTTTGGAGATATTATTATTCTTCTTCTCGCTCTTGGAATCATTAAAATTATTATGAAAACCCTTATAATTTTTCTTTTTAGACTCCAACTTATCATTCCTCTTCTTGAAAGACTAGGATGATTGAGACCAATTGAACTTTTTATGGTTCTTCTCCTGATAAGAAGATATAGACTTCAACTTTTGTTCCTACTTTATTTATTTAAATCAAAAAATTGGTCCATTTTTATAGGACCATGGACATCTACTTCTCCTCCAATTTGGGCATTCAGCCCCATGATAAATTTCCTTATCCCAAACCTTCTAAAAGGAAAGCAGAGGTACGAAAAGTCCTTCCTAAAGCAAAATCCTCAAGAGAAAAATATAGAAAAAAATTCATTTAACAAGTTACATCCATTTGAGATACACATTCATAGAAAAAAAGAATAGAAAAATTATCATTCACAGAGATAACACCAAATTTGCATGGGTTACGGGAGAAAAACCCACACACCAAGTAAAGTCACTTTGTATTACAGTAAATAGATTACATACAGAGTTATAGACTTCACTCTCAAATTTTAACTCATAGTAGTAATATAATCCCTTAGTCAACCTCACACATTGATTAAAGTTCTCTATGCTCACCCTCTCTATTACAATGCTCATAAAAGCATACAATATAGATTTGCTCAACCACCATTAGGTTTTCATTAATTTCACTATATTCGCCAACAAGCTTCCTTCATCTCAGGCCACACACACCACCATCCAGCATGCATCAAGCCACCCAACAATTAATTTAGTTTCAAAGAATATTACCATATTTTCTCTTAATCAACCCCCGAGTCAAATCATGCATTAAATGCAAACATATCACTATTAGGAAATACAAATTTTGGTCCAATGATCATTGATTCACAATAGCAATGTAGAATCAATTAATGAATTCATGCCACATGCTGACAAATCACTCATCCACCACTTTTTTCTATGATACCATTCAGATTCACCAACTCAACCATCGTCAACTGTTGATCAAAGTAACAAGTGTCAACTGCTCAACTATTTTGTGCACTTCACAAAAGTCTATCGGTCTTGACCACAAAGAATATCAGAGAAAATGTGCACCATTGGATTAGATCCAATCATGATCATCGATCAACATCAAGCCAATCATCACCATGTGGTCCCCACCATCCACGCGGAATCCATATCACTACTGTACAGCTGATGTCACCATCCATTCAGATCAGTCCCACCATCCATCGGGTATGTCGCTGAAAAATCAAACTTCACAACCTCCATTAGAGGTTAGATATTTCTCAAAATCCGTGACATGATGATAACGAGGTCACCAAGTCGAGAGAAAACCAAACTTTAGAACCTCCATTTGGAGGTTAGGAAATTTCCAAAACCCACGACATGGTGACAACACAAGGAAGCTCAGTGTCGCCAAGTTAGGAAATTTTGGAACTCCATGACATAGGTTTCAAGGTTCTAAATTTTGGCGATAGTCCAACAATGAAGACCAACAAAGGGAAAAAGATGCTATCTTTATGAGAGGTTCAAGCCAGCAAGTTGAGGCATATTTTTCCAACAAGATCCCACGTGACGAAGACTTACTGGCTTCCTCTACACTCAAAGTTATTGAAGGTCATAGGCCCCAAGGCCTATTGAGCTGGCACACCACCTATACCTATTTGTGCTTACAAGATTTTTCAATGCATCAGTGACATTCTCCAGAGTATCCACTTTTTCAAGATTAACCTTTCCATCATATCAAGAATGAAATGAAACTGAACATCAACATGCTTCATCCTGGCATGGAAAGTGGTATTTTTTGCCAAAAAAATAGCACTCTAACTATCACAGCAAATTCTAATCTACCCTACATTAAACCTAATATTTGAACACAAATTTCTAAGCCAAACAACTTCTTTGCAAGCATGTATTGCTGCCATATACTCTGCCTCAGTAGTAGATAAAGTGACTACATCCTGTCGCTTGCTCATCCAACTCACTACACCACCAAATAACATGAAGATGTATCCACTAGTGGATCTTCTATTGTCAATTTGCCCTGCCCAATCAAAATCTACATAGCCATGAATGCTAAGAGACCTCTATAATCCAATCGAGTTGAATTGATAACATAAAGCATAATCTGAGGTATCTTTCAAATATCTGAAAAACTCTCTTCACAACATCCCAAAGCGATCTTCCTGGATTAGCCATAAACCGACTAAGTACTCCCATTGCTTGGGAAATTTTTGGCCTTATACAGACCATTTCATACATTAAACTACCAACTACACTTGCATAAGGCACCTTGGTCATGTCCATCTCGGTAGGATATTTTGGACAATCTTCAGCAGATAGCTTCGTTCCCTACAACACTGGAACAACTAGCTGCTTGCAATTAGTCATACCAAATCTCTCCAAGACAGTCTTGATATACTTACTCTGGCTGAACCAAAGCTTTCTACTTCCTCTATCCCTTTTATTTCCATCCCTAGAATATACCTTGTTGCACCTAAATCTTTCATAAACTTTGCAGACAACTGAGATTTTAGATCAAAAAATATAGTCTTACTATTTCCTATGAACATCATGTCATCAACATATAGCGAAATAATAAGAACTCAATCATTTTCAATACTATAATATACACAATGATCTGATTTTGATCTCATGAATCCCAATGACAACACAAAAGTGTCAAAATTTTGGTACCACATTCTAGGAGATTGATTCAAACCATACAGAGATCTATTTAACTTGCAAACCAGACTTTCTTTACCTTTTTCAACGAAGTGCTCAGGCTGGGACATATAAATTTCTTCTTCCATCTCTCCATGAAGAAATTTTGTCTTCACATCCATCTACTCGATCTCTAAGTCATACGCTACTACAAGTGACAAAAGAAATTTGATAGATGTCAACTTAGCAACAAGAGAAAAAATTTCTTCATAATCAATTCCCTCCACCTAGGAATAGCCTTTCGCAACCAACCGAGCTTTATAATTTTCAACACTACCATCCAGACCAGTCTTCTTCTTAAATACCCATTTATAGCCAATAGGCTTTCGCCCTTCAGGCAAAGATACCAAATCCCAAGTATCATTCTTCTTCAATAATGCCATTTCTTCATTCATGGCTTCCAACTAGGAATTTGAATCAAGCATACAAATAGCCTCTTCCACAATCCTAGGCTCATCAGTGCTAGTAATCAAAGCATAGGCACAGTTCGAATCCAACATGGAAAATCCATACCTTTCAGGTTGTCACTTTTCACATGTAGACCTCCTCATAGGTTGAGGCTGAGGTTGTGGTTCTTCATCTTCATAACTCTCAGATTTGTTGGAACTCTCCTTAGTTTTAGGTACACTTTGTAGTTCCTCTTTAGTTGGGCTTTGAGGAAATTCAACTACATCATCCTTCTTTTCTCTTTCTTTTGTCTCTGACTACAAATCAATTACTGAAGGATTCAGCTCACAAAAGATTACATTTCTATTGTACAAAACCTTCTCAGTAATAGGATTATAAAGCTTGTATCCTTTCACACCAACGTCATAGCCAATGAAGATACATTTTTCAACCTTTTTCTCCAACTTTTATCTTTTTGATTTGGCACATAAACATATGCATTGCAGCCAAAAACATGAATATGTCTTAGAGAGGTCTTTTTACTAGACCACGCTTCCAAAGGTGTTTTCTCAACAAGAGCCGAACAAGGTGAATAATTTATCAAGTAACATGTTGTAGCCACAACCTCAATGCAGAACTTATGCTCTAGACCAGCACCGCTTAAGATACTTCTCACTCTTTCCATTAGCATCATGTTCAACCTTTCAACCACTCTATTATGTTGTGGAGTATAAGGCATAGTTTTATGCCTTTTAATCCCATGGTCTTTGCAGTACCTTTTAAAATCTGTAAAACAAAACTCGCCACCATTATCTATCTTCAAACATTTAATTTTTCTTCTAGTTTGATTTTCTACCAAGTTTTTAAACATTTAATGTTTCTTCCAATCTGATTTTCTGCCAAGTTCACAAATTCCCTTCTCGAATAGACATCAATAAAAGAAGTTCATAATATCTAGACTTCAATAAAAACATGAATATTCACTAGACCAAACACATCAGAATGAACATAATCTAGTATGCCAGAATATTTATGAGGACTTGAATAAAATGAAACATGGTGTTACTTTCCATAAATACAATGTTTGCAAAAATTGAACTCAAGGTTACAATCAACAAGCCCTTCAACAAGATTTTTATTTTTCAAGGATTTTCAGCATTTCTCTCCTATGTTACTGAGTCTATGATGCCATAGCATGGTTTTCTCTGCTAGGAGTTTCACCTCCAAAGATTTTGCACCCAGATAAACTTCATTCTCCTTCTCTACACGAGCAGCTTTGTTTGACTTTACAAAGACGTTGTTACATTGAATAGGACGTGCATCCAGCTTCTATAGAGTGCCAATGTGTGCACCCTTAAATAGCACCATTGAGCCTCTAGTCATTTTACAACCTCCACTCAAGAAGGAAACTTGCACACCAACATCAGTCAACTTACTAACAAAAAGCAAGTTACAAGCCAAACCTATTATGTGTAGTATGCCATCAATTCCTTTGATTCTTCTGTTAGGGAATTGGATTTTGACTCTTCCATGGCCAATAATTTCCAGAGTTGAGTCTCTTTCTAGGTACACCTCTCCACCAGCATACTTTTCATACTTAGTGAACCAATATTTGTGAGATGTCATGTGAAAAGATGTGCCTGAGTCAATTAGCCAAACATCATCTGATGCTTGAGTTTCCAAGGCAGCAATGAAGGCATCTGCATCACTTTGAGAAGAGTCGTTGTCCGAAGAGTTATTTTTCTTCATCTTTTTCTTCTCCTTACAATCCTTTTGGATATGACCAACCTGCCCACAATTCCAACATTTCGCCTTGGACTTCTTACCAGGATACTTTGATCTCCCTTCAGATTTGGATTTAGACTTCTTTTCTTTCTTCTTGCTTCTCTCCTCTGATCTACCTCGAACAACAAGAGCCTCCTTGGCCATCTCAGAAGACTTCCTTTGCATCTCTTCTGATAGCAACGAATCAACCACATATTCCATCTTAAAGGTGGTTTTTGTACTTCCAATAGCCATTACCAGATGATCCCATGTGTCAGGTAAGGAGAATAACAAAAGCATACATCAATCCTCCTCCTCTATCTTTACACCCACAGATGCCAACTGAGAAACAATCATATTAAATGAATTCAAATGGTCTTCTATAGATGCACCTTCTTCCATCTTCAAGGAGTATAACTTCTTCCTCAGGAATAACTTATTCACCAAAGACTTCCCCTTATAAATATCACCAAGTTTCTTCCATAATGAAGATGTATTCTTCTCCTCATGAGCGTTCAAGAGTACAAAATCAGCTAAACAAAGTCTTATCAACCCTCTAGCTTTTCTATCTGTGAGGTCCCACTCTTCTTGCTTCATACCTTGTGGCATAGTTTCAGACACAATAATCCAAAGGTCTCTATCCACCAACAGGTCTTCCACTTTCAGCTTCCGCAACTCAAAATTACCACCTTTGAACTTTTCAATGTCTACTCTACTTGATGTGCTTTCCATCTCAAATTGTAAACAAGACAATTAGGTTTTTATTTTGCAATACTCCCACTAAATAGGATTAGCACAAAAAACCAGCCCTACTCACAAGGATAACACAAGTGGACATGCACTAATACCACTTGAAAGGAAAGTAGAGGTTCAGAAATGCCTTCCTAATGCAAAATCCTCAGGAGAGAAATGCATAAAAACATTCATTTAACAAGTTACATCCATTTGAGATACACATTCAAAGAATAAAAGAATAGAAAAATTATCACTCACAGAGATAACACTAGATTTATGTGGGAAAACCCTTACGAGAGAAAATCCCACACACCAAGTAAAGTCACTTTGTATTATAGTAAATAGATTACATATAGAGTTACAAAATTCACTCTCAAATTTTAACTCACAACAGCAATACAATCCCTTGGTCAACCTCACACGTTGATTATAGTTCTCTATGCTCACCCTCTATTACAATGCTCATAAAAGCATATAATATAGAGTCACTCAACCACCATTAGATTTTCATTAATTTCACTATCTTCATCAATAAGCTTCATTCGTCTCAAGCCACACACACTGCCATCTAGCATGCATCAAGCCGCCCAAAACTTAATTCGGTTTCAAAGAATATTACCATATTTTCTCTCTATCAACCCTCAAGTTAGATCATGCATTACATGCAAATATATCACTATCAGGAAATATAGCTTTCAATCCAATGATCATTGATTCACAATAGCGGTGTAGAATCAACGAATTAATTTGTGCCACGTGTCGACACATTACTCGTCCACCACTTTTGACTATCATACCATTCGGGTTCACCAACTCAACCATCACCAACCATTGATCAAAGTGACATATGTCAACCGCTCAACAATTCCACACACTTCACAAAAGTATCGGTCTTCACCACAAAGGAGCCAGGAATAAATGTGCATCGTTGGATTAGATCTAATCGTGACTATTGATCAACATCAAGCCGATCATCACCATGTGGTCCCCACCATCCACATGACATCCATATCACTGGCATACAACTAACATCACCATCCATGCAGACCAATCCCACCATCCATCGGGTATTTCGCTATGTCACTGAAAAACCAAACTTTACAACCTCCATCCAAGGTTAGAAATTTCTCAAAACCTGTGACATGTTGATAACGAGGTCGCCAAGTTGGGAGAAAACTGAACTTTACAACCTCCAATCAGAGGTTAGGAAATTTCCAAAACCTACGACATGGCAACAACACAAGGAAGCTCGATGTTGCCAAGTTAGGAAATTTTGGAACTTCGCGACATAGGTTTCAAGGTTCTGAATTTTGTCAATAGTCTGACAATGAAGACCAACAAAGGGAAAACTATGCCAAGTCTTTATGAGAGGTTCAAGCCAGCAAGTTGAGGCATATTTTTCCAACACCTTCCATCTTTTTTATATTGGGGCACATATTTCAAGAGACGAGTAAACCTTTCCCAATACTCCACTACTGACAAGTCTCCTTGTCGCAAATTCTAGAAATTAGTAAGCTTTTATTTGAAGAATAGTTGTGGTAACCATCTATGCCTAAAGATGATCACAAACTGGTCCCACATTAAGCTCAAACAACTTAACCCTAACTCCATCTTCTTGTTCATCCACCAAGTGGATGATTCTCCTGAAAAATCGGTAAGCTCCCCAAACTACCATAGTAACTTCAAAATAATTCCTTATTTCAAAGTACTTCTCCATTTCAATGATTTGAGCCTCTATTCCATCACCACTTACCATTCCATCAAAATTTGGTGGCATCACATTTTTCATGTCCCTTGATAACTCAAGATCTAACTAATTTATCTTCTCATTATCAGCCCTCGAATTGGAGCTATTTTTACTGTGACCACGTTAGGTTGTCCGCTCATGCCTCTCATCTTTACCGTCATGATATTCTACCTTTTTAGGCCTACTTTGTCCCTTAACTTCTTGCTCGAAGGTTCCAAATCTATCTCTTGTTTCATTTAGCATTTCTAATATTTGATCTAGTTTTGTATTAGGGTTATCAAAGGATGGGATACCTCATGACTTCCCCCAGGGTTAGTTTTGGTTTACGCCATGTTTGTTTTTCTATTTCACTTGAATTTTCATTTTATACATTTAATTAGATCCTCTAATTTATCATTTTCATTATAAACAATAAACAATATTCATAACATTATGCTTAATCCAATAGAGAGAGATTTGACAAAATTTCAAAACTTTATTATATTATTCAGTGGATTTATATAACATCCTTATTTAGTACAAAAACTTTTGACCATTTGTGACTACATGTCGTTATCAGATAGTGGTATCTCCTCGAGTTCTTCCTCACCCTCAAAATCAACTAGTACAAACTTGGAGGGTCAATGTACACACAAGTATTCCTCCATAACCTCCTTACTTATCTTAGGTTCATTATGACCATAACCAGAAGGAATTTCCCTATGACCAAACGATTTAACTAGTTTGACAACAGGGATGGGTGTAATGGCCTTCATTATTTCTTTCTCTTGGTTTTTCTTCTCCAGCTTAATACGCTTAAGTTTGTCAACTAGGGTTTTGGAGTCAGTAGGCCATGTACCCCCGTGTAGCTGATGTTCTCAAGGGTTTTGACCTCTACAGATGACTCCTTAGCCACTAAACTAGGCAAGTTTTTGTGTACTGAATTCCTTGCAATTTTCCTAGTTCTTCTTCATATCATTCTAACACAAGAACATTTCAAACATTATCTATTGTTAATTTTTGAGGAAAAATTCTACAATGAGCTCATAGGTCTATGCATTGAACATGGCTCTAATACCATATGTAACAAATTCACTCATACTACGAAGGAATTACTTTGGTTTTTTATACCATAGAAGTAAATAAAAATATTTTCTTAAAAATAGGAATGTAAAAAAATCTTTTTCATAGATCATTTATTGCACATGATCAAATATGAAAGTATAAAACAACTTTTGAATTTAAACTTCATTAAATTTTAACTTGAAAATGAGATAAAAATTTTCAATTACAATTCATAGATGATAGAATTTCAAGTATACAAGTTTACATATTACAATATAATTACAAGGTAAAGTATTCAATATCTAGACAATGACTATGTTTCACAATTCTCGATGTTGTCATCTACAAGAGGGAGAGCATCACCTGGGCACTTTACCTCCAAACAAAGACTAGTTGTCCCTGCACACCTTCTAACTAGAAGTGGCCCTACTCTTCACAAAGCGTATAGACTAAGGAACCCACAATTATGTCATATGATTTTCTAGTGTTATGTCCTACATAACCAATCGACCATACAACTTTAGACTTCTCTAACTAAGTATGACCAATCTGACTAGATATGCAATATGGATCATAGGGAACCAACTAATGCAAGTAGATACTTTTGCATTACTTTGGCCAAAGTTTTGAAAATTTTCAAACACCTCCTTAAGAATTGAAGTCATATGTCAACACACCTCTAACTCAACCTAGAAACCACCTTGACGTAAGGTTTAAAAATTAACTGACTGTTGACCAACTTGTTGACTTTTCATAAGGATAAGTTCAATCATAAAATAATGACTCACTAAGTCAATAAACGACTAGATGGATATACTTTTTTTACTTTGAACACCCATGTTATGTTCTCATAACAACTTGGGACTTAGCAACTGCCACTTGTTCAAGTACTTGCATTTAAACCATGAGAGTAAACTACTCTCCTATTTTCATGCACATATAGTTTACAATGATAGCACAATGTCATCGCCTCCAGACACTTGGTCTCATAATTAAGTTCTTGAATAAGTGTCAAATAAGTAAAATAATATAATATTAAACAATAATAAAATATCACTTCTTTAAATTAGTTCAAACTTTTCATTTTTTTTCTTTATGGTTCAATGCTCGAAAACACAATAATAATTTTCGTGAACATATAGTATAAAATACCAACTCATTTTAGTTCGAAAGAATATTATGTTCAAGTGTTTGAAAAAATCTTGAACAAATCATTATATAAATCTAGCTTTATTCAATTAACTCAGCTTAGAAAACATCTAGCCTATCTCTTAATTTCATAATCACATATCATAATTTATCCTTTTCATAAACTATAAAAATATCTATATATTTTTACATATAGATTCTCATATGCATATATATCATAAACTAGAAATTATTCTCTATCTAAGAAAATAAAATAAATCTTTCCACCTGACAAAATAGAGAAAAATATCTTTCAACTCTACTATCTAACTCAAAGTAAAAGAAATATTATCTAAATCCTATTCGTTAACTATAAATTCAGAATAATATTTCTCTTATTTTAACTTGTATTAGTCTTCAAATGCATAACAAATCTTCCTCGTTTTTAAACTAGAAATTATAAAATGATAACCACGAGTTTTCACAAAGATAAAAAGTATTAAAATATTCCTATATACTCTCTTTACTTTCGCACTTTTGGACTTCCAAAATCACAATTGGAATGCTCTATATTTTGTATATATAATGCACGATTACTCTGTAATAGCTATTTTCTATTCCTCACAGACAAACTACCACAAGCTCTTTTAAACACACAATCCAGTTTTTTCTCTTTCTCTATTTTTTGTGGCTATGTCTTCTCTTCTAATCTACAGCTCTAAATGATTCTTTAACCAAAAAATTAAATGATTAAAACATAAACTCTAAAAGCATGGGCCAACACCTAGTCTTTTTCCTACCCATTGATTCTCATCACAATGCATCCCATAAGAATCATGAATAATCACAAATGAAATAGCAATGAAAAATACTCTCTCACGTCACTACCTTTTCTTCAAACTTTCAAGTAAAATTTATTCACACAAAGATAATATAGTCAGCACTCTCTCCATACTTCAGAATGATAAAAGAAACTCAATTTGTTTTTTATTAGTGAACAACAAGTTTGGTAGGGACCAAAAACCCCTTACAAACCAATTTTGAGGGGACCAAAAACCCCAACCAAACAAAGCATTTTGTTAAAAGATAAAACATAGACCATCAGCAGCCCAACAACAACAGCTAACAAATAGAAAAATAAAGACTACACAAGTTGCACAAAGATTTTGAAGGGACCTTGAACCCTTTACATCAAGGTTTTGGCAGGGACCTTAAACCCAAGAAAAGAAAGGGATTGAGAACCCCATCGAATTATGATATCCACCTGAATCAACCAAGTAACCATCAACCTATAATAGACAAACTGAAGCATAACATCCATTCCACAAAACTAGCACTAATCCATAACAGAGATGGCACCAAGAGCTCTCATTCAGGACCAACAAACCAACCCAACTCCCTACCTCAATAAAGGAGTAAAAAGGAAGGAAAGAGAAATAAGACCACCTTTCCAACAAGGGTACCAATTCAATCTCCACCTCAAAAGGAGAGAGATCCCCTCTACTGGAGAGGAAGATATGATCAACACTTCCACCATCACCCGAAATCTCCAGCATCCTCAACCCCAACCTCCATAGGAGAAGTGTCCACCTCAAAAGAAGAGGAATCCACCTCTATAGGACCTGAGGAGAAAGCCAACACAACAGTAAAACCATCAACCATACCATCCTTTGGCAAACCCTACAGAAGGAAAATAAGGTGGAACACAAAAAGAAACCCGACCAATAGTAGAAAATCCACCATTAAAAATTTCAATCTTAAAACACAATTGGGCTTTCAAAAAAGGCTTGAAAAGAAACCTATCCTTCATCCAAAAAATAGCAACAATCAACTACACGCTAGAATGAAACAAACCCAAAAGAACAAAGAACAAAGAGGACCAGTAGGGGCACCAAGAGACTAACAAAAACCTATGAGAAGAGGACCCTAGGCCTCCCAACCTAAAAACACAGGGCACAATGGAAACACAAAGCAAACAACACATCCTAGCCACAAAGGAACGAACAAGGAGACAACAACAAATGGAGATACCTTCACCCACAAGGCCAACAATAGTAGAAAGGAGGGTAGACCACCACTCCAAAAAGGTCCCCTTAGCAGATAAAGCATTAAGCACCCCGCTCTTAGGACCAAAAAGTTGTGAGGAAAACCAAGCAAAGAACATACCACACAAACTATTGAAACCCCAAAGAAAAAGAGGTCACCACAAAATCAGAGCAGAAGGGGACAGCCCCAAACAAGCATCATCGACCGACCCACCAACCCATAGAGAGTCTAGTAGGAAACAACTACTAGAACCAGCCAAGAGAGGGCTCCCAAAAAAAAGTTATGAAAGCAACAAGCCACAAGCAACCAAGAGAACCAGCAATCCAACACAACAAAGGAGGATCTGACCACCAAATGTACAACATCAAGCATGGAATCCATAGAGTTGCACAAACCAACCACAATAGGTAAAGAAAGAGCTCATCAGTGAACCACAACACCCATTCCTCAAGTACCAATAGCACCCAATTCCCAAGAAACTCATGTCGATTGTTCCCCACATAAACCAACAAACTGCAAGAAAGGTCCACCAAGAGAGACACTGGTAGACCAAGCCCCCCATTTGGATCATCGTCATCCTCAAAATTTGGATCGCCCAGCATTGCAATCCCCTCAGAGTTTGAATTTCCTCTGCTTCCTCGTCTCTCGCCTAGCACCATTCTTCCACCTACTCCTCTATTCCCCTCAAAGTTCAATAAGAAGCTCAGATTGTTGCCACCTAGACATTGATTTCTTTTCTTCCAACTTTGATAGTAAAAAATAAGTGACAATCAAAAAAATGCTTTCCTTTTTCCATATACACGTGACCTCTCTAAACTATTGGTATTAATTACCAACTATTTTGGAACAACATAGAATATTATATTACATGCTATAATTAGTAACGCCTCATAACATAGCTCGACCAACCGATCATTTTGCCACTCCCACATGACTTTTAAAATGGTTAGCGATAAGGCATTAAATTCTAACTCTTCCCTTAATTCTTGGTGCCCGATTTTCCTTAGCTTCACATGCTAAATATAGAACTCATCACCTCATATAAAGGCTCGACTTACAAATTTAAATGCATTTAAATAATTGCTATCACTACCACTTAGTGGCTGCAAAAGCAATAAGGAAGGATGTGTCTCGTAATGGCCTTTATCCTTGGCTTAAATATCCAAAAAAATGCCTTTAAACATGCCATCATTTGAGGCTTATATGCCTTTTGATGCTAGCATAAAAATTACTTTATTGCTTGTGTTAGCAATCAGATATGCACCTCGTTAGATTTGCAGAGATCCTGACTATCTATTGCAACATTGGAACTTTTTCCAGACATGGGTGGTCTATGAGGAAAGAGAATCTCCAGAGCGAGTTGGTTCTCCGTATAATGATCCTATTCTAAAATCTTCAAGGGAAAGGGATAAAAAAAAAATAGAAACTTAAAACTTTATGATTTTGAAGTGACTTTTTAATATGAATGATGAAACTGACTGTTCTGGACTTTCCTCACAAACAGTGCTCAGAAAAACTAACAATGATATCACAACCTCCCAAAATCAAATTTACATAAGTATTTTACATGAAGGTTTATCCAGAACACAACATGCAACCTGTATTTTTGCACTTTCCTATATCAAACTACAGCCTAGGACATAACAAGGATCTCAAACTTAAAATCACCAGTATAACATCAACTGAACTATAAATGGATACAAGATATGATAGATAGGAATGTTGCTCTTCTATTCACTGTAGGAGTATGCCAAAAAATAATCTCTCTGAGTACAAAAATAGTTTCAGCTCAAAAATGTGTAAGAGCCAAAACAGACTGCACCCCCTAAACCCTAAAATCTCTCCAAAGATATATGCTTCAAACCCTAATCCGAGCTCCTAAAAAAAGCTCAAGGAAAAGGCTCTAAAACAATGCAACAAGTTAGCATAAAAGTGGAAAGTCACACTTTTGCATGCATCAACTGTCAAGCCTCTGAAAAAAAGCAAAAAAGTGCTTTTAAAGCAAGAAAACAACCTTATTTCTCCAACTAAAGACCCAAATCCGACCAAGGAGAAAAGTCAACCTTAACTACTCAAAATAGCAAGAAAACAAAGCAATTTATAAAGCATTGCTTTGCTTCTGCTTTACAAGATGCAGTTTGTCTATTATTCCATTTACAAATACAGATTTTTAAAGACAACTCCTACATGTAACTCCTTTACAAAGCTTTGATTTTTTTTCCACAAAAAAAAAATCAAAAAAAATAATTATTATTTCTTTACAACTTAACTTGTTTTCTCCAAAAACAATTAAAAAATAAATATTAACTAAGGTATTAACCCTGATCCTAAGGCATAATAACCTAAAGCCACTCCATGAATATTACTTAAATTAGACACCCAAGGCAAACAGTTTTAATTAATTCCTAAAAATTAACCAAAAATGCTTAAGGCATGAAACCCTTATCAAATAGCACAAGACTTGGGAAATAAAGACCCTAGTCAATGGTCGACATAAGACATGAATAAGAATTCAGCCACTTAGAAGGAAAAAAGACCTAAATCCGAATTAGGGCAACACAATCAAAACAAGATGAAACCCTACAAGCAAGTTCATTTTTGCATTTGACATTTTGGAAGAACCTCTATTGTGACCAAAACGCGCCGCCATGACTATGCTCAACCCAAGCAAGTGAGCTCCCTGGAAAATTCAGCTCTCTTCTGCCTTGGTTATGTTCGGCCTCCATGAAATGGTAAGATGCGACCTTATGACTCCTGATAGCTCTTTCATTGCTTTGAAAACGAATGATAGACCATAAGGTTGTGGCTTTTCCTCCATTCCTTCTCTGATCTTCTTTGTATTTTCCACTGTGCCTACCTTATTATTAACTTGGGCGCCATGAGAGGGCTCACCCCTTAGTTTTGTGGGCTTCCATGAGTTGGGTGCGGCCTGTGGGTGACTGAACAGCAAAAACAAGGTAACTCCTCCATATTTTCCCTCTCAAACTAAAGCTTAAGGGCTTTATTTTTTGTAGATAATGGTTTCTACTTCATAAATAAATACAGGTCCTTGACTGGCCACGCCATATTCTTGTGTGGCTTACTTGCTTTTGAGATTTTTGTGCACCTTCTCTTTGACAGGTCGCAACATGCTCTTGTTGACTAATGGCTTTTGAAATGAGGAAACTCGCATTTCTATAATTTTCCATGATTCTGTTGCTCTCTCCATGCAAAATTTGAAAGACTTCCTCTCTTGTTCATGTAACCTACAGTTTGTCATATAGGCCACGCCATGTTCTTGTGTTTTTCCATAATTTTTGTTGTTCTCCATTTTGTATAGAAACCCCACTTGGGTATTCTAGAAAATACGTTGCTTTGACTTGCTTACAGAACCCCCATCTGGGTGAACTACAAAATGATAATAAATTTACACTTCTATTGAAAACCCCATGTGGGTATCTTTGTATATCAATAAAATTCATTTTCGAGCAAAACAACTGTACATGGGTCTTTGCTAAACTTGAAAGAAATTCCTCCATTTCTTCTTTTGCATCTAAACCCTAATCAAAAATGAACTACTTTGGAAAAAATGGTTAAAATCTGAATATGGGTATTTACTACTTTTGAGAAAATGCATTCCTTAATGAAACCCCAATCTGGGTATTTCTGTTTGTGAAGAACAGTAAGTTTTAAACTATATTTTTATTGTATTTGAAACTCGAATCATGGGAATACTGTATAAATCCTTGCATTCTGACAAAACCCCACCTGGGTGTATAGCATTTTGAGCACAACAACTTGCTATTTCATAAACAAAAATATGTGGGTAACTTAAATCTTTGTAATCTCTCATTTTCTGATGAAAGCTTGAGACTCTCTACATATCTCCATGCATTTCAGGCTCCCCCTTTTTTTTTTAATTCTGGCAACAAACTCTTTAGAAATTTCACTGTTCTTGAGATAAACTCCATAATTTGCATTGTTTATTGTCGTTATTAAAAGATAGGACACTGTTGTTCCAAAACAGAAAGTATGAAATAGCACTTCAAGGCAAACAGTCTAAAAAAATAGCAAAACAACATTCAAAACAACACCTTGACAGCATGGCAGAGTGATAACTTTTACTAGAACAAGCTGCCTGATTGGCGTTCCTTTGCATTTTCTATACTTCTATACGTTGATCTGATTAAGTAGATTAAACCCACTGCTCACCTATAGCTTTCAGAAACTCATTTACCTGATTGTTATGAATGCACAGTTGGTTTAATGGTTTGGTGGACAACTTGCTTTACCTTCTCAGTTGCACTTACTTTCTTGATGACTTATGATGACTATAATTTCTCTCTCAGCCCTCTTGTGACATGAAAGGGCAGCATGTCAGGCTCTACCCTTGTGGGAGCCCATTTTTTCCCCACATGCTTGGTCTTCGAAGATAAATAGCTACATGGCTTTTCCTATACCTGCACAAAGAAATAAATAGCGTTAGCATAAAAAAAAAAAAAATTCATGTTTGTGTTGATACCTCTCTTTTAGCTCATATCTTTGTTCTCTCTTTGATTGTTTCAATGCATGATCAGTAGCACATTATATTATCGTTGATGGTTCATATAGGTGTATTCATAGTTGGAGGCTCTGACATCTCTCTCTTCCTGCCTACAGGTCAATGGAGCTCGAAGAAAGACAAATGGTACACCACTTCTGCGTCACTCATCAGCCAATCAGGCAATGATGATTATGCTTATACTTATGTGATTTTCCCTTATGCATCTTCCATAGTGTAGTGTGTTGCTTGTGACGCACTGTTACAGTCACATCTACGGCTTATGTGGATACTTGTTTCTATTCTTTCTGCTTTTCATTTGGAAAAGAAAAAATGCATTTTATGCAAATTTGTATCAACATTTGTATTCTCGCAATCAAATGAAAAGTTGTAAATATGAATCACTTTATGAAATGAATGAAAGCATTTGAAAAGCTTTATTGTTTACTCAATTGACTATGAAGTATTGAATAAACAGCTCTGAAATTCTAATTCCTCTTTCCAAAGCATAATTGTTACTTAATGGACTAAATGAAGTGCAAAACAGCACTCGAGCACATTCAGAAATAACTGTATTTCACTTCTAGATATAGCAGTATTTAAATTAGTTCCATTATTTGAGCTGTAGCAAAATATTGGTAATAGCTTGTTTTTAAAAGCTTGGTAAATTTTCCAATAAATGAGTTTTATATTTACATAATATATATTTTGTTGGTGTCAACCACCTCCCAGGAGCACCATCTACAAAAAAAGACCTTCACGAATAGACAAAAGCACTATGCTATTTCACCAAAAGTGAATGAAAATGAGATGTAAAATATATAATGTACATCCTTTTAAAGGCATGCAAAAATCAACGAGTGTAAAACTACTTGATACGAGAAATAAACCACCTAGATAATTTACCCTAAGATAAACTTAATACTACACTAACACCCCCCTTTAAGTCAAAACTTAGGGAGAATTATTTTGCAATATCAAGATGCAAGATGGGTCCCGGCTACACAACCATGTTAGGTACCCATTTACAATGCAAAAATAAAATCTCTCACAACCGGAGAAAAGGAGAAAAACCCTGTGGGAGAAAACCCCTCTCCAAAAGAGAAAAAGGAAAACAAAATATGATGCATGGATGGATAGAGGAATCGATAATACCCCCCAAGGACTACATATATCATGTATATACAATAAATGATCCCCCCATAGGAAGGAAAATGGATGATATTTTATCCCCCCATAATGAAGAAGCTCCAATGCTGATGAAATTGCCTCAAAATAAAAGATGATCCAATGCCTACAAGAAAATCCTCTCCCTTTAGGAAGAAACAAGTCCACTAGAAGAGGCCATTCCATGTCCATCTAAAAATAGGAAGTCTCAAAATAGAATAATCCACCACATAAAATGATCAAAAACAACCAAGAAATGTGACAAATCAAGTGAAGGCTCATCCATGTCAATCTCCAAAGATAGTCTAGATGTATCAAAAACCATGTTGAAATTGTCACCAAAGAGGAGAGAAATCCCCTCAAGTATGTCTCCCAAATCTGCAAGATGAGACTCCACAAAGAAATCTGAGATGCCTGCCAAATACTCGTCCTGTAACGACCCACCACATAACCCTAGAGGACAACACAATTACAACGGAAGCGTAACAAAATTTTTCAAAGTGCAATTAACAATAAGTAAAGTGAACTACACTTAACGCATGCATCCTCTAAGGTACGTGACAACGCTTACATTTGAATCCCATAACATACAAAAGTAAACTAATCCATAGCATATAAATTATACTCATGAAATAAAGAACATAGATCCAATAACATTAAACTCATTTCATAAGATTAAAAAGTACATAATAAAATCATACATAGATTATGTTCATTCAATATAACAGTTACAAGGCTCATTTCCAAAATGAGGTAGATAATAAAAACAATATTACAATTACAATGATACAAGGATTCTCCTCAAATAAAAATGAGGATTAGTACGTATACATAACATCCAACTGATCCAATAGAATACAAGAGATGGTACCAAACCATAGGAACAAGCGATCTCTCCAATCTGGAAGATCTCGCCATCATGAACATGAAGTGGAAACCCAACGATGTAAGGTGCATGGTCCACCCAACCAAGTGGTACCCGAAGGCCCACCCCCCCATGCTAGGAGATAGTAAAAGGGCTTCCTAGGTAAAACCAACAACCTCAAGAAACAAGCAATAACAAGACTAAACTATAAAAGTACAATACATAACATGAAGGTTACATTGCTTCCAGAGTAAAAGAATCAATCACATCAACTAAACAATACAAACTGTTGTCATAGGAGGAGTTTCATCATGAAGTTGCATGGGTTATCTTGGTAGATCTTCCTAGGCCCCGACCCCCATCTTGGGTTATTCTGGTAGCCTCTCTCGATCCCCAACCCCACATGCAAACCAATGCGGAGTCAAATATCTTTCAAAGGGACAAGATAGTGACCTTTCCATTCCAAGCCTTCTTGTCTCATCTCAAGTCTAAACGAGCCCTTGAGCCAATGAGCAAGGCACAATTAACAAGTTATGTGTTTTAAGGCTACCCTTTCCCCCTAATACTTTTATTTAATTTCCACTAAATTATCTAACTCTCACATGAGTTATACTGGCACCACTTTGTGTGTCGGCCCCCATTGAGAGCCACTCCCCTACTGACAACACAAGGATCTAATCCATAAACCAAGGCTAGACAAAGTGCATAAAAAATAGATATTAAATCCCAACCATAATACAAGAGGCAACACATCCCATTCATAGTAACCGGGTATTTAAATTGAATCACAACCAGGTGCACTACCCAAGGAAAACAAAGGGCTGATCAAAATATCACAAAAACCCCCTCATAATATTACAACATCTGGAAGGCTTTCACATTCACAACTAATAGATTTCCTAACTTCCGTGGACAAAAGACATCATAATTAAATAAGCAATTCAGGCAGGTAATAAAATCATCATTATTATTTCCTTAATCTAATTTTCATTTCAAGGAAAACAAAAGCATTTCTCAAAATAATCTAAGTTAATACAATTTCATTTATATTCAATAAAGAAATTAAATCTAATTATTTAATTCAATTTCTCAATTTACGTCTATATAAAAATTAATTCCTTTTTGAATCATTTCACTTTAAAAAACATATAATTCATGTGTTTACATGCGCCCATTATAAAAATATATATATATATATATATATATATATATATATATATATATATATATATATATATATATATATATATATATACATAATTATATATATTTATATACAATTATATATATACAAATATATATTATTTAAATATTTAAAAAAATTAGATACAATTTCCAAAAACAATTATTAAATATATATATATATACATATACATACATATATATATAAATATATATTTATTCATGCATATATACATATAATATATTTTATATATATTAAAATCAAATAATAATAATAAAACGAATTACAAAGGAAGGCGGAGGAAAAAGTTTGAGCATCAATTAAACCTTTGTTGTATACATAGCCGGCTCCCCATGGAGGGGGGCGTGGTTTGTGAAGGTGGGCACTGCCTTCACAGCTCGCCTCCCCTATGGGGGTGGTTGTGCCGCCCCCCCCCCCTCGCCCCCCCCTCAAATACATTTAAAACTTCAATTTTTCAAACCTGCGATTTTTATATCTGGTTTTTTTTTTTCAGAATAAATTTCTACAAGAGCTCACCAAATATATATATATATATATATAAATATATTCAAAGGATTGCTCTAGATGAGCAAAAAAAAATTCTACATGAGGATATTTACAAATTTACAAGAGGTTTTAATTTCCCAAGTCAAATAAATCTAATTGGAAGAAAAACAATAATCTTCTAGAGGAAGATCTTTCCCAAAACAATCAGAGATTTTCTACAAATTTTGACAAGACAATTGAAATCAATTCCTACAAAGGTTTTCCAATTTTCTATATAATCATTCTGGGATTTCTATTGTTTTAAAACAATTCATCTTCTTAAAGAATATAAGAATTTAATCTGAGGCTCTAAAGCATTCACGAAAATCTTTCCAATTCCAGAACATATTAAATCTTTTAAACAAATAAAATTTTCTTCATTGTATAGGCAATCTTTTTCAAATTTGAATTTAAATAAAAACAATAAAGAACCTATTTCAGATGCTTGAAAAATTGAAGTTTGAAGTAGAGCCATGCCTTCAAATTCCAAAATTATCAAAGCCTCTTCCAAAATAATCCTCTTTTCTAGAAAGTTGAAATTAAAACCAGAGTCAATATCTCGAGAACTTCTTCCAATTTTCAACAACCAGAAAATACCATTTTCACTCTCGTGAAATATCCTTTTGCCCTCTTTCAATTAATGCAATTATTCTCTCCATGAATTATTTCCCAACATCAGATTTAAATTTTCTAGCTCATGTCACAATTCCAAAATATCTTTCCAAATCAAATCCCAAGATATTTCCTCTAAGATATTTCATAAGATATTTGTTTATTTAATAATTTAAAATCAAATATTAATTTTAATTATCCATTCATTTAAATTCACAACTTTATTTTGTTAATTTAAATAATTAATTAAATAAAAATATTATAATCTAACAATTTTAATATCAAATTTAATCTAATTAATTTTAATCACTTTATAAAATAAATTTAATCTAAATAATTAAATTACTTTACAAAATAAATTAAATCAAATTTAAAGCTTCTAACAACATTAATCATGATTAAATAAATAATCAATTCACAACATAATAAACATTAATTAACATTACTTTCCCACAAAGCATACTTTGCAAAATAATTAAATGACAAGGCAAACAGGCACAACATGATAACAAATCATGACCAAAACAAGGACTGATGACACACTGTGACTAGGGTTGTGGTTTGACAAGGAAATCCTATTACTACCTCCCAATCAACTATTTTGTTGGGCAATGGGCATGCTCAAACCTGTGAATCCAGATGGATTCGATGTCCTGTACCTACAATCCTGTAATCAAAATATATGTCGTACATGTATATAAATCATGAACAATCACACTGTGAAGAGAAAATCATGGAATCGCAGGGCACTCGCAAGCGAGTGATGCAATCCCATCCCCTTCACCAATACAGTGTCACATCAAAACTGATGAAACTAAAACATCAAATAACTACAGATGAACATATATCAATATCAACTCACATAATCAACTATGCTAATAGAAAGCATGTCATAATCAATAATCATCAATATAGTGTACCTTCACATCTCAATATAAAAACCATCATCGCTATAACATCCATGATCAAATAACATCATAGTATCATAGTCTATCAAAATAAAAGTACTGTTTAAAAACATAAGCAAATCAGAGGGGTGCTAAATCCTCCCCCCCAAGGATCAGGCTTACTCCTGGAAGCCTACGAACAAACAGGGATAGAGCTCTCTCATCCTAGTCGCATCCTCCTAGGTAGCCGATGTATCATCTCTCGGATCCCACTGGACCCTAACTTGATCAATATCTCGACCCCTGAAGGTGAGTCTCCTGTCCTGCATGACAGCCACGGTCTCCAAAGCCAATTTCCCATCCTCTACCTAAAAGACATTCCAATCAAGGATGCAAGATATATCAGGGTGGTAAGATCTGAGTATAGAAACATGGAATATTTTGTGTATGCGCGAGAGTTTGGGCGACAAAGCAAGATGATCAGCTACTGGTCAATCTTCTCAAGAATATTGAATGGATCGATAAATCGAGGTGTGAGCTTATAGCCCTTTCCATATCGGATTGGAATCTTTCATGGATGCACTCACAAAAAGACTCAATAACCTACTGCAAACTGATGGTCCACCTGATGTGTATTTGCATACTTTTTTTGCCTATCTTGTGCAACAACCAAATGTTCCCTGATCTGGATCACCTGCTGCTCCATATCCTAAAGCATCTCAGGACCCAATAGAACTTTTTCCTCTAACCGGTCCCAACTCAAAGGAGTCTGACATGGTCGTCCATACAATGCCTAGAAAGGAAGCATACCAATCAAACTCTGGTAGTTGTTATTATATGAAAACTCCACTAAACAGAGATAGTCCTCCCATCATGTTTGTTGGTCCATCACATACATGCGTAACATATCCTCAAGGATTTGGTTGACCCTCTCAATCTATCCATTTTTCTCAAGGTGATATGTTGAACTAAAGTTCAACTACGTCCCCATCGCATGCTGCAATGACGTCCAAAGAGCTAAGGTGAAAATAGGATCCCTGTCAGAAATGATTCGACGAGGAATACCGTGCAACCTAACAACATCTCCCATGAACACTCTAGCAATAGACGAAGCATTATAGGATGAAAAAATAGGCGAGAAGTGTGCTACCTTCGTCAACCTATCCACCATCACCATAATGGCATCGTGTCATCTCGAAGAGTTGGGTAACCCAACGAGATTATATCCCATTTCCACTCTGGCATCAAATGTGGCTGCAGAAGTCTTATCGGATGCTAGTGTTCAGCCTTCACTTTTTGACACTCCAAACACCTCGACACAAATTTAGTGATGTCTCAGTTCATACCTACCCAAAAGTATAGCTATCGCAAATCGACATGCATCTTCTTCACTCCAGGATGAGTTGACTAGGGTGCCCGATGTGCCTTTTTCATAAACAAGGTACGGATATCTCTAAAAGATGGAACAAAAATGCATCCCATGTGTCTCAAAAAACCATCTGACTCTAGAGAGTAACCTAAGAATCTTCCCTCAAGAGTCCTACCTATCTCTATCTGTGATCTCACCTCTTGATACTAGTTATCTACAAGAAGTGTAGAAAGGATTTGACTTTTCAAATCCACACCAAGAATCACCACTGACAACTCGTGTATTCATCTGTTAAGAGCATCGGCAACTACATTCTCCTTCCCTTGGATGAACTTCACCTCGAATTCATACTCGCAAAGGAACTCCATCCATCGCCTTTGCCTGGCATTAAGATTGGGCTACGTGAAGATGTACTGTAGGCTCAGATGGTCACTATGCAACTCAAATTTGTGCCCCAAAAGGAAGTGTCTCCACCTCGTCAAAGCGTGTACTACCATTGCTAACTCAAGATCGTGTGTGGGGTAATTCAATTCATGATCCTTGATTTTGCAAGATTCATACTCTATAACTCAACCATCCTTCATCAAGACTGCTCCTAATCCCTCCAAAGATGTGTTTGTACAAACAAAAAAACCTCCAGTAGGATCAGGTATCGCAAGAATTGGTGCACTGGTCAACCTCTCCTTCAGAGTCTAAAATGTTGCCTCACACTTCTCTGACCAGATGAATCTCTTCCCTTTCCTCTGAAGAGAAGTGATATGATTTCCTATCCTCAAGAAACCCTAAACAAAGTGTCTGTAATAACCTGCTAATCACATGAAACTATGTATCTCTGCCACATTAGTGGGCACAGGCCAATCAATGATCACTTGGATCTTCACAGGATCCACTGCAATACCCTCTCTTGATATCACATGTCCAAGATTCTTAACCTTGGTCTGAAAGAACTCGCATTTGGATAGGTTAGAATACAACTAATCATCTCTCAAACATTGCAAAACCTGCCTCAAATGCTCCTCATGCTCCTCTACTGTCTTGGAATAGATCAATATGTCATCAAGGAATACCGGTACAAATCTATCAAGATATGTGTGAAAGACTTCATTCATCAAGCTCATGAACATAGATGGTGCATTCATCAACCCGAACAGTACCATTGTGAACTCGTAGTGATCGTAAAAAGTGTGAAATGTCATCTTATGAATGTCAGAATCAAATATACATAGTTGATGGTACCCTGACTTAAGATCGATTTTTGAAAGGACCGTAGCACCCTTGATCTAATCAAACATATCATCGATCCTAGGTAAGGGATATTTATTCCTGATTGTCACTTTATTCAGTTGAAAGTTGTCTATGCCCAAATGGAGAGATCCGTCCTTCTTCTTCACAAAAATTATTGATGCTCCCCTTGAGGTGAAACACTAGAGTGGATTAAACCCTTCACTAGCAACTCCTCCAACTGCAAGCGGAGCTCCTTAAGCTCCTGTGTAGTCATATGGTATGAAGCTCGTGAAATAGGCTCGGAACTAGGTATAAGATCAATCTTGAAATTGATGTCATCCTGAGGTGGCATCCCTGGAATCTCACTGAGAAATACATCAACATACTGTTAAAGAATGGGGTGGCTATCAAGTGAAACCTTCTCCTCACTATCTCCTAACTCCAAGTCATCTACTATCACTACAAACAACTGATAGTCCTAACATATACATCTTCTCAACTACATAGCTGAGACCATCCTCAATGATATGGGTCTCTGAACTCCCACTATCTCGACCTCCCTACCAGATACATCAATGTATCGAACCGATTTGTGTCGATAGTCAATAATGGCTCTGTGAGCCTCCAACAAATCCATCCCTAAGATGATGTCATACGACCCCAACAATATAATGCAGAGGTCTACTATAGTGTGAAAGGATCCAATCTCCAATCTACAATCATGTACTAGGTAATATGCTACAACTTTAGCACCGAAGGCCAATTCAACTTGCCACCTAATGTCCTACTTAACTACCCTCAGTCTACAACGCGCTACAACTAATGATGAAATAAATGAATCCGATGCTCCTAAATCAAATAAAATGGTAACCCTATTACCCTATAACATACTTGAAGTCTCTACCCCTATGCTTCAATGATCAGTTTGGTGGTTGTCAACCGTAGAAAATACTTGATGACCTCTACCCGCATCTCCAATAGTCAGCTTTGACGTTGCTGGCCTCTGAGTATAACCTGATGTGCCCCTATTGGAACACTGTCGCACTATCTAACCCCGTTGGCCACAAGAAAAACATCTTGTACCCCTGTCGAATCCTCTACCTCTAAGAGGCACACTCAATTGTTGAATTCTACCCCTATTATAGGTAGATTGTGTACTTTGTGTCGGCTGCTCATAATTGGAGCATTTTACCCACCTCCAGTTTCTGTCACCCCTTGACTGATATTTTTCACCTTGTCTAGGTTGGAATTCTTTTGTTTCCCCTCTGAATTATGATGTTGACCACTTTGTGTAGGCACCGGTTGTGTCCTAGGTGTCTAGCTCCCTAAGCCTGGCCACTACGTGAACTAGGTCCTATAGCTGAAGCATTGCCTATCTGTACTCCAATATGTCCACCCAATGACATCGCCAAATTTTCCTCCACTATTCTAGCCTTCTCTACTATTGTCTCCATGGTCTTGGGTTCAAAAAATCGAACACCACCATTGATCCGGGCATTTAAGCCCCTAATGAAGTGTTGAACAAAGCATGCCCTCATCATCACCAATACCAGTGTATTGTTTGAGCTTGTTGAATCTACACTCATACAGCTCTACTGACATGGCCATCTGTCACAAATCTTGAAACTCATCTCCATGATGTTTTCGCCAATGTTCAGATAGGAATCTGGCTCTAAATCTCTCGATGAACATATCCCAAGAAACTGAATCAATGTCAATACGGAGCTTCTGCTCCTCCAATCTCCACTGGGTAGATGCAAAGTCTCGCAAGTGTATGATAGCACATCTGGCCTTGGTGTTGCTACCATAAGGGTGCATAGCAAAACATTGGTTCAAGTCTATCAACCATGTCTCGACTTCTAGTCCGCTGCCAAAACCATTGAAAGTGGGTGGACGAGCTCTAAGTAGGTCTCTCATATGAGTGGCTATGACTGCCTCTTGTTGTGTTGGAACCTCTCTCCGTCTAGGGGATCTCTCTCCCTCACCAATATCTATATGATCTCTATTCTACCTTGGCCCAAGGCGACCAAGAGTCTCCTCTAACAATCGATGCAATTGAGCGCCCTCAATCCCTGGTGAATCCTGATTCTAATCATCATGTCCAAGAGCATTCTGTGAAGCTTGATGTTCCTCACGATCTGATTCATGGGGTACATGGGGAGGTGAGTCCCGCTGACTACCTCTTCAACCGCCTCTTCGGCCTCAAACATGACCTCTACAGTGACCTCGCCTAGGTGGCATGATCCTACACAGGCATACCAAGGTATAAGACAAGGTAACACAACTTAAATCCTATCCTACTAACAACTTAAAGGATTCAACATTATCCTAGAGCACCCATTGTTTAAACTTGGGCTCTGATACCATGTGTAACGCCCCGCCACGTAACCCTAAAGGACGCCGCAATTACAATGAAAGTGTAACAAAAAAAAATTGAAAGTGAAATTAACAATAAGTAAAGTGAACTACACTTAACGCATACATCCTCTAAGGTACATGACAACTCTTACATTTGAATCCCATAACATACAAAAGTAAAATAATTCATAGCATATAAATTATACTCATGAAATAAAGAACATAGATCCAATAACATTAAACTCATTTCATAAGATTACAAAGTACATAATAAAACCATACATAGATTATGTTCATTCAATATAGCAGTTACAAGGCTCATTTCCAAAATGAGGTAGATCATACAAACAATATTACAATTACAATGATACAAGGATTCTTCTCGAATAAAAATGAGGAGTAATACGTATACATAACATCCAATTGATCCAATAAAACACAAGAGATGGTACCAAACCACAAGAACAAACGAGCTCTCCAATCTGGAAGATCCCACCATCACGAACATGAAGTGGAAACCCAATGGTGTAAGGTGCATGTTCCACCCAACCAAGTGGTACCTGAAGGCCCACCCCTCATGCGAGGAGATAGTAAAAGGGCTCCCTAGGTAAAACCAACAACCTCAAGAAACAGACAATAACAAGACTAAACTATACAAGTACAATACATAACATGAAGGTTACATTGCTTCCAGAGTAAAAGAATCAATCACATCAACTAAACAATACAAATTGTTGTCACAAGAGGAGTTTCATCATAAAGTTGCATGGGTTATCCTGGTAGATCTTCCTAGGCCTCGATCCCCATCTTGGGTTATCCCGGTAGCCTCTTACGATCCTCGGCCCCACATGTAAACCGATGTGGAGTCAAATATATTTCAAAGGGACAAGATAGTGACCTTTCCATTCCAATCCTTCTCATCTCATCTCAAGTCTAAACAAGCCCTTGAGCCAATGAGTGAGGCACAATTAAAAAATTATGTGTTTTAAGGCTACCCTTTCCCCCTAATACTTTTATTTGATTTTCACTGAATTATCTAACTCTCACATGAGTTATCCTAGCACCACTTTGTGTGTTGAGCCCCATTGAGAGCCACTCCCCTACTAACAACACAAGGATCTAATCCATAAACCAAGGGTAGACAAAGTGCACAAAAAATGGATATTAAAGCCCAACCATAATACAAGAGGCAACACATCTCGTTCGTAGTAACCAGGTATTTAAACTAAATCACAACCAAGTGCACTACCCAAGGAAAACAAAGGGTTGAACAAAATATCACAACAACCCCCTCATAATATTACAACATCTGGAAGGCTTTCACATTCACAACTAACAAATTTCCCATCTTACGTGGACAAAAGACATTATAATTAAATAAGCAATTTAGGCAGGTAATAAAATCATCATTATGATTTCCTTAATCTAATTTCCATTTCAAGAAAAAACAATAACGCATTGCTCAAAATAATCTAGCTTAATACAATTTCATTTATATTCAATAAAGAAATTAAATCTAATTATTTAATTCAATTTCTCAATTTACATCTATATAAAAATTAATTCCTTTTTGAATCATTTCATTTGAAAAAAACATATAATTCCTGCATTTACATGCACCCATTATAAAATTTATTTAAATATATACATAATTATATATAACTATATATATACAAATATATATTATTTAAATATTTAAAAAAATTGATTACAATTTCTAAAAATAATTATTATATATATATATATATATACTTACATATATATATATATATATTCATGCATATATACATATAATATATTATATATATTAAAATCAAATGATTAAAAAAAATGAATTACAAAAGAAGGCCGATGAAATTTTTTGAGCATCTATTAAACCTCGGCTGTATACACAATTGACTCCCCATGGAGAGGGGTGTGTCTTGTGAAGCTTTAATTTTTCAAACCTACGACTTTTGTATAAATCGTCGTATGAATTTTATATCTGGTTTTTTTTTCAGAATAAATTTCTATAGGAGCTCACCAAATATATATGTATATATATTAATATATGTATATGTATATATATATAAATGTATATAAATATATTCAAAGGATTGCTCCAGATGAGCAAAAAAAAAATTCTACAGGAGGATATTTACAAATTTACCAGAGGTTTAAATTTCCTATGTCAAATAAATCTAATTGGAAGAAAAACAATAATCTTCTACAAGAAGATCTTTTCCAATACAATAAGAGATTTTCTACAAATTTTGACACGAAGATTGAAATCAATTCCTACAGAAGTTTTCCAATTTTCTATATAATCATTCAAGGATTTCTATTGTTTTAAAACAATTCATCTTTTCAAATAATATAAGAATTTAATTTGAGGATCTAAAGCTTTCACGACAATCTTTCCAATTCCAAAACATATTAAAACTTTTAAACAAATAAAAAAAAAATCATTGTACAAGCAATCTTTTCCAAATTTGAATATAAATAAAAATAATAAAGAACCTGTTTCAAATGCTTGAAAAATTGAAGTTTGAAGTAGAGCCATGCCTTCAGATTCCAAAATTATCAAAGCCTCTTCCAAGATAATCCTCTTTTCTAGAAAGTTGAAATTAAAAGCAGAGCCATTATCCTCAGAACTTCTTCCAATTTTCAACAACCCCAAAACACCATTTTCACTCTCGTGAAATAGCCTTTTTCCCTCTTTCATTTAATGCAATTATTCTCTCCATGAATTATTTCCCAACACCAAATTTCAATTTTCTAACTCATGTCACAATCCCAAAATATCTTTCCAAATCAAATCCCAAGATATTTCCTCTAAGATATTTCATAAGATATTTATTTATTTAATAATTTAAAATCAAATATTAATTTTAATTATCCATTCATTTAAATTCACAACTTTATTTAATTAATTTAAATAATTAATTAAATAAAACTTTTATAATCTAACAATTTTAATATCAAATTTAATCTAATTAATTTTAATCACTTTATAAAATAAATTTAATCTAAATAATTAAATTACTTTACAAAATAAATTAAATCTAATAAATTAAATCAAATTTAAAGCTTCTAACAACATTAATCGCAATTAAATAAACAATCAATTTGAAACATAATAAACATTACTTTCCCACATAGCATACCTTGCAAAATAATTAAATGACAAGGCAAACGGGGACAACATGATAACAAAGCATGACCAAAACAAGGACTGACGACACACTGTAACTAGGGTTATGGTTTGACGAGGAAATCTTGTTACTACCTCCCAATCAACTATTTCGTTGGGCAATGGACACACTCAAACCTGTGAATCTAGGTGGAGTCAATGTCATGTACCTGCAATCCTGCAATCAAAACATATGTCGTACATGTATATAGATCATGAAAAATCACACTGTGAAGAGAAAATCATGGAATCGTAGGGGGCTCGCAAGCAAGTGATGCAATCTCATCCCCTTCACCAATACAGTGTCACATCAAAACTGATGAAACTAAAACATCAAATAACTACAGATGAACATATATCAATATCAACTCACATAATCAACTATGCTAACAGAAAGCATGTCATAATCAATAATCATCAATATAGTGTACCATCACATCTCAATATAAAAACCATCATCGCTATAACATCTGAGATCAAATAACATCATAGTATCATAGTCTATCAAAATAAAAGCACTGTCTGAAAACATAACCAAATCGGAGGGGTGCTACACATCCAATAAAACAAGATCTGAAAGGTCAAAAAAATCTTGATGTGCTGAAGAACCAACCTCTGAAGCAACAGGAGATGAATCAACATAGGTCTGAAGAACTCCAAATTTCAAATGACCAATCTCTCATGAGGAAACGCTATCAACACTAGCAAGAGGGGTGTGACGCTCATAGTCATCATCATCAACAAAATGAGAAAAGGCATAGAGATGAGACTCGTGATCTACTTCACCAATAGCAATGACTTTTCTAGTATCATCCTCTCTGATGAAAATAGAATCTGCAGTGAACTCTATAGTCTTCGGTACTTCACCATGAGTAATCTAATAGATGGATAATAGATTTGTGTGAAAATTAGGAATACACAATACATCTCTAAAACAACCATCACCAATCTCAACATTGCCTACCCTCGCAACATCCAAAATCTTACTATCTCCCAACAAAATCTTGGAAGTATCAGTAGGATGAAAACCCAAAAAATTATAGGGAGAAAAACCCATGTGGTGAAATGCTCTTGAATCCAAAAACCGTCTATTATAACCAAAAATAATTGTATAAGTCACCAATGCATGGCCTTTACCCATGTAGAGTTTATCTTCTTTACCACTTGCAAATCTTGCATTCCCTAATTGTGTAGGATTGGATGATGATGGAGATGGAGATGCAAAGGTTGTAGGAGTCACAAATGAGGGAAATGGAATATTATTCTTTTGAAGAAGATGTGAAAGCTCATCAATCTTCTTCATATAACAATGGTGTTCATCATGCCCTTTCTTCTTGCAGTACACACAACTGAACTTCTCCTTCTTAGGTTTATCCTCTTTTGAAGAGGTGGAGGGCTCATTAGACTCTCTCTTAGGTTTAGGTTTCTTCTTCCCTTTGCTCTGAGATCCTTGTGTAACTAATGCATGATTCATAGAGACCCCCTCTAACTAGGCAAGTTTTCCTTGCTCCCTTGTCAAATGGTCACATAAAGTTTCAAAAGAAGGCATTTGGAATGCATTGCCCAAGGCATCCATGGTGGAGTAGAAGGTAGAAGAAAATATTGCAAATGGACCTCTCAGCTTAGACAAAATTAGAAAAATGGACTCCTTATCAGTTTTACTCTTCCCACATTCCACCAATTGTGACCTCACAGATTTGAACTTGACTATAACATCTTTAATGGAAGGAAATGCATTAGGGGAAAGAGAAGTTAATTATGCCTCTAGTTGCAAAGCACAAAACTCATTAACCTAACCAAACAGGTTATGTAACTTATCCCATATCTCCTTGGGTGTACACACTTGTCAATATGAAAAAGAAGACTATCAAAAACATTCAATTTTATTAGACCCATAGCTTCTTCACAATTTTTTCTATGGGAAAATATTCACACTCCTTGGTAAGAGTGTGTTGGTTATCACTCAGTGTGGACCACAAACCCTTAGATTGGAGCAACCTACACATTTTCATCTTTCAGGTATGGTAGTTATGGGGGTTAATAATTCAACTGACTCGGTAGTAGCCATGACAACAAAAAGAAAAAATACGCCAAACTAAAACCTCCAAAAAATATCAACCAATGCAACCTCTTGAAATTTATGTTTCCAACATCCAAAAAATATTACGTAGAAAAAAGAAGACTGATTTTGAAAATTTTGAGCAAATGAACTATACACCTTATTGTTTGTTTGTAGCAGATTCCTGCACCAATGAAATCCATATGAATGCACAAGTCTCCACAACACGACAGCATCTTCATAATCTTTGAGGATTTTTCACACCAACCAAACACACTTCAATGCTATTTAAATAGCAAAAAGATACCCCATGCTGCCAATGTGGGATAATCTTTCCAACAATCTACTTTCGAGGCCCCACCTCCTCTTCAATCGCTTAGAAACCCTAAATAAATATTTTGTTGCAAACTTTATAAAGTATAAAGTTTGATTAAAAAATCATGCCTATTGTTGTTGAATCTTCCAAGATCATAGATTCACACCTCATGATAGAAAACTACCGCTTCAAATCGCCCTTTTCAAATCACCTCCAAATGGATGGATGATGGTCTGAAATGGATTATACGCCTAACATGAACAAGCCTCCAACAAAATAAAAATGGTGGCCCTTTATAGAGTTAATATGTAGCCTGTAAATGAATTTTGTGGCCTACCACACAAGAAAATTGCCTACGGACGGTGAGATTCAATCTATGCTCAGAAAAAACCTTCCTCCAAAAGAAATGAAATAGCAACAACTATGCCAAAAATGATGCCTCATCTTCCTCCCGTGCGGCCTCAAATGCATAAATCGTGACCTCCAAAAGGAATGAAATGAGTTCCAATTAAAAGAAATCGCGCCACAAGAGAGAGATCGGGTTCCTTGTGCCAAATTGTGGCCTCCAATTTTTAAATGCCTCCTCACAATAGGAATCGCACCCAGCAATATAAATTTTCGCCTTCAATACAAAAATCTAGCCCTCCCCTCTCTCACGCGGTAGAGAAAAAAAGAAAATATCATGGTCTTTGATGAGAAATGCCTCAAATCAATACCGTTGAGCCTTCACACAACAAATCATGCCTTCACCAAGCCTAATTTACAACCTCAAAATTTTCTCCAATGTAGTTCAAACAACCATCATTGGGAACAAATATGACAATCTTCTCAGAGTAGATCGCATCTAGCAAACACAAAATTGGATATCAATTTGGATCTCAAAAAAACTCTAATAAAAACTCTCAAAGGAAGGAAGGTAGAATGGTTGGCTATGATATCACGTTGGTGTCAATCACCTTCCAAGAGAACCATCTACAACCAAAAACCTTCATGAATAAAGAGAAGCACTATGTTATTTCACCAAAAGTGAATGAAAATGAGATGTTGTAAAATACATAATGTACAGCCTTTTAAAGTCATGAAAAAAGCAATGAGTGTAAACCTACCCGATACAGGAAAGAAACCACCCGAATAATTTATCTTAAGATAAACTTAATACTACACTAACATATTTATCTATATACTATTTATTTTTTAAATCTATATATGTATATATACACCCGATTATATGTATCATATATCATATATATATGAGTATATATATATATATTTCTAATTCCTTAATATATATTTATACTTATATATATTAAATATATATTTTATTTAACACATTTTAACAATAGTCGATTTGACTTGATAAATAAAAGTGGAAAATCGAAGAAACAAAATGATTTTAAAACATATAACAAAAATCACTTTATCTTTCCTTATTGAAAAAATGAATAGACAAGACTCAGCTAGGTTAACCTAACCCTTCGACTCAACTCAACTCAATTTTTGAAAAAACACAATAATTGAATCAATGATAGGATTAGGGTAGACCTACATGAGTGTGTACGAAAACTCAATTGGCATAAACTTGTTTAGTTTTGTAGTTTATATTCCTCCCTCTGGTGATACTCTCCCCCTCCCTTTGGAGGGCAAGAAAATAGTCTTGCATTTCTCTTAGAATCCAAATCAAATAGTTAGACATTAATAATCACGACATGATCATAATCTTGATTCAATATTATTAATAGTTATCAAAATTAAAATACATTGCATTGCATATAATCTCATCATTATGTTAAATAACTAAAATCATCATTAGATGTCAATGTGCATTTTAACGTAAACAGTTAAAAGTAACTGGTAAAAAAAAATTGAGGTGTAATAGGATTCTTGCAAAGCCTTGAAACTCTAGCACACACGCTCTAAAAAATAATTCCTTCATTTTGGAGGCATTGCCAGCAAATGAAAAATGTTTTTTATTTGACATCTTGCTTCAAGGAAAGTACAAAATCTATTGAGATTACAAAATCTATGATTCTATGAGATATAGTGGACTGGAAGAATTAGTACTATATTATTATTAATATATATAATATTTTTATTATATTATTATTTTATTATTGTTATTATTGAATTATTAATATATATAATATTATTATATCCTTGTCTCAACACTTCAAGTTTAATTCACCATAATACACACATGTTGGTGTGACATAATGTTATTACGAAAATAAACCGGTAAGCTAGAATGTTATTGTGACAGTTAGAATGTAGTAGGGACCATTCTATTGGGCACAAAAAATGACTTGAGTGTTTTAATAATGCACGTGAATAAAAGTTCAAATGTTAATCTTCATAAATCTAATGGCTCTAGCATGATTCTAGAGGTTTGACTTCACAAGACTAGCAATTCAAATATTTCATTCTGGAATGCAACTGCAACCGTCCATCAAACCTTCATCGAACGATGAAATATAAAACATTTGAGTTGTAACTAACATGATACACCATGAAGACTTGAGTGTTTTAATAATGCACGTGAATAAAATGAAAAATATTGATCTTTGTAAATCTAACAACTCTAGGGTATTTCTAAAGGTTTGAATTCACAAGACTAGCACTTCAAACATTTCATTCCAATGATGGCATCGGAGCACAAGAACATTTTATGTAATTTACAACAATAGAATAATTTCAATAGTGAAAACATCATCAACCTTAGAAGGAAATTTAAATTAAGAATGATCTATTAAGGAAAAAAACAATTAGTAAGATAAAATTTAATAAATAGACCATTCTATTAGGCATAAAAAATGACTTTAGTGTTTTAATAACATGTGAATAAAAGGTCAAACATTGATCTTTGTAAATTGAACGACTCTCAAACAATTTCAAAGGTTTGATTTTGCAAGTCTAGCACTCTGGACATTTCATTCTAGAATGCAACTACAGTCGTCCATCGAGCGTTCATCATACAGTGAAATGTTTTTATACATTAATTTTAAATTTTTTGTGTATTTTTTTGTACATTAATTTGAATATTCTGAGTACACATGGAAATTGGCATCAGAGCGCAACTTGGAACAAAACAATAATGTCTTTTAAGGATATTAATAATGAAAAATACCAATTTATTTTCAAGATATTAATGATGCAAAATACTGATATCTTTTTAGGCTTCTATACAAAATATAATTTATTTTCTACCTTAATAGTTTGTGTATATTTTTTTATGCATATGAAGATTTGTATTTATCATAAAATAGATTTTACATATGAAGTGATCCACTAGGGCATCATCGTAATACAAATTTATATCCATTATCACCTTCTTCCTACTCATGAAATCCATGCAGGGCCGAGCCAAAAAACCTACCTTAAATGCAACCATTCTGATTACATATTTTTAGATAAAATCATCTTCTTTTTGTTCATAGAAACAACATAGGGTCGAGCATATGATCTATCTTGTATTCCAACAACCCCAATAATGAACAAAACTTACTACGACATTGCTTGAGCATATATGTGTATGATGTTACATAGCAGCAATCACCATTCTCCAAACCAAGCACCATAACCACAAAGTATTTGTTCAACCTATACGCCAACCAAAATTTTCTTGCAACACTTTTCAACACTGCAAACCAAAGGCCTTCTCTCCAAAAGATATTGACACGTAACAACCCGATTAAACATTTGCATTCCCATGGATGTAATTGAAGAATTCTCTGACCCATGCCCAATTTCTAATTGGTTCTAGCAGAAGATATTTCTTTATGAAGCTAAACAATAGTGGGTTACACTTTTTGGCCAAACTTGACATTGAAATGAACATTTTAAACTTTTTCTTCACTTTTGGACACCTATAGCTACTAAACTATGAGGAATTTGAAGATGATGAAAACTAGTGATTTGTGACATTTTGTCTATAGATTCTAAATATATTTAAAATAAAATGGAATCAAATTGCATTTCTTTTTCCATCTCCTTCGATAACTAGTTTTTAATAGTAAACACCATTTTCAGAGAGTGATGTGTACTTGCTAACACAATTTTTTTTCTATGAAGGATAAAATTCTTATTTTTTCAAATTTAGATTTTTAACTATGATATTTAGGGCATGCATTTGGTTTCATAGTGTTTTATTGAATTTATTTTCTTAATTAAGTTTTGAAATCAAACCAATTACAATTTAGACATAGGTTTACTTTCTAACACAACTTTTTTTATATGTATCAAAATTCAATTCTTTTTTTGGTTGGATCAAGGACATCAAATATCAAGGGCATAAATATTTTTTAGAATTTTTTTGGTAATCTACTAATTTCCACATGTGCATAACAGAGAGCTTGATTTTCGGTGAAAAACCTACATTCACAAGAAATAAAAACTAAATATATTTAAAATTATACATTTTGGGAAGCTTATAATAAGGACTACATACTTACAAAATATAAATTTTAAATGAATTCATTTGATCCCCCAAAAGGTAAACCAAAAGTGGTTTTTTATTAGAATTTTGATAGGTGTAAAGGAGACTTCATTATAGGTATGGTTTAAAACTAGCGGGGTTCTATCCAAGGGGGTTTGATCTAAGGTGGTTTGATCAAACCCTCTTCAATTGGAATCCTTTAAATGGAACTTTTCAAGGCTTAAATCATTATATTTTCTAAAAATATGTGATTTCACCAAAAATCAGAATGTCCTAGATAGCATAACCCATTATTGTGGCAATGCCTTGCTTGAACCCTGTGTTGAGCTAGAGCCACCCTGTTTAAGTCAAGAAAAAAGGAAAGACACTCCACCACCTCCCTAGGAATGAGCAATCACGGGAAATATCTCATCCTTAGAACCCCTACATCCAGACATGCCACCGCAAGCATTTCCTCAACACCCCCAAGTATTTTGGTTTGATAATTAGCCTTTCAATCACTAGATCCATACATTTTGACATTTTCAGGTTTAATAATGATACTGTAAATTGAGAGGAAATATTTGTGTTGACCCGATATCGGTCATCAGCAACAAGAAATTATTGCCCTAAAACCAATTTAATTACTTTTGAAATTAAACTCCCACTATAAAAACCAAACACAACTTGAGATTTGTGATTGATCCCAAAAATGTCATCTGTCTCTTTCAACAAGTCAATTTGATTCGTGTTTCTATATGTGAAAATGAACATTGCAATTATTTCGTTCCTACCAAAATATAAGAGCCAAAAATCATCCTTCAACACTACAACTTGCACTCCACTCATTTAATGCCTTTGAATTCAATAAATGTGAGATTTCAATTGGCATGTGCTATAAGTGAAATTGTGAATAGAGAAGAGAGAATTAGAAAGTAAATATGTTATAAATGATACAAATAACATCTCCATAAGCAAATAGAGAAGAGTATTATTTAAAGAAGGGAGTGGTCTACATGTTTAATGGCTTGTGGCCCTCCCTCCCTGATCTCCATAACTAGGTTTCCACCTCCTAGAAGTCATTGGTTACTGGTGAGATTGAGCTCTATCCAGGCGCCAGGGGTTTCTTTGTAGCAACCTTTTCCTCCTCTACAGAGCAGGACTGTGTGTTGGACAAGGGGTGGATGTGCGGGATTCATTCTCTATCCATCAAGCCTTGGTCTCATTCTTTCAATCCCCTTATAGAGCCACTGAATATTAGACTAGTTTGGGTCCGACCATTGAATCTACCTCTCTAGTTCTGGGAGGATTCATGTTATGAAGCTATTGGTAACACCATTGGATGTTTTTTTATGGTGGACTCTATGACTTGAGAACTTGGGCATACTACGGTAGCTCATATTTTAGTTGATTTGGACATCTCCAAACCTCTCCATGGTGATGTGGTCTTGTTGGTGGAGGAAAAACCTTGGAAGTAGCTCTTGGACTATGAGGGTCTCCATTTTTGGTGTAGGAGATGTTTCTTTGTGGGTCATTTGGCCTCCAGTTGCCCACTTGCCCGTCGCAAGGGCACTGCTACTTGGTGGAAGGATTCTCTTTTGGATCATCTCATGGTGGGTTCTCCTCCTTTGGAAGTTTCTTCTGCGGAGGACGACTCTGTCGAGTCTTCTCGAGAGCTTGTATCTTGTCTGGCTCCTTTTCTAGCTATCCCATTCGTGGAGCCATTGTTGGCTCATTTTGCTAACGCTATCTTGTTTGAGCCTGCTCGAACCTTGTTGGATGCCTTTGTTGGTCCATCGATCGATCTTGTCTCCTCTCTTGCTTTGTCATCTCCCCTACATGATGGCTCTTTTCCCTTGGTGGATATTGTGGATTTGCTTCTCTCTCCTTGCTCGATGGACGATTTTGGGCCTTCTTGGTCCATTGTGCTGAGAAAGAAAAAGGGACTCCCTCGATCTATTGCTGCTTCGCGGCCTCGAGTTAAAGGAATCAGTTTAGCCCCCTTTGATCTTGGGGTTGTCTAGTGTTGTTTGATAGCTATCTGTCAATTGTTTCTATGTGTGGTTTTTCCTCTCTTCCTAGTTCATTCTTGGTATGAACTAGCGACTTTTTGGCCCTTTGGGATCTCTGTGCGAAGGGTACAACACCTTGAAAATGTTGTTTATCTTATCAAAAACATCAAGTTGGTGAAGTATATATAAAACAAAGACATCAATACTCGGCACTTCAACATTGAATTCACCACAAGACACACATGTTGATGTGACATAATGTTACTTCGTAAAAATTGAGTCATGACTTTAAGTGATTTAATAAGCATTAACTCACATGAGTAAAATTAAAAATGACGATCTTTGTAAATCTAAAATCTCTAAGGTGATTCTAGAGGTTTGATTTCACAAGTCTAGCGCTTCGGATATCTCATTCCAGAATGCAACTACAGCCATTCATTGAACATTAATCAAATGGTGAAATATTTTTTACATTATTTTAATTTTCTAAGTATATTAACTTATTAAATATTATAGCTTGTTAATTTGGACTGACATCCGGCTTCAAGCAGCGTACTTCGAAGCATTGAAAATATATGAGAATTAAATAGCTTGTTGTACCTTAATCATTATCAATATTGACTCATAATAAACTTCACACTTCTGATCAGAACTTATAAATTTGCTAAGTAACTTAATCACTATAATTTAGCATTTGATATTTTTGCCACCCACACTATGATTTTTATTCACATACAAGTTTAATTCTCCACAATAATACTTTATTGGTTTGAGTACAAGTTTAATTCACCAACAAAAATATTTTATTGGTTTGAAAATAGGTTTTATTCACCAATGAAAATATTTTATTGGTTTGAAAATAAGGTTAATTCGCCAACGAAAATATTTTATTGGTTTCAACACAAGTTTAATTTTCCAACAAAAATATTTTACTATTTTAATACAAGTTTAATTCACCACGAAAATATTTTATAAGTTTGAAAATAGGTTTAATTCGCCAATGAAAATATTTCATTGGCTTGAAAACAAGTTTAATTTTTCAATGAAAATATTTTATTGGTTTCAATAAAAGTATAATTCACCAATATTTTCTACAAACTTCTAATGATTACAAAAGATTTTCCAGTTGAATTTATATTTTTTTCCCTACCTTTGGTTCTAAATATTTTGTACTATATTGTTTTATTAATAAATATATCATATTGTTAAATTTGTTTTGTACACCTAATGATAACAAGTTTCTCTAAATAATATGTATCACCACAAGAGCTAAAAATTATATGCATTATGATTACCAAAACAAAATATATTTTTCTATATGATTATCCAATAATCTTGTCACTAGAATTTTTTATTGTATGCATATTTTCTATTGGGATGATTTGAACTAGTCCTAAATGTTGGATGAGATACAATATGTTAGTCATAAACTCAAATATAATTTGATGTAATCATGAAAATTTAATATCTTATGGTTTATGAGAAAGAAATGCCCATATAAGAATATGCATATCATGAATCTACTATGCATATGTCCTATTGTAAGCTTGTATTCTTTCCATCTATTGAACTAATCTAAATAGTTATATTAAGTTTATTCTTACTATGTTTCAAGTGTTGTTCTTTATTTCTTGTTGGTGTATACAAGTTTAAATATATTTTTAGATCCAATACTCCTTTGACAATTTGAAGCATCCTCTTTTGCCACGTGTTTCACCCTTTGATTCTCAATGTCCTCTAAAGAATATATTTTTTGAACAAATGAATTGAAGAATGCATTGGATCCACCCAAATTAAACCAATAAAAGCACCTAAAGGCGCTAGCAGATGGTCAAAAGGTACAAATATGAATAGTCCTTTTGACCAAGCTCTACACAAAAAGATTTTGAAAAAAATATAAATGTACAGTGCTTGGCCAATAAGACTATTTCTATGTGTCTGTCAACTATTTTATAACACGTTTAGATGCTTTTACTAGTTTAGAACTATTGAAAACAGATAGTATCACTTATCTAGTTTCAGAAAAATACTTGTAGAATTTTGTGTATCATTTCATTGCTCTAGAGGTTATTACCTTGGCCTTGCATTAGGTTGTTATATGAAAAATATTTTAAGATATTTGCACAAATTTATCTTGTCATTAAATTAAGTTATTTATTCAAAATTATCTTTTAAATTTACAAAATGTTGCATTTCAATATTTTGAAAGTATTGAAACCAAAACTTTAATGCAAATACATATACTTATAAATTGACTTCTTATCCAAATGATATACATCATTATTTTTATTTTAAAATATTTGCACAAATTTACTCTATCACTAAATTATCAAAACCATCTTTCAATTGTACAAAAGTCAAATATTGTTAAATTATTATAAAAGTCAATTGTTAATAGTGAAAGCACTATAGATATACAATAAGGTTAATTTCTGCTGATGCATTATTGCATTAAAAAAATCAAATGTTACATATAAGTATTTTAAATTATTAAAACAAAACATAAATAATACATCATTATATTTATTTATTATTTTATTTTAAAATGATCTTACAAATTTGTTGTCACTTAATTAAGTTATTTTATCAAAACCACTTTTTTATTTTATAAAAGCAAGAGTTGCATGCAAAAAAATGGAATTATTGAAGCCAAACTCTGCATGTAAATAATGGCATCTTATATTAAAGTCAAATTTTGCATGCAAATGCATGCGCTTACAATATAAATAATATATTCTTATTTGATTTTTATTTTTTATTATTATTTTTTTAAATTCCCATGATGTAGAATTCCTTGTCAGCTCCTGGAGTGAAATTTTGGCTCAGAATTTAGACTCCCCTTCACAAATAGTAAATTCCAAATTGTAAGTTATCTAACTATTTAATTGTAAAAGACAAACTCAATATAATCACATGACATTTGTAATAAACCAATAAATCACAGTAAAAAGTTAAGAACTCAGATAACATGCAGTTCATTGTTCTGATGTTTGAGATTTTATCCATGACAGAGAACTAAAAAACTATTTTTTTCTTCAATTTCTTGAGTTGTCTGTACTCCTAATCATGGCTGTACTTTTTGGGTCTGTCTCTGACATGGTAATAAGGACCCTAAGAGATTTGGGAATCCATCATTTCCTTTCAAGGTGCTCTTACAGTTTTTGTATTTGTCCAAACCAATTTTGCCACTTTTTCCACAAGTATAAATGTATTTTAATGTTCTTGTTGGCTTATTCAATCCACATGGACAATGATTGTACTGGCTTACATGATTGCTATGTTTCCCTCTTTCCTTTCAAATAGTAAGTGTTGTATATAATGATGAATAATCATCCTCCATGGGCATTTTGGTCTTTTCATCTTTGTATCAAATGATGAAGATATGTGATGAACATGGAAAACTCTTCACCTCCATTATCTTTCAACACAAATTTGCAGTATCATATAGAATATAGTGAATTATTAAACATTTGTGCAAGTACAAGAGAAATTTTAAACATTTGTGCAAGTACTCTTAGCATACAATCAGAATTTTTTTTCTCTTTCTATTAACTTTTTTAAGAAAAAATATAATTAATGAATTGTGTTTGAAATTTTTGGATAAAATTGAATGTCTTTTTTAATATCAAAATTTTGAATCACTCCCTAATCTATGACATTATAATCTTAAAAGACAGACTGTAATTTTCAATTCAATCACAATAAGTGTATTACTTATTATATATAAAATGTTAAAATATTTTTTTTTTGAACTCTCTTCATTTGCTTCAACATAAAGATTTGTTTTAGCTTATGTATATATATACCATTAATGTTACAAGAATGTAGTCTGAAGTGAGTTTCATTTTTTAAAAGTCTGTCAATTAGATGTTCACTTTATTTATATCACCATAAATAATTTGTTTCGACTTATGTATATATATACCATCAATGTTGCAGAAATGTTTTATAAACTCTGTCAATTAAATGTTTAGTTTATTTATATCAACATAAAGAACTAGAATTAGTTTTGGCTTATGT
Organism: Sequoiadendron giganteum; assembly: GCA_007115665.2. Classification (NCBI taxonomy): domain Eukaryota; kingdom Viridiplantae; phylum Streptophyta; class Pinopsida; order Cupressales; family Cupressaceae; genus Sequoiadendron; species Sequoiadendron giganteum. The sequence continues at coordinate 461,492,172 of CM021106.1, forward strand.
ACATATATACCATCAATGTTGCATAAATGTAATGTAAAATAAATCTCTTTATTAGAACTCTGTCAATTAGATGGCCTATTTACATCAGCATAAAGACTTTGTTTTGGCTTTGTTTTGGCTTATAATCAACGTTGCAGGAACATACTCTATCAATTAGATGGTCACTTTATTTACATCACCATAAAGATTTTGTTTTGGCTTATAATCAATGTTGCAGGAACATACTCTGTCAATTAGATGGTCACTTTATTTACATCATCATAAAGATTTTGTTTTAGCTTATAATCTATGTTGCAGGAACGTACACTAAGGGGCATCTTTAAACCCAGCAAATAAAGTAATATTTTCATTAATCATAGACAAATCAAGTTTCATACTGGATCAAGATGATTTCTTTTGTGCTTACAAATTCCTCCCAATATAGAATGAAAACTGTACATATAAATTCTAGTTTGATACAAATCTGTAATGTCAAACAATAGTTGTACATGAACAGATGCAAACTTCATCGAGCGATATGAAAGCCTCATGGAAAAATTCTCCCAGAGGGTAGATGCAATGAAAACAAGGAAAACCTTCCCTATGTTTATATTGCTTCTACATCTGGAGCATGATTACAATTATATAGAATTAAATGGAATTAATGGTGCATTAAAGAGCCCTAGACCATATATTGATAGAATCAGGAAAAACTGGCTCCGATTACAGACAACTGATCTTGAAACCAATAGGTTGTAAGAGAGAGTCCTCTTCTTGTCCTGAATGACTGATCCATGTGGTAAATAAGAAAATCTACAATACAGTATATATTAGCAAGATGCTGCAGGATCCAAGCAAACCATTTGATCAAATGTGCACAATATTTTAGAGTTGAATTCACCTCTTCATTAATAGTTCCAGTGACTATGATCTTTCACTGAGCAAGTTCAGAGGAGTATTGATATGCATGTTCTTCAGAAAATTCTACATCAAGAAACTTGGCCACAAATGCCCACATCCTGTAAACATCTTCAAAATTTGACAAAAAACCAAGAGATGCAGTCACAACTTCGACTTGTAGTGATACTCGCTTTCCTTCCCACCTGCTATTCACTAAAGATTTGCATAAGGAAATGTTATCTGCATCCAGGGCATCCTGTAATTCTAGACCATTTTCTGATAACCGGAGATGACTGAGAAATCCCAGACCAAGAGCTATATTATTCTTGTCTGCAAGCTTCTGAACAATTTCAGGTGCGATCAGGACTCCTTTGCAATCATACAAATTAAAAGCCACTGCGGCACCTCGATCATACTTGATCTTTGGTCCATATATGTGCACAAGGGCAATACCACCATCTGGTCCAGGATGTCTTAGTTGTAGTAAGGAAGTGACAAGCCAATTAACAAGGTATCTAAGTCTCAAAGTTATTTTGTTCAGACCCATACCGTCTATATGATCAAGATGCTTCCACAAAACCTTGGATTCCCCGTTATTCCACTCGTACCCATGTGCTAGTTCAGCATCACTCAAACCCTCTTCATCATGATGATTTGCAGCTCCATTTTCCTCTAGGAAATCATCCTGCTTGCCCTCTTCTTCCATACTAAATGATACCCTCCTTCCCATGCTGTCAACTCTATCTATCGTTCCCAAATCTAATAGCCTGCCTGCGTCTCTCCTGCCTAAAAGTCTGAACTCGCCCTCAGTCTCCCGCCTTATGGCATTTTCCTTCGTTTTGCATGGTTGAGGACTCCCATTCATCACACCATTCACTCTGTTTCCAGCCTTCAAGACATGATTCTGAATGTGTGCAGAACCATTCTGTATGCTATGGCTGGCAATGGAAATAATCTGATTTTCAGGGTTCTTTCTATCCTCATTATAAGTTGTAATTTCATCAGATGCGCTCTCCAAGACTTCTTCAATGGGAAACTGGCCCTTCTGGGGAGTAGTCTCATCTCTTTCTGCCTCCTCGTTCTCTAGAATGAAAGATAACTTGCTCTGCTTTGAGAATCTCCAAGAACCACCGATCCGTCCAGATGACACCCTATCATCCTCAGAGACCAAATTGAGTCCTCCATTTGAACCATGCACTGAAGTAAACCCGTTGCATTGAACTTTCTCCTGTCCCTTGGAGGGAGAATCTCCAGGATCAAGAAACTCAATCTTATCGCATTTTCCATTTGTGTTTTGGTCCGGCAAGGAAAGATCGGCCCCTGCCTCATGTAAGGGATGGCATATTTCTCCAGCCGAAGTTGGTCTCTCAGCAGCATCTTTGGACAAATCTACTTCTGGGGAGAACGGTGCATCAGGTGGCATTCCTTCATGAAACAGGGGGCTTTTGTGAGATCTACCAAGAAGATCCCTGTGGGCGGTTTTGTGCGAGAATGTACCCGCATCCCCTTTTCTAAGAGGGCCAGAGACCGGAGGACTTTGACCCAAATCAATGCAAAACAAATGATCATTATCATCTTCACTAAAAATGGGACTCTTCAGAGTAGAAGAATTGTCTATATCCTCGCTAGTTCCATCCCTAAAAGAACTACCTACTTCACTTGCACAAACATCTCTTACTTGTGATGAGGAGAAGAGCCCAGAAAAGGCTGGCAGCTCCAATCCCGGGTGCAGTTGAAGACCAGCTTGAATTTCATCCTCTCCTGCTTCACTCTGCTTGCTGCTCTGCTCATCTGCAGGCTCGTTGAGGTAATCAGGACTATAAGATGGGACAATGCTTACCAATCCAGCTGCTGAAGCTCCATCTTGACTCTCAAGGCATTCCATCACAGAGTTCTTGATGAAAAGGCAGCCAAATCCAGTTGGGTCTTCGCCAAACACCTTGTAAAACGATGTGATTATAAAATCTGGCCTGAAGAGAGAAAGTCCAAGAGAATCCATGTCCTTGGGACCCAAGGCACCTGCATCCAATAACACATGCCATCCATTCTGCTGTGCCAAGGCCATCCACTGAGAAGAATATTTGGCCCCTGTTACTCTTGATTGGAATGGAAACACAAAGATACCCACTGCAGAATCCTGCCTTCTGCTCTTCTTGTGTTTCAGCTCTTTCTTAAGCTCTCCAGAGCAAGGCCTCAGAGTTGGCCATCTGAAACAAGCGCTACGTACCTTTGCCCCCTTGTTTCTTGCAATCTCCCCCATCCAATTCACAGACTGGCTGTCATAATCATACATAGTTAACAGCCTTCGGTTCTGATGAAACGGATATGACTCTGCAAGAATCTTGAATGCACAACCCCTGTTCACAGTGAAAACCATACTGTACTCACTCGCAGGAATATTAAGAAACTCCATAATTCTATACCTCAAATCCTTCTCCAAGCTGCTTGATGTACCATCCAATGCATGAGATGTCAAGTTCACGGATATTTGAGACAGCCCAAAAGAAAAATACTCTGCCTGAGAGTGAGACAGCAGCCCAAAGCCACAGTAATCCAAACATACCTTCCTACTCTGGTGTTGCCCTAGATGATGATACTCATCAAGCCGCAGCTCCTCTACTTTTTCTGTACCCGAAAACTTCGGATACAGTGTCTTGAACTTTGCATACGATTCATCCAAATCAGGAATTTCATGATGGGTATTGAAGATAACATCTGCTACAGCCTTTGCAGTGGCTTTTAAGAACTCTATCTGTGCATCAAGATGGGAAGAAGATGTGGTAGAAAGAGACGATGCAGAAGCCACTGTTTCATCATCACCATTTGTCCCCTGCAGGATCTGAGAAGATTTGATCCCAGATCCATTTTCTTCCTCCAATGCAGATGGATATTCACAATCTCTCTGCAATTTTGGCCTCCTGCTAGGCTCAACCACGGTACCCCTCCCCTTGCACAGAAACAAGGGCTTCCATGCATTCAGATTCTGCATTGCTCTTCTCTGCTTCTCACCCCCCTGTTATGATTGCATTTACTATTTATTTTCTCATTGCATATTGCATTCAATCAACTCAATTACAAATGTCATGCATAAACATATGTAAGCGTGATGTTGGTGTTATGTTCTGGAGGGACGAGCTCCCGCATTGACTTCCAACTCTCTCTGTTTTTAACTCATTTCTTCACTGTCCGTGACTTATTAATAATCCACGTCTGACCTCCCCTCTTTAAACTAAGTTGAGACACCTCAAACAGCAGTATTAAAACCTTTTTCTGACTCGTAAAAAGTGTTTAGATACGGGGAGTTCCTTGGCGGACATGAATACGACCAAAAAGCATGACGAAAGCACTCCTTTTCCTTGCCTGCCAGGGGAATCTAGATAAGAAAGGGGCTCTAAAGCCAATAACGATTTTTTTCATTTCAGCCCAGATTTGACCAACCAAGATTACTACCAAAACAGTAGAGTAACTCCATTGGAAACAGTCTTTTAAAATTAGCTGAGATAATTAGGTGGGGTCTTCAAGTCTAGACTGGAAGCCAATTGGTTGAGTATTTAACAGTCATTTGAACTGCACCACGTTATACTGCTGTGATAAATCAATATTTTCTTGTGCAGGTACGTTATATTAGCCCCCAACCTATACGCAGACGCAGGACGGGGCTATTTAAGCGGTTGGTACAAGTGACCAGAGGGGCTATTTTATATGGTTGTTTTTACCATATGTTTCTAATATTTAATTGGTTATTTTTGGTACTTTTGATAAGTTAAATTATCTAGTTAAAAAAAAATATAGAGAATTATTTATTTTAAATTGGATCATATTTGAAGTTATGTTCTTTTGACTAATCTATGGTAGATTTAAGTATAGTCAATTATCTAGTTAAAAAACAAAAATAGAGAATTATTTATTTTAGATTGGATCATATTTGAAGTTATGTTCATTTGACTAATCCATGGTAGATTTAAGTATAGCCAAATGTGTTAAAATAAGCAAGACGGATCAAAATTGGATGGTGCCTACTAGACCACAATGTTGTTCCATTCATTTTGCATGTTAACTCTTCTAAAATATGTTGTTACTTGACACCCATTATATCAAAGGTTCCAAATTGTGTGTTTAGGGCTTGCTTTTAAAGGTATCACATTAGTTCATTTTAAAAACTATTACATGATCGTATATTTGATAATTAAGGCAACACATTGCCAATAGTGGCATGATGTGATGGTTAAGTTGTGTTGTTCTTGCCATCTAGGTTCAAGCCACATTGGGGTGTAATTGTTGTGTTTATGTTGGGGATGAGGTCCCTTGTTTGTGACCTCACTAGTTCATAGCTCTGAATCAAAAATGTTTACCCCTTAAAAAAGAATAAGGCAACACATTCATCTATGAATCACTCACGAGTTTAGTTAGCAAATCCTACTCTATCCACATTGGTGTTGTTATGAAACAACTTGCCCAATAATAATTTATAATATGAAATATGCTTCAAATACTTGATAATAATATGTCACTTTGAGGGGGCAACCTCCTATCCCACTTCGAGGGGGATACCTCCAATAGTCTTCAATAAGAACACAATACTCAACATGATGATAACAACTAACCTATACCTCTTATATATACCATACTTATGCTTTGGATACCACCAAGGTCGACCTAGATGCTCAAATATAACTCCTAGGATGACTTAAATACATATATGTGATTATAATAATGATTGTGTAACTTATTTAAGAGTTAAGGTAGCCACAAGCCAACTACTCATAACACAATACACACTATAGGGGTAGAGGCATAACAATTGTACAACACCTTTGTTATTTATTTGTTTCAATCTTAATTGAATCAATTAAGGGCCTTGATTAGTGACATATATAATACCATGTAAGATTTGTCAAACATTCTACCCAAGACCAAATTGTAAAGAACTAATTGAGATGATTAGTTACTCATAATAGCAAAGAAATGTGAACAAGCATCTCAATTGTTATTCCATTCATAATGTGTAAGCAACAAAGATCAAGTGTAAGTTGTGCTCATCTAATGTACATACAATGTTTGTATCCCATGTCATGTTGCAAATAGAAGTAGAAGGGTTACAATTATAGGAAATACAAATAAGTGAAGAGGGGGATGAAAAAACTCACAACCCACATAGGGAAGTGTATCATCAACACTAGTTAAAAATGGTGCAACAAAGCATTAGATAAAGCTCGACCTAAGTATCTACTCATATTAGATCAACCTATCATGTAGAAGATGCATGAGAAATACATACTAAGTGCATAATAGATAGGGATAACTTTAGTAGCGAATCTTCGCCAATTGGCTAATTCCAGGAATCGGGCAAATTGAATTTGGTGAATTCTAGGTGTCCAGCAAGGTGTTCAAATCGCCCGGATTTCACAAACTATCAATCCAATGCATGTCCATTCACAAGCAGCGTTTTTTTACGAGGCATGTTTAGGCAATAAATTCGTCATAACAGACTACGCATTTCCAATGGACCGATCAATATTTTCGCCTAGAATCCCGGGGAGCATGTCATAAAACACCAACATATTTGCCAATACTATTAAAACAATATTATATGAGGACCCATTTCGCCAATTAAAATTTACAAATAGTTGCTTGTGAAGACCCATTTGCCAATTAAAATTTATAAATAGTTGCTTATGAGGACCTATTTCGCCTTGAAAATTACAAGGTATCGTTGTATAAGCATGCGGGATTCGCCAAATTTTTAACATACCATTTTAAAATCCCGCGGAATTCGCCAAAAATGGATTGATATAAATACAATTGAAACTGTTATTTGTTCTTACACATTTTGTTCGGTTCTGAGGTTCTACTTCTCGATTCAGAAGTAAGTGAAACCCGAAAACGTAGACTCAAAGGTGAGTGATCATTTCTTCATACTGTTATTAGTTATTAGTTATAATAATAAGATTTCTTTATCTATTTTCCATTCTTGCTTCAGTCTTAAACATGATTTTGAGTAGGGAATGGGATCTATATTCTCTGTTGGTCTGTCCTTCTTAAACAAGAAGACACTTTTTTCCAGCTTTTATTTGAAGTGAGATATCAATATGTCGAGCAACAACTGCAAGGGTAAGACGCCTGAGGGTAATGAAGAGATTGGGAGGCCATCAAAATGCCCAAAACGTGGAGGTACCATACAGTCTTACTTTGGAATTAGCAAAGCTTCTAATCCATTAGATCAAGGTGGAGCTACACCATCGACTCTTCCACCAAATATTATTGAAGATGGCAATGACAATACCTCACCGCCACAGGAAGGTCAAGGTGAGATTGTCATTGTGTTAAATCAAAATGTATCAAATGAGGATGGCAATACCATAGAAGATGTTCCAAGGGATACCCTAGATAGCCAGAATGAGATAATTGACTTGGACTTGGATGATGTTGGTAGCAAGAAAAGAAAAGGCAAAGCAAAATTGGGGCACGAGTGGGAAATGACAAGGAATTTTCAAATTGGTTGGTTGTCGAAGTACCCATTCCTTGAAACAGTGGGGGTATCAAACAAAAATGATATTGAAAGGGCAACAAAGGTCAAATGTAAGATTTGTAGTTGGAAATGTGGAAGAGACAAGACGATGCAGCTAAAGCTTGACACTATAGAAAAGCATATCGATAAAGTTTGCGAAAAACAAATCATAGACGAAAAGGAACAATCAGTCATACGATGGAAATCAAAGGAAGAATGTCTTCATGTTAAGTATACCGTAGATTATGGAGAGCATAACCATAGAATGTAGAAGATTAAAAAATGTGAAGGTACACTTAAGTCTCATTTTGGAAAAGCCATGGCAGCAACAAATCTATCAAAAACTGTTCAGATGAGTGCTGTTTTTCATATTTTGTCCAAGGGGCGTCCTATGACAGACTACCCAGAATATTTTGATTTATTATCTTATTTGAGTGTTCCCCACTTTCCCTTCTCACATTGGTCAGTAAACGCTGGATGGGAATGGGCGAACTATCTTGTTGCAGTGGAAAAGCAAGATTTAAAGGAGAAATTAAAAGAGTCAAATTTCATTGCATTATCTTTAGATGAAGTTACTGCGATAGACAATACTTCTTGGGTTTGTATGCATTTGTATATTGTAGAACAACATGTTTGCCAAGCTCATCTTCTTTGTATTCGTAAAATGAAGGATAGTTCAACATCACAAAATCTATTTGAACTAGTCAAGAAATCTTTGAATGAAATTGCAGGTATGGATGAGTTGACAATTGCCAAAAAGTTGGTATGTGTAGGAGCTGATGGAGCTGTAGTGATGCAAGGTCAAAGGAGCGGTCTTTGCACAAAGTTACAAACTACTTGTGCACCATACATGCTTGGCATTCACTACATGGCCCACAAAATGAATTTAGCATTCAAAATTGTAAGCAAGTTTTCGACAGTATCAAAAGCTGAAAATCTAGTTCGCAAGATCCACGCATACTTCTGTCGAAGTCCCAAATGTTTCCTTGAATTTCAACATTTTGCTAAGGGAATAACACCTGGAAACAAGCTTCTTAAGGATGTCGATACCAGATGGATCTCCCTGCATGGACCAGTGCAACAAGTTCTTTCAGAATATCAATCCTTGATTGGAGTGATGTACGAGCATCGCAGCACAGTAGACAAAGCTCCTGACCTCTTACATAGGTTAAGCGATATAGAGACACTCTTGACTTTAGCTAGTCTTCTCCCCATGCTGGATGAAGAAAGCCCAAGACAAAACTATGTATATTTATGAATATGCCAATCTACGTAAACTTACATGCTTGGCCCTCAATCATCTATATCTAGATCTAACACAAGAAGGCACAAATTATTTGATGTGGCAGAAAATTACTGATTTGAATAATCCTGATAATTATTTACAGTTTAATGCAAGCGGGCACTTATGTATTTGTGTACGTGGATATGAGATACCAATGTACCATTGTAAGACAGCCAGACACTCTAGAAAAGAAGTACCTATTAACGAGGAAGATTTTAACGGCATTGTTAAATCTGTTAGTGATAATTTGAAGGAAATTGCAAAAATCTCTTTCCTCAGAGATTCGTGAAAGATTCCCTCAACATGAAATACTTGAAGCCATGGGTATTGCGTATCCTCAATTTTGGGTAACCGAGATAACCCAAAATATTTTCATGATCAAGTAAAAATCTTGATCGAACAGTTTTCAAAAAAGGTAACATACAATGAACAAATAATAGAAGGAATTTTAGATGAAAATAAGCTTAGAAAGCAATGTCAGAGTTTTGCAACAGCTATGAGGGAGCAGTATAAATCCATGGGCAAGGAGAAGGCCTTTGAACCGGGATCAATAAAAAAGGTTTGGACAAGCTTAGGTCAAAGTGAAATATTGCGTGGTTCGATGTCAGAATATTTCAAACTTGTTGATTTATGTCAAACAATGATATTAGGGTCGGTGGAGGATGAGAGAGTTTTCAGTACATTGGGGTTTTTGAAATCAAAGTTAAGAAACAAACTGGACAAGAATTTGGAAAATTGCTTATGGATGAAAGGAACTGCGTATAATGTCAAAAAAATTCCTTTTGAAAGGGCACTCGCAATCTGGAGGTCCACATGTGAAAGAAGAGGGACCGAATTGTGCAACACAGGCTCTCCAATTCCAATAGCCGTCGGTACTAGTGGTAGTGGCAGTGGGACTGGGCCTGGGATAGATGACAATGATATTGAAATTGACACAAATCAAACAATGAATGTTGAATTTGAGACACAGGCCGAAGAAAGTGTAGAGCAGTCTCAGAATCAAGATGACCCTTTTACTTTATCTGAAGATGAGCATCGGTTTGAGGACCCTGACTCCATTTGGGAAATGGAAGATAATTAGCAGGTTTTAGGTATTTTTACTACACTTCATGAATCAGTTTCCATTGTTCCAAAGTCCAAACTGTAGTTGATGTCTGATGATATTTTATATTGTATTCAATGAACATTGAAATTGTGAATCATTGCACTTTATGATATCTTATTTTATATTGTACTCAAGCACTGCATGTCAGCATGAATCATATTCCAAACTGTAGTTGATGATTTTTTATATTGTATTCAAATAAATTGTGAATCATTGCACTTCAAGTTCAGAATATTTTATTTTATATTGCACTCCAAGTCTCCATGATATTTTATATTATATTGCACTTCATGAATCATAATACATATGCCAAAGTCAAACTGTAGTAACGTAGTTGATGATATTTTATAAATTATATAAATTTCAATACCATCGGCCTAACAATGCTTCATCGGCGGAACCCCCATCACAATCCCGCCGATGGCCTGATAAAAATAGCTCACAACCTAGTATCGGTGTAACAATACTCTATCGGGCTGACTCCTAAGGTGCTCTCCCGATATACCGATAGAGTCAAGTTGTCAACAAAAGTGACCATGAATTATAATTTATGACCATGGGCATGAATTATCTTATTTTATCAATAATCACAAAAATATACCACACTTTGATTTTATGAACAATGCAAATTGTAGAAATTTGTGTGACAAGATCCATATTATAGCCTACATTCACATTGCATCCATAAATATTAAACAAAATTTGAAATTCCGTAGTGACGTAGTGCTTCCCCCATTCCTAACAAAATTCAATACCATCGGCCTAACAATGCTTCATCGGCAGAACCCCCATCACAATCCCGCCGATGGCCCGATAAAAATAGCTCACAACCTAGTATCGGTGTAACAATACTCTATTGGGATGACTCCTAAGGTGCTCTCCCAATATATTGATAGAGTCAAGTTGTCAACAAAAGTAACCATGAATTATAACCATGGCCCATGGGCATGAATTATCGAATGCATAAAGTATATCGGGGGAACTATGGTGCATCAGGGAAACATTATCTGGCATCCCACCGATAGAACGAAGGATAGGTGTCCATCGGTGGAGAGGGTGGCTATCGGTGAAAGATTGATGTGACATCTTGAGGCATCGTGCAGCCGTGCTGTGGTGCTTTTATGAACCAGAATTGAAGTGAATTATATCACAAGTTGATCGCATAGTTGTTACAAAATCCTGGAAGATTTCGCTTAGGGCAGAAGTAGAAAGGCAAAAACTTAGAGTTCTAACGCAGCAAAGACCGATGGACTGTGGAGGCGACTCAGCGAGACTCACATAAGTACTTCACTTTTAGACCCATATGAGAAGCTATTTTACTCAAAAGCTTGAGATTTAAATAATGGAAGAGAGTACAGACAAACCCAAAGCTAAAAAAAATAAAATTGAAAAGCCTAAGAGACTCCTAAATGAAGACCTGATAGATCAATGTCCTAGTTCGGGGTCGAGACCCAAGAGGAGTGCTCAAATGAATCCTTTCATGGATCGATTATGGGACAAACAAAAGGGCTTAAGGGATATTTGGACACCACAACGAGGGTACGACCTCTTCATGTACCATTACAAAAAACAATTTAGGTTTCAACCAGTTTGCAATCCATGGAGGTTGAACCTGGAAAGACTTGTGTTGCCCAATTTTTTTGTGAACGCGGAGCTAATTAAAGCTCTTGCTATCAGATATGACCCCAAGAAAAGAACTATTTAGTCACATGGTGGGGGTGACATGCTTGTTATTTCTAGGGATCTCATTTCTAATGTATTTTAGTTAGAGTGTTCACTGAATTTATCATTCATGATCAAGGATCTCTTGACAGAGTATCGCCACATGGATACCAGCTATAAGAGATGGAAATTACCTTTGCATAGGCCCAAGGATGAAGGAGGCCAACTCAGGAGATTCTCTAGTAGTGAAAACCCTCCTCTCCATGAAGATTTGTTTGAAGAGTATTTCTGATACACCTATTATTCAGTTGGTCAGGTTTTGGGAGTAGAGGTTCCACCTCTCATGTCAATTGCCTCAATGGTCTTAGCTACATACATACAGAGCAAGGATGTTAGGCCATTTAATTATGCTAGCTACTTGGCCAACGCCCTACATCGAAGGCTCGAAAAGATTAAAAATAATAGTGATAATATTAATTTTGAACACTATTATTTGCTTATGCATTTGTTATTGTACGAGGGACAAGTCAAAGGGGTCTAGAGTGAAGAATTAAGGATAAAAGATACAGATGAAAATGGAGATTTTAAACCTGTACAAATGTGGAATTCATTGTGGGACAGTCGATTTGGTAGGTCTCATTACCTTTATTTTGAAGATTTTTTTGTAAAACCATTGATAAAGTTGTTGGGGTATCCGTGCAACTATAACCTATCCCCATAAGTATAAAGATTTCTAAGACCAAAGGAAAATGACTGAAGAAATAAAGTGAATCATAACTGGGGAGCCTGGTATGCTTTCCCTGATTGTACAGTGATAAGGGTTTATGGGTTCGAAGGGGCTCCACACTTGATGCCATGAGTAGTTCCTGACCGAATTTATTTTTTAGAAATTGTGAGGCAATTGGCAAAATATGATTCCAAACACCTCAAAGGACATAGAAAACAATCAATTATGCCCAACACCTTATGTTTTGGATACTTTATAGTGGTTGCCAATGAAGGATATAGAGAAATTGATGGCAAATTAGCACAGTACAACCTACCTCTAGGTGATGTAAGGAAACAATTTGATGCAGAAGGGTTTATTCACAAGGCGAGATTATTGCAGGGGCTATCAGGGTATGGACATTTGTTCTCAATTGAAGATGTCATAAGAAACCATGATGAGGCTTCCACCAAGGAAAGAATGGCCACCTATAACAATATTATGCTTGCAAAGGAATGGAAGAGGAAAAATGTCCCATCTTATTCAAAGGCATTTGGTGAGATACACGATCGTTTAACAAGAATTGAGCAACTCACCGCTCATGTCAATGAACTGGTAAAGGATGTTCCCCCAGTTGTTTTTGATGCACCTCATGCAACCTATTCAGGAGTACAAGTTGAAGACATAGAGCCCTTGGATTACATACCTTCACAACCTACTCCTGAGGTATCTTTTTCTATAGATACTAATATAAGTGAAGAAGAGTAGGGTGATGAAGAGGGTGAGCAAGTCAAAAAAATCAGTGCTCCTGTGATTGCACAATACGATCCCCCTCAAAAGCAGAATATTGTAAGATTTGAGGCATCAAATGAACTATCTGATGATGTGAGGGTCATGGCTGGACAACAATTTATTTCTGATTGTGATTTTGTTAAATCTTCTGAATTTAAATCATTTGATTATGAATATAAAGGTAGAAAAATGAGACAACAGATACAGGATATCACTCCTGAACATGAGGCAACCGCTCTGGAGGAATTGAAAAGGGAGGTAGAAAAGGAAATGGAGGCCATCACTCCTAAAAGAGGTAGGGAATTGCTTCAAGAAGTTGGAGTGTTGCTCCTACCAAGGTGGGATATTAGCTCTTCAATTGTATTTGATAGCTTCAAAAAAAGAGGGGATACGACAATGAACTTAACAGAAGAAGCAAGTGACAAAATGTATTCAGGATCTGGGTACAACCCAGACAAAGCCACCTTGCTTATTTGGTCACTGTATCCCCATGATAAAAACCTGCTATAATTAGTAATCCAAACCAAGTGTTTGGTCATCTCTTGGTTCAACGAGTAGTGGATACCAACCCTATGGAGACAACAAAATTGAACATAAATGTGGCAAAATTTACCAAAGCACAGATCGATAAACTGATTAAGGAAAATGATAAACTGAAGAAGGAGCTAGCAAATCAGAGAGAAAAAACATCTTCCTCATCCACATCAGAGTTGTACTCCCCATGGCTTGAAAAAGATAAGAGAGTGCTTGATGCATTGGCTGATGCAGCCTACTAGAAGAATTGCCATTTGAAATCCCAGGGGAAATGCAAAGAATTGGAGAAAGAAGTGAAAACCATCAAATATAACACTGTATCTGAAATGATAAAAGAAAGGTTCAATAAAATGATGAAATGTGCTATTGAATATTGGGAAGTATTCAAATAGACATGCATTGCATTGCTGGAGAATGAACAATTGCAACCTAGAATGATGGAGAAAAAAAAGGAGCTCCTAGATAAGAATGTCATGAAAGGACAATTTTTTCTGATATATAACAAGTTGGTAGAATCACATAATGGATATCATAATAGGCTTAGGGAAGATTTCGACTGCTTTGATTCAATCCCACTCCCGACACTTCATTTTGGCATTGGGAATCCACGAGAATATGATGATTGGAAGGAAGAGCTTACTGGGCTTCTGACTGCTGTGTTGCAAGAAAAAAATGACGAGGTTATGGTTTTACAAAACACTCATAAGCAACTCGAAAAAATAATGTCTATGGAATATGATATGAAAGAGGTGATCTCTAATGTGGACACCTATGCTGAACAGGAGTACATCCATCACCTCTCTGCAGTCAATATGTTTATTAGCCAAACTATAGATGTGTCAGAATCAGATCCAACGGGACAACCATCAGATTTAGAGGAAGAACGCTAGCCAACAGCATGATGAGCACCCTATCATGGAGTAGAAGCCTTGAACAAATTTCAGGTGGTCAGTGGTCACAGGCTTCTGCTTGGAGATTAACGAATCGGTGCATTCACCTGCAACATTGTTTTATTTATAATTTGAGTTATGTTTAGCTGTCAAACGTCATGACTTTTTGCAAGGGGTTTGTAGCTTGTTTCCTCTCATATATAAGAGAGATCAAGACCCCAATAGGAGATCAATGGATCATCACATCATTTTTAATTAGACTTTAGAGTAGAAAATAGTAAGAAGATAGATAATAGATTGCACCAATTCGCCCATCCATCTCATATCATAAACTATTTTTATAATGCATATCATTTGAACTTTGAAGATCAATACAATGGAGAAGGTTACACATATTTACTAATTTTCTTTCGAGTGTTCAACTATTGTGGATTCATATGCTTATAAGTTATTAACTTATTTGGTTGTCTCCAAAGTGGTTGTTTATGTTATTCAAATTGAGTGTGTGGAAGTACAATTAATTTGTCAGTACATTGAATTTGAATTCTTCAGGAATATGGGTTGTGACCATGGGGTTTTAGATTTATTTATGGACATGATCATTGATCAAGTAGTAATGTGGGCCACAAAATGGATCTTGTCACACAAATCTCTGGAATTTGTGCTAATCATAAAATCAAATGTAGTGTATTTTTGCAGTATGTGGGGTGTGGGTGAGGTGTAAGTTGGTGGATACTGATCAAGATTTTTAGTCAAAACATAATAGAAGCTAATAGTTCAACATCCATAACTTAAAATCTCTACCAAGAGTATATATAATGAGCTAACAGTTCAACATCCATAACTTGGAAATGGAAGCTCTACCAAGAAGTAAATATAATGAGCTAGCAGTTCATCACTAGTTCAAATGATAAAATAAATAATACAGAATCTACATAATTGAACATCATCACATTACTGAAGTCTGAATTTGAGCTTTTTAATTGAATTTCACATGAAGGAGTACATATTGGCATTGGCAATGCAAAATCTTTTCAATACCCAAAGACAAGTCTGCACAGAGCTGAGTTGGAACTTCGAAACTCATATTATCAAAGATTGAAAATAATAAATCAAGTCACTGTATCAACTTTTCTAGCAACTTCCACTCTTCAGGTGGTGGAATTGCCATTTGCTCTAACTGATATTGTTTGACTTGAAGTTTTGTTAACATTTCATGATTGTAATTGGAAATGGAACATGTCTTGAATTCTTCAGTCAATTTTGCATTCAAGGTTATCAGTGTTCTGATGGAATCCAAATAGTTCACATCTTGGTTCTAAGGAAACTGGTCCAAATCAATATTCCTTGCACCTTCCATCTTCTTTCTGAAACTATCCTTTCTAATGAATCGCTCATTTGTGTCAAAAGCCTCTAGAAAACCAAGCTCTGTGAAGTTTTTTACCTTTTCATCCACCACCTTCATCTTGTCTGCAACCAAATGCAAATTTTTCCTTTAAAGACATTCTCGAACACTTTTCAATGATAGATGACAACTTCATTGAGGTTTCAATCTAATTAGTAATCCCTTTTGATTTCAAATCATTGTCACTAGCTTTGTAGATTGTTTGTAGAACTTCATTTGCAGATTTCTCTAATTCCAGCACCTTTTTGTTGTCCACTAAATATTTGCTGAGCTTCTTATAATTTTGTCTGATAGCATCAATCAATTGAAACATGTCACACAAATGATCAAACCTCTGCATTACTTCATCCCAGATCTTTTGTTTCATATGCCTCACTGTATCTCTACAAAATGCAGATAACTTATTTTGAGAAGACTTAATTTCTTCTTTTGCTTCCATCAGCTCTGTCTCCAATATTTCATTTTTTTTCTCCGTTTCTCCAATTTTTGTTCCCACTGTGCATTTCTATTCACAATGCTTACTCTTAATTTTTTTGTAGTGGATTTTTCCTCATCATATTTCTTGTTGCTCTCATCTAGCCTTCGCTTCAAGTCATTCACTTCTCTCTCATTTGATTTATCCTCTTTGCTTGTTGATGTAGAGGCAAATTTTATTATTCTTTTTTCTAATTCTTTGCTCTTGTTATCTGCTGCTTTCCTCTTTGCTTTCTCACTTGCTAGGTCTGCCTGTAACTTTTCTATTTGGGTCTGCAACCTTTTCTTCTCTCTATCTTGCTTTAGCAATGATGTGTACACCAATTCATTGTTCTTCTTTGATACATTAATTTTGTCAGTATTTTTCAGGCCAGAAAAATCCAATTAAAAATTGATTACCTGGTATTCAAATCAATCCATCTAATTTGTTGGTTTGTTTTGAACTGTGGGAACAACAATTGTGTACTCCATGATTTATTTATTTGTGTCAAATGTGGGTAATACCATGGTTGTTACAGTATTTGAAGTTATAGAAGACGCACTCTCCATCAGTTGCTTCATTTCTTTTTTATTCAAGTCTAATTTCTTTTTAAACTCTTCAATAAAATCATAACCTGGGGAGGCAGGAACAATGGAATGCTTGAATGGCGAAGGAATAGGAGTACTTGCAGTTGCTAATGATGTCACACCCACACTAACTAGAATTGTGTGAGTGTCTAGAAATAAATACTTTGTGGTACTGGTGGATCCACTAATAGTGTGACCTGTCAAAATCCTTTGCCTCTTTTGATTGCTTTGATCACCTAGTGTTTCTGTGGTATCTTTTATTGTTTTCCTCTTAGTATTGTGTGTAATTTCTCGTTGTAGCACATGTTGACCACTACTAGTACTACTACCCATACCATCACCACCAATGGAACTCCCAGTTGCACTAAGATGTCCACCAAGGGCATGTCCTAGTTGTGATTGTATCTGACCATGAGGATGAGGACTAGAAGCTCTAACAAATTGAGTTTGACTTGTATGCCCTTGGTCTACTTTTTCACCTCCAAGCCCAAGGCCAGATTTATCACTTGTTTTTCTATGCTCAACACTTGGTATTGTCCAAGGGCCTTGTCCTTTGGACCCCAAAGGACCACCTTCATAACCAATTTTTTCAAGTATGGCTGCTCCTGAAGTATATGTTGAAGCATATTCTTCTTTTGCGGCCTCACTTAAACTAGGTTTGTAATTGGCATGGCTTTGTTCTTCTTCTTCCCTATCAATATCATCATCAGATTCATCACTTCCTTTGCTTCCACATTCATCAGGATGCTCTATATTCCACAATTTGCTAAACTCTTTATCTTCTTCGTTAGCATCATACTCTACAAGAGCTCTTGGATCACCTAGGTCCTTCCTCATAGACCAAAAGGCAATAATTTTTTATCGTGACCAATTTTTATCTATAACTTCCTTCTCTAGAGAACCTAGAATTTTTACTCTACTAGATGGTTTATCACTTTTTTCATAAAAATTGTTGTATGTCCTGATTGTCTTTCGGTGCAATGCCATAATTTCTGTTGACAATTGTTAAAAAAAAATACCATTCTCAGCAACACTTTTCTCCATTGTTATTTTGACCTCATCCCAAGAATCCTTGTTTCTCAAGTTTTCAAGCAAGGGTTTTCTTTGATGTTGAAATATATTTGCAACATTCCTATTGGCCATAATCATTGATTTAATGATGTCACATGGATCATACTGCCAGTGACAAATATCATCAAATACAAAAAAAATCAAAAGATTATGTGCCACACGAAATGCTTTTCTCTCGAATTTGAACCCTCCACATGAAAAAGGTAAAGAAGGAAATAAGGTCTTCTTTTGCTGCCTGAGAAAGTGTAGTTCATCAGGACTCTGCACCTGCCTTACATATTCCAATGCAAAAACCCTTTCTGTCACATGTATTGGAAGTTTGTATGGCTGTACTCCTGATCCATAAAATCTTAGCACAATATATTCTTCCATTAAGTACCAATCAGCCAATTGTATTTATTTTCCTAGTTGCATGCAGTTTCTACATGACATAGGCAATCTAGGCATTGGAGTATTTGTAATTACTTGATGTAATGGAGGAAAAAAGTAGTCTAAAAAATGACTGTAGTTCCTTCGAGAATCATGCATCCTTATCTTAGTGGTCCATTCATATACTAGAGCCATTTTTTTTTTCTTTTGCATTACTATAGGGCTGAATCTAAAGCTTGTTGGTCTGAAACATTCCTCTAAATTTGAATAGAAAAAGATAGCACAAGTAGGTTGTGAACCTAAATGTCTTCGTGGAACCTATTTTAATCATTAAAAAATGTTTATGCATGGATTCTACAATGTGCTGAGTATAATTATATTTGACATGTTCATCAACATAATGGATATTATATATCATTTCAAGGAGGCTTGCACCCACTTCCAAATTGCTATCCAGATTGAGGCAAAATGCTAGCATGGAAATAGTATCCTGAACCCACGGTTTAAAAATATCCAAATTATAAGGAGGCTTATGATCACCTTTCAATTTGTTTCTATCCATAACTATTCTATTTAAGAAATCATTTTTCAGCCTTTCTTCCACTGCTTCATAATCACTAGCAAGCTTTTCTAGGTCAATGTGGTGGTTTCCAAATTCTTCGGTTGTAAACCCCAACACTTTTCCAAGTTCTTCTGCATTAATGGATAACAATTCTTCTTGGTTATCTTGATTAACAATTGCTCTTTTCTTATCATCATAATTTTCGGCACAGACCATGATAAATTCTAGGCAAGGGAAAACTTCATGTAACATCATGCGCCCTAATCCAGTTACCCACGGTGCACTGATACTATCAACTTGTTTTTTCTTTGAAGCCTTATTCTGAGATGTAAATCTAAGTTCTGAGGTACGCCTACCATAGATTTCAGGATCATAAATATCATGGTACCCATCGGTGAAACCTGGAGTTTTAAGCAATTCTGCATAATGTATTTTTTTATCGGACATTGCTCTAAGTCTAGTGGTACTGGTGGTAGACATGCTTATACAAATTTGAAGTTGTGAAATTTGAATTCCCTAATAAGTAGTACCTATTAGTCCTCCTTAATTTTAACGAATTCTTGAGTGTCTAAACCCAAACTTCAAACTTTGACAAAATAAGAATTTAAGAAATGTCAAATGATGAAATGTAGCCACATGAATTCTTTCACTTACCCAGATTCTGAGTCCCGACTCTTGAAAACTGGAATGGCGTTGTTGGAAGTGGAACCATGGAATCCAAAACAGGGTGGTGCACTGCAATGAGCAATTTGAAGAGTGAAGACTTTAAAAATCACTGTACAATTTCAAAGTGCAAAGTGTTTTAAATGCTTTTTTTCTCGTAATTAGAACGTTAAACTGAATGACACGTCTTAAGATTTAGGTCTACAAGTTGCAAATTCTTAACTGTTGATCTTTCTAAATCTAACGGTTATAGGGTGATTCTGAAGGTTTAAGTTGGGAAGCCCATTACCCTATGCATTTCATTACAGAATGCAACTACAACCATACATCAAATGTTCATCCAACGGTTGAAACTTGAGTAATTTATGAATTATGATATTAACTTTAAAAATAAACATTGATCACTTGACAGTTTGAGTTGACACTTAGAAGTTAGTAGTACAAAGTGCTTTAAATGCTTTGTTTCTCGAAATTGGAACATTAAAGATAAAAGTGAATGACACGTCTTAGGTCTACAAGTTGCAAATTCTTAATCTTAACCGTTGATCTTTCTAAATCTAATGGTTATAGGGTGATTCCAGAGGTTTAAGTTGGGAAGCCCATTGCTTTGTGCATTTCATTATAGAATGCAACTACAACCATACATCAAATGTTCATCCAACGGTTGAAACTTGAGTAATTTATGAATTATGATATTAACTTAAAAAATAAACATTAATCACTTGACAGTTTGAGTTGACACTTAGCAATACAAAGTGCTTTAAATTCTTTGTTTCTTGAAATTGGAACATTAAAGACTAAAGTGAATGACATGTCTTAGGTCTACAAGTTGCAAATTCTTAATCTTAACCATTGATCTTTCTAAATCTAACGGTTATAGGCTGATTCCAAATGTTTAAGTTGGAAAGCCCATCGCTCTGTGCATTTCATTACGGAATGCAAATACAACCATACATTGAATGTTCATCCAATGGTTGAAACTTGAGTAATTTATGAATTATGATATTAACTTTAAAAATATATTTTAATCACTTGACAGTTTGAGTTGACACTTAGCAGTTAGCAGTACAAAGTGCTTTAAATTTTTTATTTCTCAAAATTGGAACATTAAAGTGAATGACACGTCTTAGGTCTACAAGTTGCAAATTATTAATCTTAACCGTTGATCTTTCTAAATCTAATGGTTATAGGGTGATTCCGAAGGTTTAAGTTGGGAAGCCCATCGCTCTATGCATTTCATTATGGAATGCAACTACAACCATACATCAAATGTTCATCCAACGGTTGAAACTTGAGTAATTTATGATATTAACTTTAAAAAATAAACATGACACATGTGTTTTAAAGTCAATACCATAGGCATCGACCTAACAATGCTTTATCGGTGGAACCCCTATCACAGCCCTGCCGATGGCCCAAAGGAAGACTCATAACTCATAAGGTGCACTCCTCGATATACCGATATAGTCAACAAAAGTAAGCACATCACTGTAACACATAAACATCGGTGGAACGAATGACTGCATTCCCTCGATGGCCTGATATAACCATGAATTATCAAGTGCATATTGCATAAAGTATATTACTTAATTTCTCAAAATAAAAAAACTAATTTGAATATATTAAATTATTAATAAACACTGAAGTTTTGAACTCAAAAAAAAACTTGTTACTCTTAAGCGTAAATGAATAACGAAGATTCAAGGAATCAAGAATAACACAACACAACCATTTATTTTATTGCAACTGAATTTCAATGTCACATTATTACATATCTTTTTATAGATGAGTAGCACTATAGCTCCTATTTTGTATAAATAACATATGTTAGTGTGTCACTTTAGAACTTTACATAGACAAAATTTAATAATTTATTCCAAGTTGTTGCTCGTTACAATGGATTACAAATTGATTCCAATTTCCAAGCTTTGCTGCTGAAAACTTACTACACATGTAACTCTAAAAATAAATGCATGATTCCAAGCTTCTGTTGGTGACAACGTAATACAAATGTGGCTCTGAAAATAAATTCATGATTCCAAGCTTCTGCTGGTGGATTTTCCAACCATGCTGGGGAAAGGGAGTTCCAATCAATCTTGAGGAAATGGGAGCCATGAAGATACAAAATGTACTTATCCCCTTTAAGAACTAGAGCCATTCTGGGGAAATGGGATCTATTAGAATACAGGAGGAGAAGCAAATCTGCTCCCATATTTTACCTGCAGCCTTGATGCATTGGGATAGCACTTATCTCCATTAGAGCTCCTCATCCTGGTTCAAAACCCGTATGAAAATTCAGGTTAACCAAATAAACTTCTTTCCAATTCCACTCATTGTGAATTTGAAGGAAATTCTTCTTTTACTAATTATTTTGTAACTACATAACTGTAGGTAGGAGAATTTACAATATCCCCAATACTGCATCATCTTCTTCGTGAATCCTTATTAACCCTAGAAAATAAAAACCCTTATGGCACTATCTACTAATCACTAAATCACTATCCCTATTTATGGGCCACTAGTGCCGCTACCAACCTGTATAATTAAAATGTTTAATTTGATTGACGTCTAGCTACGTACCAACTTGAACTATACCTCAAGCTGACAAGTTGTCAAAATCACTCAAAGTTCAAACGATATGAAATCATTACAAATCTTGTTTCATTAAAGCTATGAGTTGTCCAAGAAATTGCTTCAGATGTTCATATCATATATGGCATTAATCGCTGCCACTGCCTGCACTAGCAGTATGACAACCACACTTTGTTCAAAAATAATGAGAATTTAAATTAAATGAAATGTACAATGTTGAGGCATTGAAAAGATAGAATGAGTGATGATCGATGAGCCTTGATCTCGCCACATGTTCACATCTAACGGTTATAGTGTTATTCCAGAGGTTTCAAATCACAAGTCTAGTGCTTCAGAGATTTACTTCTGGAATGCAACTATAGTTGTCCATCAAACATTCAATGAACGACCCCTATGATTTTTCGTTGGCATATCCATTTATTTCACCACTAGATTTTTTTACTATTTTGAGATTCTTTTTAATTCGCCAATGAAAATATATTTTTTTCTTTGAAAAAAGGTTTTAATCGCCAATGGGAAAAAAATTTGGTTTTAAAAACAGTTTTATTTGCCAATGAAAAATATTTTATTCTATTAAAAAAATTTGCAATTCACCAAGATTTTCAACGAACTTCTAGGGATTATAAAAGATTCGCCAATTGGGATTTTTTTTCCCCATAAAACGAAAAAAATTGCCAATAAAATTAATATTTTTCATCAAGAAGTATACCAGATTCGCCAGGATTTTACACCTGCGCCGAGGGGGGGGTTTCTTAAAGTTTTCCTTGATAATAGACATATACACTAACACCGCCGTTTAACTGTAGCTTAGTCAGGTAAAAAATGGTTTGGCAAGATATGATCATATTAAATATCCACATACAAAATAATGCCCTCAATTAAAGAGAATGAAAGCTACCCCAAAAGAGAGAACAAAGAGAGAATGGACTAGATAGCCCCTCCAAGGAATAACATCCTAAACTCCCTAAAAATATCACAAATCAAAGCCCCTTCCAAAGAAGAGAGGATGGAAAAGAAAATAGTCTTGTACCAAGTGTTGAAGTAGGGCCCCTTCATCAACTAGTGCATCTCACTTTTGAAAGAGGGAACTCTCATGTTATATATTTATTGAATTCTCACTCCAAAGGTGCAATGAACAAAGTAAACATGATGATCTTTCGAAAATGTTCAATTTTTTCATGTCTATGTTGAATTGTGACTAGATCTTATCAATAGATTCAAGTATAATTATAGGATGTGTCATCATGAATTCATGTAGAGGTGGAAAGAGAATGTGAGGGTTTATATGTACCCTTATTAAATTGAGTGAAGGTGATGAAGCTACAAGAGAGTTGTCATTAAAGAGGAGAATAATTTCCTTAATAATTTCACCAAGAACCTAGAGGTGAAATTCTACAAATAGATGTGAGATGTTGGTAATTATTTATTCCAATGTGATGGATTATTACATGTGCCATAATCCATCATAAGATTCCAATGTAACTCCCATAACTTTACTATCTTACATATCATAAGATTTATCATATAATCTAACAAATAGGGCATTCCATATCTCCTCAACTACTCTATTTAGTAACTCAAGATACCTGACATTTGGTACACCAAGTGCCAACACAAAATGGGATGTCTCATTTCTAATATGAGGCCATTTAAAATACAAAAAATAAATAATTAAATAATAACAATGTTAGGAACTTGCAAAGGTTGAGATGTGCCTTAATTCCCAACATTTTTTTCTTATGATTCTAATGATTTTTATCTTATATATTTCTAATAAATTTTCCATACTATGATTTCTATGACCCTTTTTTTACTTAGTATGATTTCATAGTTCCATACAATTCTTTTAGGGTTTACATGTTGAGTTGATATTGCTATATAATACCCTTATTGTTACCTACTCAACTTATATTTCCAATTCACACTTTTAGAGTTATCACTCTAGAATGGGGAGCATAATATATTCTCCCTTTACATCATATGCTTCCATTATCATATATTCATATTGTTGACATCATTCTTTTAGCCATACCATTCAATATTTACTTGATATATTCTTACACCAAGGGCATCACACATTCCTCCCATTCCATTTATGTGTACCTTCTCTTATCATTCTTTTGGAACCATATCTTTTTCATGGGTGCATCTTCCTCTCCCAATATTTTCCTATGACATCATTGTTTTATCTCTCCTTACTTTGAGGGACATCAAGACTTGCCTTCTCACTATGACCTTGAGGTTACATCCCTATACATATATTATCACTAGGGAATTACTTCCTTATCTCCACCATTGTGTGTTGATGATATTGAACTCCACATTGAGGGCATGAATGTATCCTAGTGCCTTATGTATCTATAGGATTACTTTTGGAAATCAAGATCCATATCACCATTTATAATTTCCCATGTTTGAGGAAACCTTATACCTTAATATTTATATATATTCTGCATGATTCCCATTTTATATGTTTTGCATTCTTGTTGTACGATTCATTTCTTATGTTATTTCTTTTCAAGATTTATCTCTTACATGTTTATCACTAGATTACATTTACCTATATTTATCATTGCCCTCTCCTCTAATTCCATGCATCCTATAGATGCAACCAATTGTAGGGGAAATATATTATCCTTAGCATTCCTATGATTGAGATTACAAGTAGTGACAAATTCTACATAGAGATTCATTATTACATAGATAGATTTTGGCACATAGCATGGTGTTTCTCAATATGTCACATGACAATGAGTTGTATCAATTTCTAAATAGGTATGTTTTCTTAACTTTACTCATTTCCTACTTTTAATATAGTTAAGCATGATTATATTTTGTGTCTATTTTTTACCTGTGAAGTATCAACCACTTATTATAATGTTCCTCTATTTTATCAATTCCTATGGAGAAACAAATACCTTACACTATGACATTAAACAAGCTTTATTCCTTTATATGTACCTTAGCATATATTATTTTTATTTCTATATTTTTGGAGAAATGGAAGAACTCACAAGAGTAGGGATCTAACCAACAAGACCAAATACCTTCCAGCTAAGATATTAAATAGAAATAAATATTATATTTCCAAAAAAAAAATTTAATGCAAATTTATGAATCTAATTACAAAATAATAATATGATCTTGCAATAAAGGAAAAGATAAATCATAGATGAAACTCTAGGACAAACTAAGATAATTAAAGGTATATTAATCCTGTGAAATGAGACAAAAATTAAATGACCTATGTAAGATTCAGTAATAAGGTGGAATAGTTCCTAAAGTGAAACTAATTAGGTAATATACCATGCACACCAACACCTCCCTTAAGTACAACTTACGAAGAATGATAAAACATGCAAAGATGCAAGGATGAGTCTCAACTACAAGGAAATGTTAGGTAGCCATGTATAAATAAATCTCTCACAAATTTTATAAAGGAGAAAAACTCGTAGAAAAAAATCTCTCCAAAAGTGAAAAATATAAAAATTAAATAATGGAGGACTCAACAAGAACCCCCAAGGATTGCTTCAATTATTGAGATATAAAATATATCCCCCATAGGAGAGAAAACATGGGAAGGACTAAGAAGCATCCAAAAATTATTCTAGAAACAATAGGAGCATGAAGATGAACATGAAGAATACCATTGAAGCATGAAGAAGCTACAAACAAATACCAAAAAAAACTACTATAATGTTGAAACTAAAGAACCTCCTTTTAAATCAAGATGTAGATCAAGATCAAAGAGACATACTTATGCATGAGTGATTCCAATGCTACTAATTGAACAATGATCAAATGGCTAACCAAGGAAAAAAATTGATAGTCAAAGATACATATGGAACTTAAATCTACATAAGTGACTCCAATGACACTACCCAACCAATGCATAGGTGCTAAAATCACATCTATATACTACAAGTTGAAAATGTAGGTGCTAATATTCTCAAGAATACTAATCAACTAAGGATGAAACATCACCTCCATGAATAAGAATATCAAATTTTTTATATGATATTTGTTCCATATTGTTGGAATACATGGGTAATTAGACACTACATTAGTCTACTATATAGGAACAAAAACTAGATGCATAGCTCGCTCTAAAGTAAATAAAGGAAAAATTAGCATCAATAGTATGATACCCCTCATAATGTTGACAAGCGAGAGGTACAATAGGTTCATTAAAACTATGTGTCATAATATAGTGCAAGAAGGAGAAGGAATGACACTAGAAGATACACAAGCTAATACTTGCAACTGAAATGTGTGTGGAAAGACAAGGCACACTCACATTAAGGTAGACTAGGTTGTGATTAAAAATAAAAAAGCACACACAACAAAACCCCCATGGCACTATATAGATAGTGCAAGTATAATAATGACACAAAATGATATGTAAGATCCCTAAAATACAACTACAATATGTGGCACTTTATCTCAATATATTTACAAATCAAGAACTGTATTCAAAAGATGCTTACAATGTCCAAAAATGATCATTTGTTGAAAATATATTTTTTCTAGAACATGAGAGAAAATATAAAGAATAATTGCAAAGTACATAGAAAATATGATCTTTCAAAAATATACACCCAAACATGAGTTCATATGCAAAATATAGTCTTTGAAAGTTACCAAAATGAGAACTACATAGCTAGATCATTGAGATTTTTTTTTTGAAAAAAACAAGTCTTAACTTAAAATCACTTACACCATGAAGAGCACAAAATTTTTCCCTATTTTTTAGAAAATGCTTACAAAAAGGAGCCCATATGTACAAGCACAAAGCCTTTGAAGATAGGCTTCAAAAAATAAATTGCCAATGAAAAGAGGGGAAAAAATATAATTGACCTACTAATGTCATCATGATGTCATTGCCAAATTTGGCAAAAATGCCACCAAATATGGAGGCCTAGTAAAATTAACTATTTCTAATCAAAAGCATACCTCTACCAAAATGAACTCTTTGTTAAATATGGAGGTTCCATCATACTTGAAGAAACCACCAAAAAATTCTAGCTAAAAAGGTGCATACAAATGGATGTAAGGTAATTTACATAAAAAAAAATTGTTTTGATTAAGAGGGAAAAATAGGTTTTGAATGGACCCGAAACCAATAACAAGTAGGTTTTGACGGGGACTCGAAACCCGCACAAAGAGAACAAGCTGCTAAAAATTAAAACAAAGACAACCATCAACCAACCAGAAGCAGATTACAAAATATTAGCTTGAAAACTCAAATCTACACCAAGAAAGGTTTAAATGGGAACCTTAAGCCCAATACAACCATGAGATACAAGGGATATGAACCCAAGAACAACCTGAATCAACTAGGCAACCATCAACCTAAATCAGCCAGACTATAGCACAATGCTTAACAACACCAACCATCAACAAACAACCAGAGACATCCAAATAACCAACCTGAACCAGCCAGATAGCAGCACAAAACTTGTCAACACCATCCAACGAAACTGAAATCCCAACCTCAATAGGAGAGTTAAGAATAAGAGAAAAACATTGAAGAGACTTAGCAAGCACACATCACCAGTCCACCCACAACACCAACCCAACCTCCACCTCAATAAGACGGGGCTCCCCTCTATAAGAGAGGATGAGATGAGACCCAAACCATAGAAG
Organism: Sequoiadendron giganteum; assembly: GCA_007115665.2. Classification (NCBI taxonomy): domain Eukaryota; kingdom Viridiplantae; phylum Streptophyta; class Pinopsida; order Cupressales; family Cupressaceae; genus Sequoiadendron; species Sequoiadendron giganteum. The sequence continues at coordinate 461,519,882 of CM021106.1, forward strand.
AAAGAGCTTCCCACATGATCCATAACACACCTCTCCACCTCAATAGAAGAGGGCTCCACCTCCAAAGGAGCAGTCTCCACCTCAAAAGAAGACCATACCTAAAAAAACGAAGGGAAGAAGCTTCACCCATAGTAAGGACCACCATAGTATCCTTTGGCAAATAAGTTAACTAGAGAAAAGAAGGAGAAACAGATCCTTCCTCAGAGAGCAGCACACCCCCAACCTTGAAATAAAACTTGAAGAACCAAAATGGGGAGAGCAAAGAACTCAGTAGAACCAACAGGAAAACGACCAAATAAAAAACCTTACACCAAGAGAAGCACTCCCCACCAAGAGCAGAAAGAAAACCAAATCTGTAATGTATCAGGAGCCAAAGAGTAGCAGATTCCCTACCCAAAAACACAATAAAAAACAACAAAGAGATAACAGGCCTCGAAAGAAGAGAAAGGAAAGGAAAGCCTCCAAACAGAGGGAGTAGAGAGCCGACAAGACAGTGTAAACCAACCTCCAACCCTACTAGCCAGTTAGGGTTTGAAACATGCCAAAAACAATCCACAACTAACTCCACCAAGGGTAGACCAACAACCAAATCCATAAGCATCAAAAGCACCCTCACAAAGGAAAAGAAGCCCCAAATAAGCCAAAGACAGCCCAAAAAGCCAGCTGAGAGAGAAAGAAGAGAGAAGGCACAATAAGAAAAAAACCACTTCCAACCCAAAATGCCAGCCAAGGTCTAAGATAAGGCCACTCAACTCATCAAACAACCCCTCAACAAGAAGTCCAAGCACCACAACCAAAACCAGCACCAAAGAAGAGACAAAGGGACCCGAAAGAAGGAGGACAAGGCAAGGTAAACCTCCAAGCAGAGAGTGTAGAAATCCAACAAGACAATGAAGAACAACCTCCAACCCTACATGCCAGACAGGGTTTGAAACATGCCATAAACTTTCCACAAACAACTCCACTGGAGGTAGACCAACAACCTCATCCCCACACAATGAAAGCCCCCACCCAGAGGAAAAAAACTCCAAAAGGGCAGAGAGAACCATAAAAACCTACAAATAGAGAAAGAGGAGAGAAGGCACAACAATAAAACACCACTTTCGACCTGACGTGCCAATTAGGGTCTGAGAAAAGGCCACCAAACTCCTCAAACAATCCATTGGCAAGAGCTCCAAGCACCCCCATCAAAACCACACATAGAGACACAAAAATCCACTCCTGAAATAACAATCCCCGCCCAACATAGAAGAGACACAAGGGAGGCCATGGGAAGGACCAACATCATGCTCGTGAGAGAAAGGACCCATAGAGTACGCAGTGCCCCCAACAACGGCAAGAGAAAAACCAACATGGGAGAAAGACCAGTAGTGCCATACGAGCCACTCGAAACCGTCACCATCTTCATTTGTGTCATCCCCTCCACTATCGTCTCCTTCATCATCCTGAGAATTCAAACTCAGACTCCCACTCCCACTCCCACTCCCACTCCCACTCATCGCCATTCCCAAGTACATAAAAAATAATTGTTATTTTTGTTTTTTAAATAATATTTAAATATTATTATAAAAAAAAATCATTTGGCATGGGGGTGGGAGAGTGGGGTAGGGGCTAAACTCCCCCAGCAATCCTATGAAAGTGGGTGTGACCCAAAAGGCCACCACCCTACGATGGCTAAGGTCGTGGGTAGGGGAAATACTCTAAGGTATTGCACCTCTTTATGAAACAAGGCCCAAGGGGCCTATCACCTTATCATAATATTGCCATGGTAGGGGGAAAGTACTCCCAAGGACCCTACCTTTTGAAAAAGATTATAATTTTTTAAAAATAAACAAAACTTATTTTTTTTAAACCTTTTTTTAATCAAAACTATATCAAATAGTGATGGTAGTGGTGGACTAGCATGACATAGAGGAGTTTTTTGAACATAAACTAAGATTGTATTAATGGTGATCATACAATGTTACAAATTCATACGACTATATGGATTGGTATAGTGGTAGCCTTGTCAACCTCTAAAAAAAATCTCTTTTTTTGTAGTAAACCCTATCACATCTTATATGAATTTATAAGTTTATAGGTATTTTGAGAAAAACCATGAGGTTGGTTTTACTCTAAGAGGCATCTTATAAAATATCTTAAAAATCCTCAAAAAGTGAGAAGGGGTTTGTTGATTCAAATATTTGATACCATGTTAAAGAAATGGAAGAACTCATAGGAGTAGTGATTTAATGAGTAGGGCCAAATACCTTCCGCATGAGATATGTAATAGAAATAATTGCTATGTTAGTATAAAAAAATGAATACATCATTATGAATTTTATTACAAAATAATAAGATGGCCTTACTATAAAGGTGAGAATAAAACCCTAGAACAAATTGAGATCATGACAAGTGTCTTATTCCTATGATATGAGACACAAAAAGTAAATGATATAGTAAGCTTAAGTAACAAGGTATGAATAGTTCCTAAAGTGAAACTAGTTAGTTAATATACTCTTCTCACTCCAACATATGTATTTATTTTACATGTATGTTTATGAGTAGTACACTTTGAGATACATGATCATTCTAGGATTCATGCATACTTCAAAGTGGGGATAAATTTGTGATAGTGAAATTTGTATACCCACGTAAATTTTCATTTAGGTTTTTCCCATTTTGAGATAATGTCTTAGTGTAACTTTACATATAAAAAATGACATAATGTTGTGAGTATTCGAACTCATCCCCTTAGCCTTCACCTATTATCCTGTACATGCATACCTATATAGTTAATTGCACCTTATTCTTATTATATACTTTTATATATAGTCCACATTTATTACACCTTTCATGATCATTTAGTTATTTCTTACACATAATTCACTACTCCATTATATTGGTTTGTTCCTATAGGTGTAATATTCATCATGTAACCACAAATTTTACCCCTAAATTATAAAATTCAAATTGAAATATGGTTGAATCCCAACCATTTCACTAGTTGTCATAAGCCAACTAAGCACATATTTGTGTGATTGATTATTTTATAATTTTATGCAAAGGATTTAAATTCCTCTTAGATTTTAATACCCTCTCTCATCCTAAAGTATCCAAGGAGTAGTTACAATATAAATATTTCAAAATTTTGTACTAAAAGAATCAAAATTTGCATATTCATCCTAAGAGTTCTTATATGATTGAAGCTTGTTGTTTTTGCTATTAGCATGACTATAAATTTGGTCTCTTCTAGAGGTTAGCCTAGGATAACTTGTCATCTAGCAATCCAACAAGACATTAAATTTATTCATAAATATGACTATTCTTTAGAGTAGAGTAGATGTCAAGGAATTTGATCAATCAAAGAGTAGAGGTACATAATTAGTAAAATTAAATCCATGAAGAAAAATATGAATTTAAAAACATGAAAGTGATCGATAAGTGTGGAAGAAACCTAGATAGAGGTAAAAATCTTGCATAGAGTTTTAGGTGGAACATAGATAGAGAAGTCCCATTTTTAGTCCCAAGATAAATCCAAATTTTAGAGTTATAATAAAATCATTCAACATTGAGCCTAAATCTAAGTACTGTTGTGCAGTTTCTACACACATGCCCCACTGAAAGTAGGGACCCTCTTTCTTGCTCTTTTGATTTTTTCTTTTGGTATCTTGGCCCTTCAATTTTGAGGATTCGCTCACTTGGGCATGTGCTTGGATGTTTATCTTGCTCGCATCTGGGCCCCCTTTTTCTGATTTATATTGAAAACCTTAAGTTTTGGGCTCATTCTGGGTTTTTCACTGTTTTTGGGAAAATCCGCTCCTGGTAGAATTTCCCGGTTTCCTTTCGAAACTCGGTGACAACCGCTTTTTCATTGAAAATCCAGAGATTTTGGTCTTCCGCGAGATTCCGTTGTGACCAGATTTCTCCCAAGATCCGTTGCTTTGTCGGGTTCCTGGGTTTGGTTTGACCTGTCTTATCAATTGCATTAATGCTCAATTGTACGACTTCTGCAGCGGTGTTAAATTGAATTTTGGGAAGTTTTATGCCATTTGAGTTTCATCATTTGCTTCCTATTGGTTTGGAGTGCTTGATCCCGAGTTATATTGCTAGATTGTGCGTTAGGGATTGGGTTCGATTGTTGCAGTTGAATTTTCTGAACGTCATTTACATTTTTCTTGAACTTTGAGGTTTCTTCTCGGCTTCCTTTGTTTTGATTTCTCTGTCCTCATGGTATGTACATGGTGCTTTCTCTCTTTTATGATTGAAATGAATTACTTTATGATTTGTGCATACATGCTGTGAGTTAGAATGTTGGTATGATAGGGTTTTGTGATTGATGCTTGGGTTTCTAGTTTTCATTTGGGGCGCTTTAATGTTGTTCACATTGCTATGATTTTTCTTGTTGAATGCGCATGCTTCTTTGGCATTTTGGGTTTGCTTGGGGTTTGAGTTCTTGCCAGTTTTAGCATTATGTATTTCGAAGCTGGGGGATTTCCCATTTTGTTCGAGTGTCATTCCTAGGTGAGTGTTTTGAGCTTGTATTTTGACTTTATCCCAAGGTAGCTTGCTTGTATAGGCCACAACGAACCTTCTGTAAACCCTTGTGAGCAAGAAAGTTGAGCCCAAGCTTATTCTGTGAGTTCATGGCAGAAGTTTAGGGTTTCGTACCTAGGGCATAACCGGTCCCTCTTGATTTACTATGAGGTGGGTTTTGATTTCAAGGATGATCTATAGGAGGTCTAGATCGAGCTGGTTTCAAGCTCCAGATCCTCAAATTTGTGATCGTTCGATCAATTTGAGTGAGGTCGAGAGAAAACGTAGGTATTCGGGTTTTGAGAGTCTTCGCATAATTCCTTATCTGCTGGAATTCCCCGATTTCCCGCTTTATTTTTATTTTTCCGAAATGTGCATTGATCTGAATTTCCGCCTGACTCGTGGATTTCAGCTACCTTCGAATTTCCCCAGTCTATCCATTGCTTGGTCACTTTCCCAAAATTGGGCTTCAATGGTGAAAATTGCATTGAATTCATTGCAATTCGCTCCCTCAAGATTTTCCCGAATGTTCTTGACTCCATCATTTTCCCAGAATTCTTAAATTGTTGCCATTCTCGGGGATTTCTAGCTAAGGCGGATCTTCCCGAGGTCTTGCTAAAAATGAAGAATCAAGAGATTGCATGAAGGTTTGCTAGGTGATTATGAATTTGATGATTGATTTAACTTGATCTAAAGCGTATCATGTGATTTCTTGGTTAAATTGAGTGATCAAATGATGGACTGGATGCTTTTATGCTCATTTCATTGGATTCCGCCTGGTCTAGATTTTTTCGAAATTCCTCTCTAGCTTGGATTCTATGAGGGGGCTAAAATCTGAACTTTGAGATGGTTAATTTTATGTGGGTTTTGAGCATTTTTCTTATCATGGGTCTTGTATTGAGGAATGAGTTTATCATTTGTGATGGATTTAACTCAACTTTATGCTATGATGGATCTTATTTTGGTGTCTTTATTGTATGCAAGTAGAATTAGGTCATGTTGTTGCTGGGTAGAGCAAGGGAAAGGTGATGGATCCAAATGCTGAAGGTTCAACTATCTCTGAGGCAAAGAGAGTTAAAATGGACATAAGAGTAGAATCCCAGAAAGCAAGCTGACTTCCATCTGGTTGGGGATCACTGATATGAATGTTGGAATGTGGGACTATGAAGAATTCAAGGCAGGGATGGCAATACAAAACCTCCCTTTGTTAGCCAGAAGGACATTGGAGTTTGGGTTGGCACATGTGGCTGGATTTCCTTCTACAATCCAGTGTTATGAGTTGGTGCTTGAGTGTGCTAGGCACTATGACAAGGGTACACAAAGGATAGTTGGTCCTCAAGGAAGAGTTGTGGCAAATTTTGACCTTCTATCTATAGCTCAGACCTTTGATATGCCTGATTGGTCCCCTGTTGTGGCCTTCGATATGGATTTAGCAAAGAAACATTATGAGAAGAATGTCATCAAGTTCCTATAGGTTATCAATTCCTGGTTGGAGAAACCCAAGTCCCACTTCTCTAAGCTACCCAAGCAGCTGGTCAAACTCAAATTTGGGAAGGAATATTATGATGCTATCACACTCCTCAGCAAAGTAGTAGGATTTAAAAATGCAGGAGTGTTTGAGAACTGGATGTTCAATGTCATTGCACGGATGGAACAAGGTATAGATTACCACTGGGAAAGCATTATAAGTGTGATGATACATGAGAATATGTGCAATGTCCTACAAACAATGACCTTCACAATGACCTCCTATTTGGTATATGCACTTGCAAAGTTTCACATATATAAGGGATTGAGCACCAGAGGTGTGTTTGGGAAAGATGTAATTTATGAAGTATATCCACAACTACACTTGGGTGGAAGAATCTATAGGAGGGTGAATGATGCATTCACCATGTACATCACTAGGCTACTTTAGGGTGCTGAGCATGTTCAGATTTCAGACAAGGCCAAGGAATTAATCAAAAGGTTTGGAGCTTGGTTCGTTCAGTTCCCCACACTTTATTACATAAGGATTGATGGCTGTCAGAGGGCTCCATACAAACTCCCAAGGTACCCTACAAACCATGTTATACTTCGAGAGGTCACAAGACAAATATGTGATTTTGATGTAATTGTAAAGGGGGAGAAGCACAAGACCAGATTTGGTAATGAATTCTCTCTGAGGATAGGCACTAGTGAGGTATGCCCCTCTATCCACTCAACCCATGCTTCTGAAGAAGAAATGAGCACTCTTGGTCTTTCCTTCCATTCCAAAAGAGCCAAGTTTGATATAATTGGTGAAGCACAGAAGAAGGCTAGTAGAGAATATAGTCACAAGGATGACAACGGACTATTGGGCTAACATTAGTGATGAATTTGAAGTCAGAAAGAAGAAGTTCTCCAGGTTGCCAGTGAGCTTAGTACAGTTGTACAACATAAAGATTGTTTCTAATCAGGTTGAGGAGGATGGGAATTTGATTCAGGGCCATATCTTTGAGGGTGTGAAGGATAAGCCAGTTGGAGAGGTTGATTGGCTGGAGGAGGAAAAGATAGAATTAGAACAAATCATGGCTCCAGTGATTAAGTACACCAAGGTATGGCTCAAGCATAGGATGTTGGAATTAGAAAGTGAAGGTGTGTAGTGCACCTATGACTTAATGGGAGGACAAGACAAGATTCCCTCACCAGCACAAGACAAAGGGGAGGAGCACTGTAAAGAAAAGGAGGATTCAATTAGGGAGATCCCTGAGGAGCCAACCATTAAAAAGGGTGCACCCAGTGCTCAACAAGAACAAGATAGGTAGGATAAGGTATAGTCAAAATCCATTGTTCTAGGTTGGTTAGATAAAGAGTTAAAAAGTAAGTAGATTGTAGTGGATGACACTCTTCCCAATTGGGATGACCTACTGGCTAATATTAGAAAGGGAAAGACAAAGAAGAAAGCCAAAGTCATTTCTAGGATTGAGAGGGATGAAGCGAACAATAGAGTGGTCCATATTGCTACTCCTTCTCCTAATAAGGATAGAGATGAGGTGACCGGAAAAGATTATAATGTGCATACTATCAATCTGGGGCATGCCTCCATGGAGCAAGACATTGAGGAGTATGAAGGCTCCAGTGATGTGATCCTTGGTAGATTGAGGAAGGAGGTGCAAACTAAGCATGAGTTGGAGAAAGAAAATGAGAAACTTAAGAAATATTTGTAGGAGTTGATGAAACCCTTGCAAACCATTAGTTCTTCCTCATCTGTTGCAGGCTTCCTACCTCAAGAAACAATATCAGAACTGGAAAGGATGAACAACACCACACATGCTACAACCGGTTGGTTATAGGGAGTGCAATACAAGGGAGATAATGCCATTGAGGACATACTATCAACTATAGGGGATGCAATGAGATCAGTGGATTGGCTAAAGACTGTGCTAGCCTAGGATAAGGAAGATGTATATATCCTGCTGTAGAAGACAAAGACTATCATGGAGTACACTGAGGAAAAATTGATAAGTGAAGGAATTCTTCCTTCCTCAAGAGTTGCAGAACCTTGGGAGTGGTTTGAAATTCTGCAGATGAGACAAAAGGCCTTGAGGAAAATATACAAACAGGGAAGGCAGATTGAGGACATTTTGACTGGTATCTACGATAAGTGTATCTCTTTCTTTGAAGTAATGACAGGGAGAAAGAAGTTTTCTCTGAAGCATCTTAACTTGGAGCAGTTAAGGAAATGGTGGCAAGATGTCTACTCTCCAGTCAATGAGGGCCCTATTACTGAACATCAGTTGGATGATGCTGCAACTTACATTGTAGTCATTGATCGATATCAAACAAATAAGGTGGATTGGGATAAAGTAGTGAAACAGTCAAGAGATGACATCAAGTCTCTTGGGAGGAGAATTAGGGTTTTTCCTATGCCACCTATTGCCAAATTGGACAAAGTATTAATGGTGGTACATGATAAAGTGGAGTGTGCTAAGGACAAAGGGGGGAATTAGTTAATGCAAGGCTACATCGGAATTTGTGCTTTCCCATTATTTTCTCCTCTTCCTTCACATGCATTGGATCGTGTTTTGGAGACCCCAGGCCGACTTGGATGAAATTGGTGCAAATTGCACATTTCATATTATTTTTGAATATCTTTTGGCCGACTTGTTGTGTGGTGTTTATCATTGTAAACCCTAATTTAGGGCGACCTATCTTGGGGTGGTTCTCTATAAGTTTGGCATTTTGCCTCATTTGTAGGGGTTAAGTTGGACAAATTTTAAATAAGAGAAAATTGTAGAAGCAAGAATTAGAGTTAGAGTTTAGTTTATTTTTAAGCATGTGTCGTAACAGAAGACTGGAATTGTTGCTACTTTTGGTGATTTAATACAAGCAAAGACATTGTGATTTGGTGCCTTTCTTGTGTTGAGTTTTATCTAGCATGGTTCTTGATATTCTATCTTTAAAATTGATTAAGTTATTTGATGTTAGATGGTTTGATAATGCTTAGGATTTATGCTTGATGTGTTTGCAACAATTTCTAGTCCATACTTTTTATAGTTAGTTGATTGTTAGCTGCTTTGCAAAGTTAGCTTGGACTTAAAACCATGCTTAGTTCAACTATGAATGTTTGTTCATTTCAATTGCAATAGGGTTGTCTTGAATGAATATGCATAATTTTAAAATATTTAACACCTTAGAAGATTGCAGATTTATCTAGGTTAAACAAAAAGTAGTTTCTGAGAGATTGGTTGATTTTAAGCATCTTATTTTTTGCATTGTTAATCCTAGGGTTAGAATTAGTCTTAGAATTACCTCTGAAACCCTTATCTTTTGTTATTTCTTTTATTATCTGGGTTAATTTTAGGTCTTGAAGTATCAATACATTGCTAGATCTGATAAATCTAAATTCAACATTTTCTTGTAGTAAGGTCCCTTTGTGATTACCAATATTTTCATGTTCTCTCTGAGTTGTTTTATTTGCATTGTCAAGACCTAACATTAGAGACCTTGGGCTTATCTCTTTGTCCATAGAGATTAACCTTTCAAAAGAGATAGGATATCATATTTTGTCTGAGTTGTTGCCTTGCAGAAAACACCATCAACAAACTAGTGCTAGAAGGAGGGCCTTGAATAAGCAAGCTGGATCAATTTTTGTCTGCCATTTCTCCTGAGAGGTTTAAAAGAAGAACTAGATCTACTCCAGGAGAAGAGGAATTTCAAGAATTGCAAGCTCCTACTAGTCAAGAAGTACCAGAAGAAGGGGAGAATCATCATCCACCCAGCCACTTCCATCATCCCCATCATCCTAATGTTCATCAAGATCATCCTCATCCGATTATGAAGTAATTCCTATTTCATAGCCCCAACCAGCCATAAATCTGCCATTACCGCCCCCACCTCCACCAATGGCTTTCCTTTCCAACAATCCATCTCCCTTGACCTTCAATAATTACAATGTCATTCCCAAGAACCCTGAGCACTTTTTCTCTAAGTTCCATACTAATGATCCCAATAGGACGACAAGGGAGCATATCAAGATTTTACAGACCTGTCTGAGGGATAGAGGAATTAACCATGAGGATGTTGCATGTACGATTTTCCCTTATTCCCTCGGGGAAGAGGCCTTTTATTGGTATAATAACTTACCTACTTTTTATATCAATAATTGGGCATAATTGGAGACTTCATTTTTGCAAAATTTTAAAATTCCCATTAGCGCTAATGAGCTTTACATGCAGTTTACCGGAGTTAAGAGGGAGATTAATGAGCCTATAGGGTCATTTAATCACACGTTCCACCGAGCATACACTAGACTCAAGGCACCATATGTTGTAGATGATGCCACTTCCCTAGTGGTCTACTTTGAAGCCCTAGACAACCTTACATCCACCTTCCTTAAATGGAGGAATAATCCCCCAACTACTTTGCTTAATACATATACAGAGGCTGTTAAAGTCAACACAGACTTGAGGAAACATTTATCAGGACCTCTACCATCCTTAGGATCTGCTGCTCACCCTAGACAAGTCCAAGCCCTCAACCAGGCTTTGAATAATCATGGTCCCATAATGATACCAATACCCTCATTGCCTTTGGTCCCACATCCAGGTCCTCCAATAAATCAAGCTCAGCCAATGACCTCTTATCCTCAACAAAGGGCCAATCAACCCCTTCATCTGAAACAACAGGCTGGTTTCCCTACATATTTGTAGAATTCAGAAGTCTTGAATAAGGCTATTGGTTCTGGAGGAGCATCTGGATACCCACCTGGTAATGTGAATTTAATACCACATAATGGTCTAGATAAGGAGCGGCTGGATGAGTTATCTATGCAGGTGAAGAAACTGAATATGGAGGTAACCTATTTGAGAAATCAAAATAGCCAACTTTAGGCTTCTTAGAAGAACATGCAATCGAATTACAACAAGGAGAATAGGGATGTTGCTAGAGGACATAACTTTGATAGAGGACGGTATTTTGATAGAAATCAAAATTTTGAAAGAGGACAAGGCTCTGGCCAGAATTATGACAGAGGCCAACAAGGTGGACAAGAATTCGATAGAAGGAAACCACCTAGGAAGAATAGGCCATGTAATACTGGACCTAATAATGGAGGGGTTCCCACTCCATTGGATCAACCCTCTACTCAGGAGAAGCCTCCAAGTGGTGTGTATTTAGTAGAGGAAGCTTTCTTTGGATGGTGCAAGCTTCATAAGACAAGCCAACATTTTGAGTTAGATTGCCTTGAGTTTCAAACTACTACTTCTATATTTAAATACGAAGTTGAAAATAATTCCAATAGTCAAGAGATTGTGCCCTCAAATCCCTACGATTCTCTAGTATTGATACTTAATCATGCCCCATTCCCAAAAGGTGAAGAAAATGAACCAGAAGAAGAGTCCAGTGACCAAGACAAAGAAACAGAATAGGTGCTAAATGAAGATGAAATCTGTCAGTTGTTTAATGAGGAAAATGAGAATGATAATGGTCCCTTGGATGAGGAGGAAGTTGGCGTTGAAGAAGTTCAGATGTTTCAGCAACCAACAAAGAAATATGATTTGAGGAATAGGCCTAACAAGAGTCCACAGGCTGGAGGCCCTTTCACTAACTCTATCCCTCCTAATAATTTCATTACTCCACCAGATCTGCATGCCAGTAATAATCCACCTTATCCTCATGTCCCAAAACAGTACTTTGCGAAGGGAGAACAACCTGATATATCAAAGAGAACCAATGTTGAAGTGTCAAAGGACAGGCAGACAAGCTGCTACAAGGAAACCCATGTTCATATGAATGTGAAGCAATTGGGTGAGCACGTGACTGAAGAATTCAGAAAGGTAAAGGTAAGTCTTTCTACTTTTGAATTGTTGAGAGTCCCTGCTATTAGAAATGCAGTCTTGGGGTCATTTAGTTTGAACACATCACCATAGGGAGTGACTGCCAATGAAGCAGTTATCAGATCTTCTAGTTCATAGGAATCTAGAGGTCAAGCACCATCTAGAGATAGAGGAAAATATTAGGATAAGAGTCAGGTTGCACAAGCTAACACCCAGTTAAGTCTGTTTCAAGGTAGGATGGAAACCTCTCCTTTCCTAATTTTTGTCTGTATCTTTGGGAAGAATCTGCATAATTGTCTTCTGGATTCAGGGGCATCTACAAATGTTATGCCTTTTTCTATCTGTAAAGCATTAGGTATTACCCCTATAGCCTCTCAAAAGAAGGTCACTCAATTGGACAAGAAAAAGGTAAGTGTAGTAGGAGAATTGAACATGATCCCCATGCAGCTCGCAACAGATCCTAGGGTGTAGCAGGTGATCAAAATTCAGGTTGTTGATATTCCTAATACCTATGGGTTGATTCTGGGTTGGGATTTCACCAAGGAGTTAAATGGGTATAAATCTACAGACCATTCTCACATGTGGCTACCATGGAAAGGAGTTCCAAATCAGATCAGAATTGAAAGAGAGCCCAGAATGAAGTATGTAATCACTGAATACCAGAATACTTCAAATGAGGTATTAGTATCAGAAGTTAGCATGGGGAATTATGTGTTGGCTACATCAGCCTTAGATACAGAGGAGGTCTTTATGTTGTAGGGCCCCTTTTATGAAGCTACATCAGAATCCAGTTATCTTGAGGAAGTTATTATGAGGCAAGATGAATCCATATCAGAGATTAGTGGTTCTGTAACATTGAGTGAACAAACAGATGAAACTGATGACCAAGAGGATAGGCAGCTCAGTTTGTTGGATAACTTTCAGGAGTTCATCTAGAGGTGTGTGGAGAATCAGATTCACCTTGGCAGGAATATGAATTTTGAAGAATTATTGCTTCCCAATTGGTGCCGAGTCCATGATGCTCCTCATTCTGAGCTGGAATATGACTTATGTCAGACGACAGTGGAGCATGTACAAAGGTGCATTAACCCTGTCCCAACTGTTAGGCTCAATATACAAAAGGACCTAAATAATGATAGGGATAAAAGCCCAATGCTTCCTGAAGAGCCTCCTAACTGCAGTAAGAATAAGGATAAATCAAAGTGATTGGGGACTGATGGTTGTTGAATGTTAAGATTCGATGGATCCAAATCCAAGCAAGGTGCTGGAGTAGGATTTGAATTGATCAGCCCTAAAGGTAAGAGTTTTTTTGCTACTCACAGACTCCAATTTCAATGTACTAATAATGTCGTTGAATATGAAGCTTTAATCCATGGGTTGTTAATGGCATCAAGGAAGAAAATTAAGATATTACAAGTTTTTGGAGATTCTGAGTTGGTAGTCAGGTAGGTTAGGAAACAATATTCATGTTGTGATAGAGAATGACTAATTATAGGCATAGAGTGTTGGATCTTATTGAGGGATTCGATGCTTTCAACATCTAGTTGATCCCTCGAAGTAGGAACCAAGTTGCAAATTCTCTAGTACAGGCTGTTAGTACATTGCAACTTTCATCACTTTCAAAATTGAAGAACTTTACTGTTGAACTCACTCCAATACCTTCAGCACCTGACAACATTACCAACTTCCAGGTATTTGAAGATGATAAGCATATTCTAGATTTTATTATGAGCTGTGATGTGTTTGCTTCTCAAGTAATTGATGAGATAGAGCCTCAAGAGGCAGAAATGGAATTGGGAGGAGTCATCAACTTGAAGACCAACACTATCCCAAAAGGTATGGTGCAGCTAGAACAAATTTTTGATTTGGATAATATAAGAGATCAGGAGCAAAAAGTAAAAAGGGAGTCTCTCAGTAGCCCATGTGAAACACACAATATGGGGACACCGGATGACATGAAGAACGTTTTTATTGGTAAAGTATGTACTCCAAAGGAAAGAAAAGGGATTATTGATGTTTTACACACATATCATGATGTGATATCCTGGAGTTATGAAGATTTAAAGACATATGATATTTCAATCATTACACACACCATTCCCTTGAAGTGAAACATCAAACCATTCAAATAGAGACTTAGAAAAATTAATGCTCTTTTAGAACCCATAATTCTTAAGGAAGTGCAAAAGCTACTTTCAACATAAATTATATTTCTAGTGAGGCATTCAACCAGGGTGGCGAATCTAGTTCCAGTAAGAAAAAAGAATGGAGAAATCAAATTGTGTGTGGACTTTAGGAATCTTAATAGAGCATCAAAAAAGGATAATTATCCAGTTCCTTCATTGGATGAAGTACTTCAAATTGTCAATGGATCCCAGATGATGTCTTTTCTAGATGGGTATTCTGGATACAACCAAGTCATGGAACAATATGAAGACAGGCACAAAATTTCCTTCATGATGAAATGGGGGACGTTTTCTTACAGAAGAATGCCTTTTGGGTTGATCAATGTTGGAGGTACATTCCAGAGAGCTATGTATATTGCTTTTAAGGACATAATTGGTAAGTGCATCATTATTTATATGGATGATTTGATAGTCTTCTCTAAGAAGCAAGGAAATCACATAGCAGATTTATGCAAAGTATTCCAAAGGTGTAGATAGTTTGGCATTTCACTTAACCCAAAGAAGTGCATTTTTGGGGTTATAGAAGGAAAACTGCTAGGACTACCATTTCAGAATAGGGTATCACCATTGATCCTAAACAAATAGAGGCTATCTTGAGGATTCAGCCTCCTACAAGCAAGAAAGAAATGAAGTCATTATTTGGGAAGATTAACTTTGTTAGAAAATTTATCACTGGATTTGCAGAAATAGTGAAACCCTTGAATACTATACTGAAACAAGAGGCAAAAGGAGAATGGAGTGTAGAAGCCAAGGAGGCATTTATAGAAATTAAGAAAGCTATTGTTGAGGCTCCAGTGTTGGTGAGTCCAGATTATGCTAAGCCTTTTTACATATATTAATTTTTTTTTTATCACTGTTGTGCTAGAATGTTAACCCAAAATTATGATCGAGGTGATGAGCATCCTATAGCCTTCATGAGTACCCCTTTAAAGGATGCATAGTTGAGATATCACAATGTGGAAAAGCAGGCCTATGCTTTGGTCAGAGTGGTGAAAAATTTTAGACACTATATTATGAGGAATAAGGTCTTTGCCATAGTGCCCGATTTTGCAGTGAAGTTGTTGCTAATGCATAATGAGCTAGGTGAACGAAGAGAAAAATGGGTAACTATGTTGTAGGAATATGATATTGAGATTCATCCCATCAAACTGGCGAGAGGGCAAGGACTGATGAAGACAATGGCTAAGATGGGTCTTGATCTCACAACTCAGCATTATAATCTTTAAGAGGTATATCCAGGAGACTGGTATGATGAAATCATTTATTATTTATTGAACGAACAATGTCCTGATTACCTTAGTGTAGTTCAGAGGTGGGCCCTATGCCTAAAGAGTGGTAGTTTTATGATGAAAGGAGCTATCTTTTACAAAAAAAATTATGAGTGCGTGGACCTAAGGTGTTTGGGGAAGGAAGAAGCTACCAAAGTGATGATAGAATTCCATGAAAGATATGGCATAGGTCATGGTTCTACATCATCCACTGCCATCAAATCCTAAGGGTAGGCTATTATTGGCCTACTTTGTTTAAGGATGCACACCACCATGTGAGGACTTGTCATGTATGTAAAATTGTAGCAACTAAGGAGAAATGCACAATCGTTCCACTTCAGCCAGTCATAGAGGTGAAACCGTTTGCACAGTGGGGAATGAATTTCATAGGTCCAATCAACCCACCTTCTCCTACAGGCCAATGATATATTCTAACCATAACTAATTATTTTACTAGATGAACTGAAGCTCTTGCTTGTAAATAGTGGAATTCTGAAGTGGTAATCAATTTCCTAGAGTCAGGTATTATTAATTGTTTTGGTTGTCCATTGGATTTAGTTTGTGATAATGGTCCTGCATTTGCATCACTGAAACTTTCTAATTGGGATTTTGATCATGGAATTGTCTTAAAAATTTGTATCCAATTACTAACCTCAGTGTAATGGCCTAGTTGAGTCCTCTAATAAGAATCTTTTGACGGTCATTCGCAAGTTACTAGGGCAGAACCCTAAGGATTGGCACACCCAGCTTAGATTCGCTCTCTGGGAAAACCATACTAGACAGAAGTCATCCATAGGAACCTCTCCTTATCACCTAGTGTATGGTTTGGAACTTGTATTCCCCATCCAGTTGAAGATCCCTACCCTGCTATTCATTAATGAATATTATGATGAGGAGGATAAGCGTGAAGCCCGTTTGGTTGAGTTGTTACACCTTGAAGAGAGGAGAGATGAAGCCCTTGAAAACTTTGCTAAACATCAGGGTGTAGTTAAAAGATGGTTTGATAGGAGAGCCACAGTAAAAGCCTTTAGAATCTCTAACTTGGTTCTCTACTGGGATAAAGCCCATGACCATAAGGGAGAGCATGGTAAATTTGACAAACTCTGGCTTGGCCCTTATCAGATTTCAGAAATTCTGAGAGATAATGCTTTTCACCTGAAAACCCTCACTGGTGAGGATATCCCGCTACTTGTCAATGGGCAGTATTTGAAGCATTACTTCCAAACTTGAGCTGTTTGCAGCTCTTTCTTGTACATAGTTAGAGTAGTTTTCCTTTCTACTTTGCTTCACTTGTTTGCTTTGGTTAGTGTAGGTTTCTTTTATTTTTGTTTTGCTTTGCTTTGGTTAGCATAGGTTTGCTTCAATTGGTTTTGCTTTCCATTCTTTTTTTCTTTTGGTTTATGGCTTTCTTGGGGTTGGTGCATCTGCATAACGAGCTGCTCACCTGGGGTTGTTTTAGAAATTTCTTTTACAATCTCTAATCATTTTTTCAGAGTCAAGTGGTGGAGTTCCTTTATCTAAATGTCTCTTGCACTTAGAATTAGAGTGACTATTTTTGGATGAACTTTCAAATATATTTGGGTCTCACATGTTCACATTAAATTTCAAAGATTCTAGAATTGCATATTGTTCCTGTGTAATTTGGCCTGGTAAAAACTCTTATATTTTGCTTCAGTGCCACTGTGTTCCTCATCCCTAAGTGGAAGTTTCATTACTTACGAGGTGAAAGAAAGGTTTATGAAAAAAATTTAAAAGTGAAAAGAAAAAAGAAAGTATTGAAAATCAAAACAATCTTCACCTTATCAGTGGTATCCTAGTATCTCTACTGGAGCTATAGACGCCTAGCTAGCAGTAGAGCTATGCTTGGGAGGGTCACAACGATAACCTTGTTGGGGCTATGGATGCCTGACTGGCAGCGAGACTCTATCCAGGTTTCTTTCGAGGTTAGAACTTTTATGTAGCCCGATTAGACTTGCTCTTGTTCCCATTGCACCTAAGGAATAGGAAATAAATACAAATACACACACATGGACCTTGGTATAGGAAGAGATCTTCTTGCATGTGGTTTCTGAAACTTTATTCATAGGTGTCCTGATGTAAGGAACGAAACCAAAGATTATGGGTTCTTGATTCCATTTTGTTCTTGAAATGCTCTGGAGCATTTCCCCAGCGGAGTCGCCATTCATTGTGCAGTTTTTGCACACATGCCCCACTGAAAGTAGGGACCCTCTTTCTTGCTCTTTTGATTTTCGATTTTGGCATCTTGGCCCTTCAATTTTGAGGATTCGCTCACTTGGGCATATGATTGGATGTTTATCTTGCTTGCGTTTGGCCCCCTTTTTTTGATTTATATTGAAAACCTTAAGTTTTGGGCTCATTCCGGGTTTTTCACTATTTTCAAAAAAATCCATTCCTGGTGGAATTTCGCGGTTTCCTTTCGAAACTCGGTGACAACCACTTTTTCATTGAAAATCCAAAGATTTTGGTCTTCCACAGAATTCCGTTGTGACCGGATTTCTCCGAGGGTCCGTTGCTTTGTTGGGTTCTCGGGTTTGGTTTGACCTATCTTATCGATTGCATTAATGCTCGATTGTATGACTTTTGCGGCGGTGTTAAATCGACTTTTGGGAAGTTTTATGCCATTTGAGTTTCATCGTTTGCTTCCTATTGGTTTGGAGTGCTTGATCCTAAGTGTTGTTGCTGGATTGTGCGTTAGGGATTGGGTTTGATTGTTGCAGTTGGATTTTTTGAACGTTATTTACTTTCTGCCTGTATAGGCCACAACAAACCTTCTGTAAACCCTTGCGAGCAAGAAAGCTGAGCCCAAGCTTATTTTGTGCGCTCATGGTGGAAGTTTAGGGTTTCAAATTCAAGGATGATCTGTAGGAGGTCTAGATCGAGCTAGTTTCAAGCTCTAGATCCTCAAATTTGTGATTGTTCAATCAATTTCAGTGAGGTCGAGAGAAAACATAGGTATTTGGGTTTTCAGAGTCTTTGTAGAATTCCTTATCTGCTAGAATTCCCCGATTTCCTATTTTATTTTTGTTTTTCCAAAATGTGCATTGATCCAAATTTCTGCCTACCTCACGGATTTTTGCTACCTTCGGATTTCCCTTGTTTGTCCATTGCTTGGTCACTTTCCCAAAATTGGGCTTAAATGGTGAAAATTGCATTGACTTCACTGCAATCCGCTCCCTCAAGATTTTCCCGAATGTTCTTGACTCCATCATTTTCCCAGAATTCTTAAATTGTTGCCATTCTCGAGGATTTTTGGCTAAGGCGGATTTTCCCGAGGTCTTGCTAAAAATGAAGAATCAAGAGATTGCATGAAGGTTTGTTAGGTGATTATGAATTTGATGATTGATTTAACTTGATCTAAAGCGTATCATGTGATTTCTTGGTTAAATTGAGTGATCAAATGATGGACTGGATGCTTTTATGCTCATTTCATTGGATTCCGCCTGGTCCGGATTTTCCCGAAATTCCTCTCTAGCTTGGATTCTATGAGGGGGCTAAAATCTGAACTTTGAGATGGTTAATTTTATGTGGGTTTTGAGCATTTTTCTTATCATGGGTCTTGTATTGAGGAATGAGTTTATCATTTGTGATGGATTTAACTGAACTTTATGCTATGATGGATCTTATTTTGGTGTCTTTATTATATGCAGGTAGAATTAGGTCATGTTGTTGCTGGGTAGAGCAAGGGAAAGGTGATGGATCCAAATGCTGAAGGTTCAACTATCTCTGAGGCAGAGAGAGTTAAAATGGACATAAAGAGTAGAATCCCAGAAAGCAAGCTGACTTCCATCTGGTCGGGGATCACTGATATGAATGTTGGAATGTGGGACTATGAAGAATTCAAGGCAGGGATGGCAATACAAAACCTCCCTTTGTTAACCAGAAGGACATTGGAGTCTGGGTTGGCACATGTGGCTAGATTTCCTTCTACAATCTGGTGTTATGAGTTGGTGCTTGAGTGTGCTAGGCACTATGACAAGGGTACAAAAAGGATAGTTGGTCCTCAAGGAAGAATTGTGGCAAAATTTGACCCTATATCTATAGCTCAGACCTTTGACATGCCTGATTGGTCTCATGTTGTGGCCTTCGATATGGATTTAGCAAATAAAAATTATGAGAAGAATGTCGTCAAGTCCCAAAAAGTTATCAATTCTTGGTTGGAGAAACCCAAGTCCCACTTCTCCAAGCTACCCAAGGAGCTGGTCAGACTCAAATTCAAGAAGGAATATTATGATGCTATCACACTCCTCAGCAGAGTACTAGGATTGAAAAATGTAGGAGAGTTTGAGAATTGGATGTTCAATGTCATTGCACAGATGGAACAAGGTATAGATTACCACTGGGTAGGCATTATAAGTGTGATGATACATGAGCAGATGTGCAATGTACTATAGACAAAGACCTTCACAATGACCTCCTATTTGGTATATGCACTTGCAAGGTTTCACCCATACAAGGGACTGAGCACCAGAGGTGTGTTTGGGAAAGATGTAATTTATGAATTATATCCACAACTACACTTGGGAGGAGGAAGCTATAGGAGGGTGAATGATGCATTCATGATGTACATCACTATGCTACTATAGAGTGTTGAGAATGTTTGGATATTGGACAAGGCCAAGGTACCCTATAGACCATGTTATACTTTTGGAGGTAACAAGACAAATATGCGATTTTGATGTAATTGTAAAGGGGGAGAAGCACAAGACCGGATTTGGTAATGACTTCCCTCTAAGGATAGGCACTAGTGAGGTATGCCCCTCTATCCACTCAGCCCATGCTTCTGAAGAAGAAATGAGCACTCTTGGTCTTTCCTTCCATTCCAAAAGAGCCAAGTTTGATATAATTGGTGAAGCACAAAAAAAGGCTAGTACATAATACATTCACAAGGATGACATAGAGGACTATTGGGCTAACATTAGTGATGAATTTGAAGTCAGAAAGAATAATTTTTCTAGGCTACCAGTGAGCTTAGTACGGTTGTACAACTAAAGGTTGTTCTTGATCAAGTTGAGGAGGATGGGAATTTGATTCAGGGCTATATATTTGAGGCTATGAAGGACAATCTAGTTGGAGAGGTTGATTGGCCGGAGGAGGAAAAGAAATAATTACAACAAATCATGGCTCCTATGATTAAGTACACCAAATTATGGCTCAAGCACAGGATTATGGAATTGGAAAGTGAAGGTGTAGAGTGCACCTATGACTAAATGGGAGACTTGGAGTCTCACTCTACTTCTGAAGAGTCACATGAATAAGACCCCAAAGGTAAAACCAAGAAGGGCTCTCGTTTCAAAATTAAAATCAAAGATTTTCATGTAGAAGAGGCATGAGAAGCAGGGAAATAGAGAAATCCCATAGCCAAGAATAGGAGGCATGTCTCAAAGAAGAAGTGGGCTGAGAAATATGAAGAGGAAAAAGAAGAAGTGGATGCTAGTGTCCCTTGACCTAAGAAAAGGATACTTGTGAGGTTTTCACAAAAGGAAAAGAAAACTTCTAAGGCAGATAAAGATGCCGAGCCACCTGTGGTGGAGGTAGAGAGCTCAGGAGAGAAGACAGGTGTATATGAGGAGGTCAAGGATTCCTTCCCCCAAAGATGCTACACCAAAAGGAAGTGTTCCTATGACTGCTCCTATCACTGAACATGAAGACATTCCTCCTTTTCATGAGACTGGCAACATGCCAGATGAACCAAAAGATGTTGAAGATCCTAAGGACTTGGGAGAGGACGAGTTCCAAGAGGGTGATCTGTACAATGCCAAAGTAGAAATAGACAAAGTAATGTAGTCTCCTTTGGTGGCTTATGCGAGTTTTCCTGTAGAAATTCATGAAGATAAATCCCCTCAAAAGGAGGAGATACCAACCAAGATTCCCTCACCAGCACAAGAAAAAGGGGAGGAGCATTTTAAAGAAAAGGAGGATTCATTTAGGGAGATCCGTGAGGAGCCAAGCATTGTAAAGGGTGCACCCAGTGTTCAACAGGAATAAGATAGGTAGGATAAGGTACAGTTAGAATCCATTATTCTAGGTTGGTTAGATAAAGAGTTGAAAAGTAAGCAGATTGTAGTGGATGACACTCCTCCCAATTCGGATGACCTACTAGCTAATATTGGAAAGGGAAAGACAAAGAAGAAAGCCAGAGTCATTTCCAGGATTGAGAGGGATGAAGTGAACAATAAAGTGGTCCATATTGCTACTCTTGCTCCTGATAAGGATAGAGATGAGGTGATTGGAAAAGATTATAATGTGTAGACTATCAATCTTGGGCATGCCTCCATGGAGCAAGACATTGAGGAGTATGAAGGCTCCATTGCTGTGATCCTTGGCAGATTGAGGAAGGAGGTGCAGACTAAGCATGAGTTGGAGAAATAAAATGAGAATATTAAGAAATATTTGCAGGAGTTGATGAAACCCTTGCAATCCATCAGTTCTTCCTCATCTATTGTAGGCTTCCTACCTCAGTAAACAATATTAGAATTGGAAAGGATGAACAACACCACACATGCTACAACCGATTGGTTGTAGGGAGTGCAGCCCAAGGGAGATAATTCCATCAAGGACTTCCTCTCAATTGTAGGGGATGCAATGAGATAAGTGGATTGGCTAAAGACTGTGCTAGCCTAGGATAAGGAAGATGTAGATCTCCTGCTGCAGAAGACAAAGACTATCATGAAGTACACTGAGGAAAAAATGATAAGTGAAGGAATTTTTTCTTCCTCAAGAGTTGCAGAACCTTGGGAGTGGTTTGAAATTCTGTAGATGAGACAAAAGGGCTTGAGGAAAATATACAAACAGGGAATGCAGATTGAGGACACTTTGACTGGTATCTACGATAAGTGTATCTGATTGTTTGAAGTAATGACATGGAGAAAGAAGTTTGCTCTGAAGCATCTTAACTTGGAGCAGTTAAGGAAATGGTGGCGAGATGTCTACTCTACAGTCAATGAGGTCCCTGTTACTGAACATCAATTGGATGATGCTACAACTTACATTGTAGTCATTGATTGATATCAAACAAATAAGGTGGATTGGGATAAAGTAGTGAAACAGTCAAGAGATGACATCAAGTCTCTTGGGAGGAGAATTAGGGTTTTTCCAATGCCACCCATTGTCAAATTGGATAAAGTATTACTAGTGGTACATGATAAATTGGAGCGTGCTAAGGACAAAGGGGGGAAGTAGTTAATGCAAGGCTACATCAGAATTTGTGCTTCCCCATTATTTTATCCTCTTCCTTCACATGCATGGGATTGAGTTTTGGAGACCCCAAGTCGACTTGGATGAAATTGGTGCAAATTGCACATTTCATATTATTTTTGAATATCTTTTGGCCAACCTGTTGTGTGGCGTTTATCATTGTAAACCCTAATTTAGGCCGACCTATCTTGGGGGGGTTCTCTATAAGTTTGGCATTTTTCCTCATTTGTAGGGGTTAAGTTGGACGAATTTTACATTAGAGCGAATTGTAGAAGCAAGAATTAGAGTCAGAGTTTAGTTTATCTTTAAGCAAGTGTCGTAACAGAAGACTGGAATTGGTTCTACTTTGGGTGATTTAATACAAGCAAATACATTGTGTTTTGGTGTGTTTCTTGTGTTGAGTTTTATCTAGCATGGTTCTTGATATTCTATCTTTAAAATTTATTAAGTGATTTGATGTTAGATGGTTTGATAATGCTTAGGGTTTATTCTTGAAGTGTTTGCAACAATCTCTAGTCCATACCTTTTGCATTTAGCTGATTGTTAGCTACTTTGCAAAGTTAGCCTGGACTTAAAACTGTGCTTAGTTCAATTATGAATGTTTGTTCATTTCAATTGCAATAGGGTTGTCTTGAATGAATATGCATAATTTAAAAATCTTTAACACCTTAGAAGGTTGCACTATTTCTGTAAGATTGTAGATTTATCTGGGTTAAACAGGAAGTAGTTTATGAGAGATTGGTCCATTTTAAGCATCTTATCTTTTGCATTGTTAATCCTAGGGTTAGAATTAGTCTTAGAATTACCTCTGAAACCCTTATCTTTTGTTATTTCTTTTATTATCTGGGTTAATTTTAGGTCTTGAAGTATCAATACATTGCTAGATCTAATAAATATGAGTTCAACATTTGCTTCTAGTAAGGTCCCTTTGTGATTACCAACATTTTCACGTTATCTCTGAGTTGTTTTATTTGCATTGTCAAGACCTGACATTAGAGACCTTGGGTTTATCTCTTTGTCCATAGAGATTTACCTTTCAAGAGAGATAGGATATCATATTCTGTCTGAGTTGTTGCCGTGCAGAAAACACCATCAACAAGTACCTTATTTGTTGAATTTAATTTCCTAAATTAACATTAACATGTATTATCCACACCCTCAATAGTAATTAATTAATCTAACTTAATTTATACTTATATCTATGCATCTTATTTGATTAGCCTAGATTAAAAGTTTGGAAGTTTTTTTATTTTTTTACAACTTACCACTCAATAATTGAACTATTTCTAACCATTTAAACTTTTTACAAATGCAATACTTACCTTGTCTTTCTCAACTCTTTTTAAAAAAGTAATTATATTTTTTACCATAAAATCCAACATTGATTGATATTAAAATAATAAACCACATAAGAAGTAAGTGATTAGAATTAAATATAAATAGTTATGAAACATAAGTGATTATGAAGATATGAATGATATTTATTTTTAAGGGAACTTGAATTTTATTCACACTCTCTCATTACACTAGTTGTTGAAATTTGACTAAACACAAATTTGTGTGATTAATTTCTATGTACATATATTTAAAGCTAATTAATTGTATTCATTTCCTATCCTCTCATATTTGAATATACTCTCTCATTGAAGAGAATTCAAGGAGAATTTACCGTATTAATCTTTTATAATTATTTTCAATCCTTAACATGATCATACATATTTTATTTTTTAAGGTTGACTTAGAAGAACTTATTCGTAGGAAATTTGTTAATCTTATAAAGCTATTCATAAATATCACAATCATAATCTAGAGTAGATATCAAGAAATTTGGTGAATCAAAGAGTAGAGGCACACAACCAACAAAATTAGATCTATATAGAAGAGGAAAAATTCACAAACACAAAAGTGATCTACACGTGCAGAGTTGACCAAGATAGAGGTATTGATCTTAAGTAGAATCTATGGTGAAAAATAAACAAATAGGTCATATTTTTATTCTCAATACAAACCTAAAATATATAATTGTAACAAAATTAATCAACATCAAGCTAAGTACTTCTTTTTTTGTATTTAAATTTTTAGATTAGTGTTAATTCATGAATTATTTATGCCCATAATTATCATCACTTAATGTTTGATAATCATTCTTATGTACATGAATCCTATTGGATTATCTTAGATTAAGTCTTGGTAAAGTGTATTTTCTTTTATAGCTTTAGTGAACCTAATCTCTTACATAGCCTAGGGTTATCATATTATTATTGTTTCTAAATCTACAATTTTCTAATTATTGCATCTTATTTAATATTTGAAATTCCTTTCATTTCGTTCAATTATATTGCATTTACATTAAAAATATATATCAAGGGGATTTTATACTTCATTGTGACATCCATTTCACCCATCCTACCCATCCTCAACTATATCGACGGTGTTTCATTTTTAGAATTGATACACCATATATATATATATTTTTAAAATTTAAAATTTCATTCTTAGGCTTTATATTTTAATTTATTTTTTATGCCAAAAGCTAGTAATGAATCTAATATTCCATTTAGAAGGAGCACTTTTCTAAACAGTTGACCAATCTATTGTAATTAACATAGATTGTTATACTTATGTTGAGAACAACAATGAAGAATGTGATCATTATGTTAATGTATACTATCAAAATTTTATAAATGAGCTTCCTAGTTTGGCTAATGTGGAAATTCCAACATAATTTTCTAATATAATTTACAATGTGTTAATCAATAAACTAATTTTATTGAGTATCTTATAAGTTTTTGCATTAAAATTGCTTCATCTATTGAGAAAAGTGCATCTACCATCTCTCTCACTTCTACCATTGACCCATATTCCACTATTAATCCTTTCACTACTACTACTCACCCCCATAGTGATACTAGTGTACCCCCACATAATATTTATTGCTTATCCACCTTCCATTCTCTTTATAGAACAACTCATAATTATACCCCTCCTCATACACATACATCTCTTATGATTCATTATACCTCTATACATATCTCATCTATTACTACCCCACCTATAATCAACCCCCTTAGTCACACCACTACTATATCTACCAAATTCTTCCATACTATTTTTATCCCTCATTCCATATGTTCATCCATTTCCATAAATATGCTTAAGTAAATTTCTCCTTCTATATATCTTTCTTATTTATTTTCTCTTTAATACATCTCACCTCTCACAAAAATTTCTATTGTAGACATGTAAAATTGACCTAACACTTAGCACACACCTTAAATGACATTCTCGCATCATCGACATCATTATTATCGAATATCAGTGCATTTCACATCAAAAGCATCTGAAACCCTAATTTCCCTTATTAATTGAATAATACAACATTATTTAATTAATTCACTTTTTCATCAATTTTGACCAATTAAATAAATTTCATTTATTTAATAAAGTCCTAATCTAACTTTATTCCTCTTGATTAATTAAATAACACCAATTATTTAATTATGTCGCTAATTCAATTTATTACCCTAAGTCGATTAAATTGGTAAATAATAATAATTTAATTAACTCATTTTCCTTCCAAATTTGAATAAATTATTCAAAACATCATCAAAAATCAAATAAAACTAATGCAACTTTGTTTGCAAAAGTCAAACTTGATTTGCACATTCAACTCCAAAAAGAATTAATTAATTATTCTCACCCACTTTCCTGATTGAGTAAATTATGAAACACCAATTTCTCAATCTATTTCCTGACTAATCAATCTATTTCCTAACTGATCAATCTATTCTTCAATCCCACAAATTATTCAATCTATATTCCTAATAGGTCAATCTATTCTTCAATCACACTAATTATGTAGTCAATCTGCATAGATTATTCCCATCTAAATCCTCTCAACATCTTTTGACCATCGATCAAAATATTCTACTACGCGATCCTAATCATCCATTTCAAATCACAAATTCTATATAACAAACCTCTTTCCTCACAAAAAAGGATTGGGGAACCAACCTATTTTGCATAACGAAGTACTACCGAGATCATAATCAACATTGACAAAGCTTCAGGGTGAACCCACAAAAGTGGTTTACAATTTGAGTGAGGAAGGAAAAGCTGAAAAAAATGACCCCATGCAAAAAAAAATTGCTTTTTGGGGTTTGAACAAACTATTTGGTTCAAGCAAACCAAAAGAGAGTTCGCTAGAACCCAGGTTCAGGCAAACCCATTAAATTGAAGGTCCTACCATTCCTACAAAAAAACACAAAGAAAACCTTTTTTGAAAGGAGTTTCGAGCGAACCCCCCTTTTCCCACCTTCCCACCCTTTGGCACAAAAAAAACTCCATATTTTTTCCCTTCGAAGCTCGGGTTGAAGATGAAAATGGAGGAGACTTCACATACCCAACTGGATGATGGTAGTCCTCAGAATGAACTATCCAACGAATATAATTTTAATATGTTTTGGTTTTATATGTAATTTTTTTTTAGTTTTATTAAACATAGGTTTTTCACTGAAAATCATGCTCTTTGTTCTGCACATGTGAAAAAATAGCATATTATCAAATTTTTTTTTGAAAAATATGAGTGCACCAGATATTGAAGTCCTTGATCCAAAAAAAAAAATTTGATACATACAAAAAACATAGTTACAAATCTAAATTAAAAATAAAATAGAATTTTATCCTTCATGGAAAAAAAGTTATGATGTATATGATGAGCATCACTCCTTAAAAATGTTGTTTACTGAAAAAACTAGTTTTTGAAGGAGATGGAAAAATAAGTGCAATTTATTTCCAAAAATTTTGAAAAAAATATATTCAAAATCTACAGACAAAATGTCACAAATCACTAGTTTGCATCATCTTCAAATTCCTCACGGTTTAGCCGCTATAGGTACCCGAAAGTGAAGATTTAGTTAGAAAAAATTATTTTAGTGTCCAGTTTGACCAAAAATTGTAAACCAGTATTGTGGGATCACTCTTCAACACATTTCTTTGATCAACACACAGATCATTCTTCAAGATCTCACACGCAACAATGGAGGCTTCACATTGTTACAAACAACCCAACACATCTTCGTGAATACACTCCCACATGGGATGGTAACCTTTCCTTTGTTTTTGAATTAATTTTGATATCATAGGATTTCATTATGTGTTTTCAATAACTTAGAAAGATTCATTTCATCAGTGAAGGAATGAATCTTGATTATTATTTTTTATTTAGATGAGTTTCTACTCAATGCAATTATATTGCTTATGCTTACAGATTTTCCCCCTCACATATTCTGCAACGCCCGGTGGGACCTCAATCCTTAATACTAATAATTTTATGAGCTGCATTTAAAGTTGCAGGTCCCAGAAGCGCTCTGTAAAAATCTTCATGCTCAGGTTCCAAAAAAGATTTGCATTTGTTTTCATGGTTTTGGAGCCTTTGACCAGTTTTTTGGCACATTTGACCCATTTTTTGACACTTTTGTCTTCTGACAGAGGGCTCTTTTGACATTTTCTAGCACCTTTGACTTCTGACAAAGGTTTTTATTGACAATTTTTCATGCGCTTTTACCCTATTAATCTATGTTCGAGATTTGCAAGTTAAATTTTGATTTCTAATGCTAACAAGTGCCTAATTTGAATGTGTAATAGGTACTAATGTTTGTGTATGTAGGATTTTCAGAGGTATAATGAGTGTTTATCCAAAAAAAACCATTAACACTTTTTCTACAGGGAAGATGAACAGTCAAATAAATTTTAATTTTCAAATCTTTCATAAGTTAGGAAATTTTAATTCGGTGCCTAAAAGGAACCCCACAAACAACATATTTTGATTTAGTGCTCTAAAATGAACCTTTTCCAAGCTTTCTAAATTATAAAATACTTTCATTTGGTGTTTAAAAATAATCTCACAAAGAAATGCTTTTGATTTAGTGCTCTAATTTGAACCTTTTCAAAGCTTTCTAAGTTAGAAAATGTTTTCATTTGGTGCTTAAAAAGAATCCCACAAACAAATGCATTTTTGATTTAGTGCTCTAAAATGAACCTTTTCAAAGATTTCATAGTTAGAAAATGCTCTCATTTGGTGTAATAAAAAGAATCCTACAAACAAACGCTTTCAATTTAGTGCTCTAAAAAGGATTTTTGGTTTTTGTTGATCAAAACGATTTCAATTTGTTGACAAACGCTTGACTTAATTATTTTGACCAAGTAAGACAAGGATCTAGAAAACACTCAATTTTGGGCTTAAAATGAACAAATCAATTTTTTTCTTGCACCTTTGCTATGTCATTGATATCCATAACACTTCTATTGGGTGCTTTAAAAAGAACCATTGCTATCTTCTACACACCTTATTTTCACTTTTTTGGATAACATCGTTGGAGGCGCTTAAAAAGAACATTTGCGATGAAGTGTATTCTATGTTTGGAAAACTAGGTGACTATCCTCTCCCCTGCACCTTTTGGTGATCTTGGGTGACAAAAATCATCTTGAGTTTCACACTTTTTACTTTGAAGCATACCTTTAGAGGGTTTGCCTTTTGAGACACATCCTGCATTAGAGAGCTCAAAGGTGACCCAGGCGGGACTTTATTTTGGTCTGCTATATAAATTATTGCGAGTATGAAGAAAGTTCATCATTCACCTGGTGCAGATGTTCTATGCCAACTTCAGTCTCCCCTAGTATTTGTGGGATACGTAAAAACTCAAAAGGGTCGGGAGGCCTCTTAATTGAGAAAAAGTCGCATGTATAGACACTAGCTATCCCAAAAAGTGACTAAGAACCAAATGTTTGTAGAAGCTACCCCTTTTATCCAAAAAATACTCTGAAGTGGTGCATCAAAATTTACTTCTGAGAAGTTACTTACCAAGTTTGACTTATGGTTGAGTGTAAAAAGCCTCTCCATTTGTTGCATGTAAAATCATCCCTTTGGGGCATGAGGTAAGCCCACCTAGGAAGAAGTGTTTATCCCTAGGGTATACTTTATTTTCACGAAATTGCAAAAGATCTATTTGGTTACTTTGAAAACATCAAACTATGTGCTTGAAATTAAAAAGTGAACACATCCAAACAAGTACTTAACATGGTTCTGAAATGACAAACCCCTTTCACTTAGTGTGTATCCTTTGAAAAGATTTATCTATTTGCACTCCTAAAAGATATCATAAAATAATATCTTTGAAGGTTTATGAATATCTAGGCTCACATTTCAAGTCACATTAAGGAAAAGGTAAATATTGGAAACTATAACTTTAACATTTCTACCTCCATGAACTTCGAGCTTTTGTGGAGGGAAACATGCTTAAGGTATAGACATTTAGGTATCACAAGTTTTGATTATTAAGTTGCATAATATCACTTGCCAAATCTCAAAACAGATCAAACAAGATCCTTCAAAACTGCAAAAATCATCAAACATTGCTAGCAAATACTAAAATTGGAAGAAAAATTTGAAGAGAGACCACTTTTGCTACTGTTTCTGTCGCACTTGACCAAAAATTGGTTGCACTTATTAGAAAAAATTTTATTTTTCTCTATCCCATAAAATCCACTAGTGAGAATTTGTTGCATTTGGTAAAACCAGCTCACTTGATCTTTTTATGCCACACTAGCCAAATATTTTCCAATACACTTGCTAAAAATCAGGCCACACTTGCCCAAAATTCTCACTTTTGATTGTGTGAATCACCACATGAGAAACTACATATAGAGGCCACACTTGAAATTTCTAGTCACACTTGTTGTTCATAATTTAGTGCACTTGACAAAACTTTGGTAGCAATTGACAAACTTGGTCGCTTCTGCTCAAAACTGGCCGCTTTTGCCTGAAAACTATCACTCTTGCTCTGTCCTGCTAAAAATTAGAAAAACAATACAAAGCTGGTTACAAGATCCTTGTTGAAACAAAACAACTGGAAACCCAAGATAGGTCATATAGTTCTTCATCCATCCTCAAACTCCATCCTACTTTTGGAGATCAAAATTAAAACAAACAAACTTGGATTATTTCATCACCCACACTTCTAAGATATCAACAGTTGCTTGAACCTCAAGGCTAATTCAAGTAAGCTTTCTCGCAACATATCCTCTAGAAGAAGAAGTGAGATATTGATCCAGGCCTTTCAGAATTTTGGGATCCAAGAATAGGGTCATTCCAAAACAACACTCAAACCTTAGGGGCTTGAGATTCATAACAACCATATCAAAACACTAACACTTTCACCATATGACCATTTGGTGACTAGTTGCTCCAGTTCAACAACTGAACCTTACACTAGCTATCATAGAACCAAAATTTGAGTAAATTGAATGAGAACAAATAGATATAATCAATAGTTTGAGGATCTTTATATTCAAGAAAAAAGAAACACCCAACCAGTAGAGAAACACAACAAACATCTTAGATAAAGAGGAAGAGAAAGTAAACCTAGTAGTCAGAAGACCTGTGTTACCACCTCTTACGTGGCAATAGGTATCCATCCTTCATGATCTTTGGAAATAGCAAAATCCATAAATGAAAAATTCATATTCTTCCTTTCAAAGAAGCGTCCCACTCTAAAGTTTTCCAAGGGGCACATCTTAAGATCTTACCACAAATAAGAACTCTTACTAAGACACTTTAATAGATGCTTTTTAATAGGTGAACTAGACTTGAATACTTAATGGAAAATCCCAAAAATAGACACAATTGCATTTTTCCTTAAAACAGAAAATCCAAAAACAAAAGCATTCTTTTTCCATAATTAGGAGTCATGAAAATGCTCACAAAATCTTGGTAGTTGTTTATGACAACTACCATATCACAACATAAAAAGAACATGGAAGCAAACAAAAGAAACTCCAGCATACCACCAAAAAACACCATGAATGATGAAGGTGGACCATGGGGCTATAGGCCAAGTGACCTTGAAACACCTCAAAAGAGACCCACGTACAAAAAAACATTTAGTGAGGAAGAGATCAACCGCAAACGACAAGAAGTGATGGAAAAATCAAACCAAAACCCAAAAGGAATGGTCAGAGAAGAGGTGGATACTAAGGAGGAAATAATTTTTGAAGAACTATTTCAACATTCCAACAACCCCAAGGTGCTCAAGATGATGGACAAACTATTGAAAAAGGACATGAATTCTTACTTCTTCAAACTAGCATAGAGTGGTGCTAAATTACCAATATACTTTAATGTAGAGGCTCTGAAAGATCCTAACCTTATTCCCTTAGGGGATAACTCAGTTGTGAGACAAATATTTGAACCCACGGAGATTCCAAATATGCCACCTGCATTCTCACAAAATAATGGTCAACCCATGGAAAACCCATTGTATAGAAAACCAACTCAAATCAAACAAGCAATGGTGGCCCAATAGTATCAAGGAGGTCCATCTAGATACATGCCACAAGGAAAAAACATACCACCAAGACAATACATGCCTCAAAACACATCATATATTGACCCTTCCCAAAATGCATCAAATCAACAAGGGAAATTCCCACAACAGTACCATCAACAAGGTGGGCCATAGGGCACCCTTTCCAATCAACAAGGTGCACAACATGGTCCCCTTCCTAGTACGCATAACCATCAACAAGGTGGGTCATACGGTCCCCTTCCCAATCAACAGTACTAACAACAAGGTGTTCCACAAAGCACCCTTCACCAGTTGTCTGTCAACAAGGTAACCCACCAACGCACGATCAAGGAAACCTTTAGTATAGTTCATCCCAACAAGGTGTGCCATAAAGAACCCTTCACCAGTCATCCCATCAACAAGGTATCCCACCAATGCACCATCAAGGAAACCTTTAGTATAGTTCATCCCAACAACAAGGTGTGCCCCAAAGCACCCTTCACCAGTTTTCCCATCAACAAGGTAACCCAAAAACACACCATCAGGGAAACCTTTAGTGTAGTTTGTCCCAACAATAAGGTGTGCCAAAAAGAACCCTTCACTAGTCATCCCATCAACAAGGTAACCCGCCAATGCACAATCAGGGAAACCTTCAATATAGTTCATCCCAACAACAAGGTGTGCCACAAAGCACCCTTCACCAGTCATCCCATCAACAAGGTAACCCACCAACACACCATCAGGGAAACCTTCAGTATAGTTTTCCCCAACAACAAGGTGTGTCACATGGTACCCTTCACCAATCATCCCATCAACAAGGTAACCTGCCAATGCACCATCAAGGAAACCTTCAGTATAGTTCGCCCCAACAACAAGGAGCTAACCCTCCTTACGTCCAACAAGGAGCTAACCCTCCTTACATTCAACACGGAGCTAATCCTCCTTACATCCAATAAGGAGTCAACCCTCCTTCTGCCCAACATGGTTACCAAGGTCTCGTACCTTTGCAATACCTAATCTATGATCAAAACATGGTAGGAAAACAAGGTTACTATGCATAGGATCCTCAAACAAACATGCCAAAAACAAAGATGGAAATGGAACTACAAGCAATAAATCAAGATATAGCAGATATGTAGATAGGGAAACCAAAGAAGACTTATAACCTTCGAGATATATGTCCATTTCCTTCTAATCATTTTGTTACTATGATTCCCTTTCCAAAGAATTTTGAAATACCCAAATTTGACAAATACAAATACAAAGGAGACCCAGTAGAACATGTACGAGACTTCGATAGCATGCATGGAAGTAAAAAACAATGACTCTTACCTTATGAGTCTCTTTCCACAAAGTCTTATTGGTCATTCCATGGATTGGTTCATCCATCTATAACTGGGGATTAAAAGATTTGATGAACTGTCTACGAAATTCATAACCCACTTCTCATTCAATATAGAGAAAGACATCACCATCATG
The DNA here is from genome assembly GCA_007115665.2 of Sequoiadendron giganteum. Taxonomy (NCBI): domain Eukaryota; kingdom Viridiplantae; phylum Streptophyta; class Pinopsida; order Cupressales; family Cupressaceae; genus Sequoiadendron; species Sequoiadendron giganteum. Next base: position 461,553,187 of record CM021106.1, read on the forward strand.
GATCTATACAATATTAAACAAAGTTAAGGTGAATCTTTCACCTCGTACCTTCAATGATGGTGACATAAGGCTAGTTGGTGCAAATCACCTATTGTTGACAAGGAACTAGTTGACATATTCATTTCAAATGTCCAAGAAGAAGTAAACTACCAACTTACCATGGTGTGTCCAACAAAATTTGAAGATTCCATTGAGAAAGGAATGCACATAGAAATTGCCTTCATAGTGAGAGGAGTGATCAAGATAAGTAACCCAAGAGATGGTCCTTCTAGTTCAAATGAGAAACCAAAAATCTGGGCGAAGAACAAAAATGTTACAAATGATGGGGTAGTGGATGCTAGAATAGTGTGGAATATACAAAATTCTAATGTACCTCAAAACAAAAATCAGGTGGTGCAAACAATCTATACTCCTAATAATGCACAAAATAACCAACTTACCTATCCCCAAAACAATCAAGTAATCAATCAACAAATAAATCAGGGAGGGCAATAGAGGCAATACGATCAACCAAGAAGGAAGTTCACTGTATTAGGAGATTCACTTGAGATAGTAATGCATAAGCTAGTGCAAAAAAAATTTAAGGTTTATGATCACCCAAACTACGAGGATCCAAGCTTCAAGACACCATGGTACAATAAGAAGGATTTATGCGAGTTCCATAAAATCAAAGGACACACCACAAAAAACTACATGAGACTCGAGCACCTCATCCAAGACTTGATAGACAAAGGAGAAGTGGATGTCAAACATCTTCCTAAAAAAAGGATGTCTAGTTATACACAAACCCAATCCCAAACCATGCTAAAAGGAATGATAAAGGAAAGGACCAAGACTACCACAATGCTAACTACACGTATGGTGACACAGTTCTAGGAACCCTCTCTCAAGTAGATGACACAAGGGTAGATGTAGTGACTATATGAGGTGCAAACAACAACTGTAATATAACTACCTATTGAGGGAGAGTTACAATACAAGGAGCCCCACCTAAACCCATGGCTAAGTAATCTAATGACTACAACATTTTGGAATAGTTGAAAAAGACTCCCACCTTGATCTTAATCCTAGAACTGCTAAAACTATCACCCACACATAGGGAGATACTTGAAAAGGAATTAGAAGCATTGGTCTCTAATGAACTCAATCTAGATCAATTCCAAGCCATGATTGGAAAAATAATAGCCAATCACCATTTCTTATTTTCTAAGAAAGACCTTCCACAAAGAAAATTCCAAAACCAAGCCCTCTACATAGAGGTTGGTGTCCACAAGAACATGGTCAAGAGAATGTGATAGATAATGGTGCAAGTCTAAACATTTGTACCTTGAAATTCATCAAATAGTTTGGGTATTCTAATGATGTGATTGACAAAGGAAAGAGTATTACTATAAGGGCCTATGATGACCTTGAAATGAATTCATAAGGGATCATTAGGTTACCAATGCAAATAGGACTTGTTAAAACCCAAAATTTCCATAAGAAACCTAAGTGATTTTCCACTATTTTCATAAAAAACCCTAAGCTTTTTTCCATCTAGACCTATCATTTTCCTATCTTTCCATATAAAATTCATTCTTCCCCTTTCCAAAAAATGCTCATATACTTTATATCACTACCGCTCCCTTAAAAAATCACTTTATATTTATTATTAACCGCCCAATCGTGGCCTCATACATGGGGGCCCATGGTATGGCGGTAATTTTTTGGGGGAGTCACATTAACCCTTATCACTATACCACGGGGGGACATCATACTATCAATAGTAGCGTGGTGGCCGGGTAGTAGCTAACAGAGCAGGCATAAGTGTTTATCGTGCCACCGCGTGTGGTTAAACCATGGACCGCGGTGACCGCGGTAACAGTTAGCAGATGGTCAACAAAGCAAGCAGTAGGTAGCGGCTATGGGCAAGCATAAAGCACTTACCGTGCCACCGCGCGCGGTCTAAACATAGACCATGGTATTGCAGTGGGCGGTTATCAACTGGCCAGGTAGTGGTTAAGAGACCCCACCATGGTACCGCAAGGAGTCATCTAACTAACCATGGTGGGCAGCGGTAGCAGCAAAAATAGTTAGTGTAGCGGTTGGTGAAGATGGCTAGCAGTTACACCATGATACCGCGAACAAGCAAAAACTAATCCGCGGTAAGGTGGTAGGAGAAAAGAATGGGTGAGAGCACCACTATACCATAGGAAGGCATGAATTTGAATGCGGTAGAGCGGTAAAGATATTAAAAGCCATGGGAAATTTAAATCAAAAGCGAGACTATGGAAAAAAACATTTAATTTTCCAATAAGGAAATATAATTAAATGTTTTAATTTCTTCCATGGAATGTGAAGTGGGTGTAACCAAAAAATGAATGGTTGCAACGCTTAGAATCTACTGTATAAATACTTATAAAAAATCAATTGAGAAGAGGAGGGTAGTTAGAGTAGGAGTTAGATTTTTCTTGAGAAGGGATTGGAATGTAAATAATGACAGAGCCTTTTTGAAGCAGATCAATGGACATATCATTTTGAATTGGTGAAACTTTTTCTATTTTCAATTGTTGTGATATAATAATTTATATTTCTTATGTGGATTGTCTCCAAATTGAAGTCTTAAATCATTTAAATCAATGTATCAAGCATATGTTTGATTTATCATAGTGAAAATTTCTCTCTGTGTGATTTGGTTGATTGGTGTCTGCAAGTCAGAGTTAAACTCTTTTAAACAAGTCACAGTGATTTAGTATTTCTTTTGGATTGTTGAAGTAGAACCCGATAAGAAAATATTCCAGCAATATTTATGCAAGCCATAAATTAATGAAGTCATGTGCCAGTCATTAGGTTTCATTTTTCAGAGTGCCTAACAACTAGAATTATGACAGAGAGGGAAAAACATACATTTCTTGATAATTTGACTCCATTTCCCATGTGGATAGAAGGCACTGATCTGCCTCAACCTAGAGATAAGATTTCATACAAACAATATTTTCAAATCCTTTCATTTGTGCAGTAGGAGTAGTAGTTTTAGTGATTTTATCTATCCACTTCCATTTTCCATTATGGGTAGATTGTTGCATCAGGAAATACATTTATATCTGCATCATTCATTAAGTTCACCCACCTAGGTCTAGTAGAACCTAAAGAGAAGAAGGTTCAATTGCATCAATTGGCCTTGTATGTTGGCCAAAAACGTTGTGAGATCTTGGCAACCTCTCGTGGTTCAAACCTGCATTTTTGAGACCCAACAGTTTGGTGACTCCATTGGGGACACATTCCAAAAACTTTTCAATAGGTCTTAAAGTATCAATACATTGCTAGATCTGGTAAATATGAGTTCAACATTTGCTTGTAGTAAGGTCCCTTTGTGATTACCAACATTTTCACGTTATCTCTGAGTTTTTTTATTTGCATTGTCAAGACTTGCCATTAGAGATCTTAGGGTTATCTCTTTGTCCATAGAGATTAAAATTTCAAGAGAGATAGGATATCATATTTTGTCTGAGTTGTTGCCGTGTAGAAAACACCATCAACAGATTGGCACTAGAAGGATGGCCTTGAAGAAGCAAGATGGATCAATTTTTGTCTGCCACTTCTCTTGAGAGGTTCAAAAGAAGAACCAAATCTACTCTAGGAGAAGAGGAATCTTAAGAATTGCAAGCCCCTACTAGGTCAAGAAGGACCAGAAGAAGGGGAGAATCATCATCCACCCAGCAACTTCCATCATCCCCATCATCCTCATCTTCATCAGGATCATCCTCATTTGATTCTGAAGTAAGTCCTATTCCGCAGCCCCAACTAGCCATAAATTAGCCATAACCGCCCCCACCTCCACCAATGGCTTTCCTTCCCAACAACCCATCTCCCTTGACCTTCAATAATTACAATGTCATGCCCAAGAACCTTGAGCACTTTTGCTTTAAGTTCCATACTAATGATCCCAATAGGAGGAAAAAGGAGCATATAAGGATTTTCCAGACCTGTCTGAGGGATAGAGGAATTAACCATGAGGATGTTGCATGCAGGATTTTACCTTATTCCCTTGAGGAAGAGACCTTTTATTGGTATAATCACTTACCTGCTACTTCTATCAATAATTGGGTAGAACTGGAGACTGCATTTCTATAGAAGTTTAAAATTCCCATTAGCGCTAATGAGATTTACATGCAGTTTACCGGAGTTAAGAGGGAGATTAATGAGCCTATAGGGTCATTTAATATTAGGTTCCACCGAGCATACACTAGAGTCTAGACACCTTATCCTATAGATGATGCCACAACCCTAGAGTTCTACTTTGAAGCCCTAGACATCCTTACATCCACCTTCCTTAAATGGAGGACTAATCCCCCAACTACTTTGCTTACTGCATATACAGAGGTTGTTAAGGTCAACAGGAACTTGAGGCAACATTTATCAAGACCTCTGCCATCCTTAGGACCTACTGCTCACCCTGTACAAGTCCAAGCCCTCAACCAAGCTTTGACTAATAATGCTCCCATAATGAATCGAGTACCCTCCTTGCCTTTGGTCCCACATCTAGGTCCTCCAATAAATCAAGCTCAATCAATGACCTCTTATCCTCAACAAAGGGCTAATCAACCCCTTCATCCATAGCAGCAGGCTGGTTTCCCTACATATTTGCAGAATTTAGAAGTCTTGAATCAGGCTGTTGGTTCTAGAGGAGCATCTGGATACCTATCTGGTAATGTGAATTTAACACCACATAATGGTCTAGATAAGGAGTGACTGGATGAGTTATCTGAGCAGGTGAAGAAACTAAATATGGAGGTAACCTATTTGAGAAATCAGAATAGCCCACTTTATGTTGCTCAGAAGAACATGCAATCGAATTACAACAGGGAGAACAGGGATGTTGCTAGAGGACAAAACTTTGATAGAGGAAAGTATTTTGACAGAAATCAAAATATTGAAAGAGGACAAGGCTCTAGCCAGAATTATGATAGAGGCCAACAAGGTGGACAAGGATTTGATAGAAGGCAACCACCTAGGTAGAATAGGCCATGGAATACTGGACCTAATAATGGAAGGGTTTCCACTCCATTGGATCAACCCTCTACTCAGGAGAAGCCTCCAAGTGGTGTGTATTTAGCAGAGACAACTTTGTCTGGATGGTGCAGGCTCCATAAGACAAGCCAACATTCTGAGTTAGATTGCCTTGAGTTTCAGACTGCTGCTTCCATATTTCAGTACGAAGTTGAAAAAAATTCCAATAATTAAGAGATTTTGCCCTCAAATCCCTACAATTCTCCAGTATTGGTACTTAATCATGCCCCATTCCCAAAAGGTGAAGAAAATGAGCCAGAAGAAGAGTCCAGTGACCAGGACAAAAAAATAGAATAGGTGCTAAATGAAGATGAAATCTGTCAATTGTTTAATGAGGAAAATGAGAATGATAATGGTCCCTTGGATGAGGAGGAAGTTGGTGTTGAAGAATTTTAGATGTTTCAGCAACCAACAAAGAAATATGATTTGAGGAATAGGCCTAATAGGAGTCCACAGGCTGGAGGCCCTTTCACTACCTCTATCACTCCTAATAATTTCACTACTCCACCAGATCCACATGCCAGTAATAATCCACCTTATCCTCATGCTCCAAAACAGTACTTTGTGAAGGGAGGACAACCTGATATATCAAAGGGAAGCAATGTTGAAGTGTCAAAGGACAGGCAGACTGGCTGCTACAAGGAAACCCATGTTGATATGAATGTGGAGAAATTGGGTGAGGACGTGACTGAAGAATTCAGAAAGGTAAAGTTAAGTCTTTCTCCTTTTGAATTGTTGAGAGTCCCTGCTATTAGAAATGTAGTCTTGGTGTCATTTAGTTTGAACAGAACACCACAAGGAGTGACTGCCAATGAAGCGGTTGTGAGATCTTCTAGTTCACAGGAATCTAGAGGTCAGGCACCATCTGGAGGTAGAGGGAAAGATAAGGATAAGAGTCAGGTTGTACAAGCTGACACCTAGTTAAGTTTGTTTCAAGGTAGGATGGAAACCACTCCTTTCCTAATTTCTGTTTTTATCTTTGGGAAGAATCTACATAATTGTCTTATAGATTTAGGGGCATCTACAAATGTTATGCCTTTTGTTGTATGTAAAGCATTAGGTATTACCCCTATATCCTCTCAAAAGAAGGTCACTCAATTGGACAAGACAAAGGTAAGTGTAGTAGGAGAATTGAACATGATCCCCACGTAGCTCGCATCAGATCCTAGGGTGCAACAAGTGATCAACATTCAGGTTGTTGATATTCCTGATACCTATGATTTGATTTTGGGTTAGGATTTCACCAAGGCGTGTGGAGAATCAGATTCACCTTGGTAGGAATATGGATTTTGAAGAATTACTGCTTCCCAATTGGTGCCGAGTCCATGATGCTCCTCATTCTAAGCTGAAATGTGACTTATGTTAGACGACAGTGGAGCATGTACAAAGGTGCATTAACCCAATCCCAACTGTTAGGCTCAATATAAAGAAGGAGCTAAATAATGATAGGGGTAAAAGCCCAATGCTTCCTGAAGAGCCTCCTAACTACAGTAAGAATAAGGATAACTCAAAACAATTGGGGAGTGATGGTTGTTGGACATTAATATTCGATGGATCCAAATCCAAGCAAGGTGTTGGAACAAGATTTGAATTGATCAACCCTAATGGTAAGAGTTATTTTGCTGCTCACAGACTCCAATTTTAATGTACTAATAATTTCACTGAATATGAAGCTTTAATCCATGGGTTGTTAATGGCATCAAGGAAGAAAATTAAGAAATTACAAGTTTTTAGAGATTCTGAGTTGGTAGTCAGGCAGGTTAGGAAACATTATTCATGCCGCAATAGGAGGATGACTAATTATAGGCATAGAGTGTGGGATCTTTTTGAGGGATTCGATGCTTTTAACATCCAATTGATCCCTCGAAGTAGGAACCAAGTTACAGATTCTCTGGCACAGGCTGCTAGTACATTGCAACCTTTATCACTTTATGGATTGAAGAAGTTTACTATTGAACTCACTCCAGTAGCTTCAGTACCTGAAAACGTTACCAACTTCCAGGTATTTGAAGATGATAAGTGTATTTTGGATTTTATTACGAGTTGTGATGTGTTTACTTCTCAAGTAATTGATGAGATAGAGCCTCAAGAGGAAGAAATTTACTTGGGAGGAGTCATCAACCTGAAGACCAACACTATCCCAAGAGGTATGGTGTAGCTAGAACATATTTTTGATTTGGATAAGATAAGAGATTAGGAACAACAAGTAAAAAGGGAGTCTCTCAACAGCCAATGTGAAACATACAATATCGGGACACTGGATGACATGAAGAATGTTTTTATTGGTAAGGTATGTTCTCTAGAGGAAAGAAAAGGGATTATTGATGCTTTACACACATATCATGATGTGATAGCCTAGAGTTATGAATATTTAAATACATATGGTACTTCAATAATTACACACACCATTCCCTTGAAGTCAAATGTCAAACCATTCAGACAGAGATAGAGATAAATTAATGCTTTGTTAGTACCCATCATTCAGAAGGAAGTGCATAAGCTAATTTCAGCACAAATTCTATTTCCAGTGAGGTATTCAACTTGGGTGGCGAATCCGATTCCAGTAAGAAAAAATAATGGAAAAATCAGACTTTATGTGGACTTTAGGAATCTTAACAGAGCCTCAGAAAAGGATAATTATCCAGTTCCTTCATTGGATGAAGTACTTGAAATTGTCAATGGATCCTAGATGATGTCTTTTCTGGATGGGTATTTTGGATACAACCAAGTCATGGTACAATAAGAAGATAGGCACAAAACTTCCTTCACTACGAAATGGGGGACTTTTGCTTACAAAGAATGCCTTTTGGGTTGATCAATGCTGGAGCTACATTCCAGAGAGCTATGGATATTGATTTTAAGGACATAATTGGTAAGTGTATCATTATTTATATGGATGATTTGACAGTCTTCTCTAAGAAGTGAGGCAATCACATAGTAGATTTATGCAAAGTATTCCAAAGGTGCAAAGAGTTTGGCATTTCACTTAACCCAAAGAAGTGCATTTTTGGGGTTACAGAAGGAAAACTGCTAGGACATGTCATTTCAGAATAGGGTGTCACCATTGATCCTAAACGAATACAGGCTATCTTGAGGATTCAACCTCTTGCAAGCAAGAAAGAAATGAAGTCATTATTTGGGAAGATTAACTTTGTTAGAAAATTTATCACTAGATTTGCAAAAATAGTGAATCCCTTGAATGCTATGCTGAAACAAGAGGCAAAAGTAGAATGGAGTGCAAAAGCCAAGGAGGCATTTACAAAAACTAAGAAATCTATTGCTGAGGCTCTAGTGTTGGTGAGTCCAGATTATGCTAAGACTTTTTACATATATTCATTTGCTTCTGATCACTCTTGTGCCAAAATGTTAACCCAAAAGTCTGATCAAGGCGATGAGCATCCTATAGCCTTCATGAGTACCCCTTTAAAGCACACAGAGTTGAGATATCACAATGTTGAAAAGAAATCCTATGCTTTGGTCAGAGTGGTGAAAAAGTTTAGACACTATATTCTGAGGAATAAGGTCTTTGCCATAGTGCCTGATCCTATGGTGAAGCTGTTGCTAATGCAGAATGAGCTAGGTGAACGAAGAGCTAAATGGGTAACTATGTTGCAGGAATATGATATTGAGATTCATCCCATGAAACTGGTGAGAGGGAAGGGACTGACAAAGACAATGGCTAAGATGGGTCCTGATCTCATAGCTCAACATTATAATCTCCAAGAGGTATATCCAGGAGACTGGTATGATGAAATCATTTATTATTTATTGAACCAACAATGTCCTGATTACCTTAGTGCAGTTCAAAGGCAGGCCCTGCACCTGAAGAGTGGTAGTTTTATGATGAAAGGAGTTTTCCTATACAAGAAAAATCATGAGGGCATGTACCTAAGGTATCTGGGGAAGGAAGAAGCTACCAGAGTGATGATTGAATTCTATGAAAGATATGGCATGGGTCATGGTTCTACATCATCCACTACCAATCAGATCCTAAGGGTAGGCTATTATTGGCCTTCTTTGTTTAAGGATGCACACCACCATGTGAGGAATCTTCATGTATGTCAAACTGCAGCAACTAAGAAGAAACACGCAACCCTTCCACTTCAGCCTGTCATAGAGGTGAAACCGTTTGCATAGTGGGGAATGGATTTCATAGGTCCAATAAACCCACCTTCTTCTGCAAGCCACCGATATATTCTAACCATAACTAATTATTTTACTAGATGGACTGAAGCTCTTGCTTGTAAACAGTGTAATTGTGAAGTGGTAATCAATTTCCTGGAGTCGGGTATTATTAATCATTTTGGTTGTCCATTGGCTTTAGTTTGTGATAATGGTCCTATATTCACATCACTGAAACTTTCTAATTGGGCTTTTGATCATGGAATTGTCATAAAATTTGCATCCAATTACTACCCTCAGGGTAATGGCCTAGCTGAGTCCTCTAATAAGAATCTTTTTATGGTCATACGTAAGTTACTAGGGTAGAATCCTAAGGATTAGCACACCCAACTTAGATTCGCTCTCTGGGCAGACTATACCAGACATAAGGCATCCATAGCAACCTCTCCTTATCACCTAGTGTATGGTTTGGAACCTATATTCCCCATCCAATTGAAGATCCCTACCCTGCAGTTTATTAATGAATATTATGATGAGGAGGATAAGCGTGAAGCTCGTTTGGTTGAGTTGTTACACCTTGAAGAGAGGAGAGATGAAGCCCTTGAAATTTTTTCTAAACATCAGGTTTTGGTTAAAAGATGGTTTGATAGGAGAGCCACATTAAAATCCTTTAGAATCTTTGACTTGGTTCTCTACTGGGATAAAGCCCATGACCTTAAGAGAGAGCATGGTAAATTTGACAAACTCTGGCTTGGCCCTTATCAGATTTCAGAAATTTTGGGAGATAATGCTTTTTGCCTGAAAACCCTCATTGGTGAGGATATCCCGCTGCCTGTGAATGGGTAGTATTTGAAGCATTACTTTCAAAATTGAGTTGTTTGTAACTTTCTCTTGTACATAGTTAGAGGATTTGCTTTTTTCTTTGCCATGTATAATGTGAAAAGGTATCATGATGATGCTCAAAAATGCAAACAGAGTACCTCCATCCCGAAGGAAGAATGCCAAAGGTTTGTATCAATTGTTACTAGATGTAGCTTTGGTTAGTGTAGGTTTCTTTTCTTTTTGTTTTGCTTTGCTTTGGTTAGCATAGGTTTGCTTCGATTGGTTTTGCTTTCTATTTTGTTTTTTTCTTTTGGTTTCTGGCTTTCTTGGGGTTGTTGCATCTGCATAACAGGCTGCTCACCTAGGGTTGTTTTAGAATTTTATTTTACAAGCTCTAATCAGTTTTTTAGAGTCAAGTGGTGGAATTCCTTTATCTAAATGTTCGTTGTACTTAGAATTAGAGTCACTTGTTTTGGATGAACTTTTTAATATATTTGGGTCTCACACGTTCACATAAAATTTAAAAATTTTGGAATTGCATACAGTTCCTATGTAATTTGGCCTAGTGAAAAATCTTATATTCTACTTCAGTGCCACTATGTTCCTCAGACAATGAAAGAATTTAAAGAAATGGAACAACAAATGTTATACTGGAAACACAAAAAACTACAATTAAAACAACGAATGCTGCAATTGGTACTTGAATTCGATAATGAAGGTAATGTGTGCTATTCACAACATAACACTTATGCACCACAACCATTACCTCAAATGAATATTCATCTTCCATTTCCTGAAAAAAAATCAATCATCTACCAAAAGCCATATGGCCCTCCAAATTTTGTCTCAATTATCGATAAACCATTTAACTTTAGTAATGTCCAGGGCTACCCAAATCCTTACCCCTGTGATGAGACATAACTGCTAATGCATATCCCTCAATTTCACGGAGAATGGAATGAATGAGCTTATGAGCATATGGAACGATTCTAGGATGTCATTGTCAACTTTTAAGTTTATCCAGTGGATGTCATTATGAAATGTTTTTCAATATCTATGAGGGATAGTGCAAGGGAATGGTTTAAAAATTTTCCTGTGCAAAGTATATATTCATGACAGGATCTGAAAGAAATATTCTTGAGCCAGTATGAGGACAAAGATGATGATTATTTACATGATCAAGAAGAAGATGATGATATACATACTCAAATCCAAAACTCCATTATAGAGTCAGAATGTGGAATTTCTCCCTTAGATTCATTTTTTGACATGAGGAGATATAAGGGAGAGTCTGTGTCTTCTTTGTACAATAGGATGGTAGACATTTGTATGCAATTACCTCCTCATCATAGGCCTACAAGAACCACATTTGTTGCAAAATTTGCAAGAGCATGGGAGCTTAAATCAGCTTATTGGTCAGAGTCATCAAAACAACATGCCTTGGATGTAGTAAATAAATTTCTTGATTTCATGCTTGGGATAAAACACATGGATACTATAAATGACGAATCTAACAGTGATATCATGAATGATCAAATAATGCAGCCAATGGAGGATAAATCTATCACTGGGATTTCTAATGAATTTTTTTCAGATTTTGAAGGTGATTGCAGCATTACTGATATTTGTGGGGACACATCATCTGGGGAGTACATCAGCAATGCTTCAGAAGCTGAATTAGAAGAAGATATTGTGCCATCCAACAATGAACATATGGAGAGTCTCTCTTGTATAACAAATTATGATCCAGATTGTGAAGATGAAATGATGGATGTTGATCTTCAACAGGATGATTGTTACAGTTACTATGAAGATCAAGAAGAGGTTGGAGACATGGTTGAAGATATGGAAGCAGAGACCTATTCACTCAGTAGTGAGCAAGTTTCAGATTTGTTAACGCTTGAATACCAGAGATGTGCACTTAAAGATGAGTCCAAAGTTTTGGCTCCAACCTACATTTGTTTTGATAGTGAAAGTAATAATTCATGTGACCCCATATGAATCCATCACAGTGATGAGGAATTCTTTGAAGCTAATCAAAGATCCATGTCTATCCAAGAAGAGGTATGTGACTTGAATAATCTTTGCCTGCAAAAGGAAGATATTGGTTTGCATGTAATTGAGCATGAGTATCCAGCATTTGTTGATCCAAGTATGTATAAAGAAGACTGTATGAATCAAAAGTGTGTGCCAGTTCCAACTGGTGATAGAAAAGAAATGGACAGTAATTTTGATTTGATGGTTTTAGAAAATATTGATGAGATAGAATTTTTTGATTCCCAAGAAAAGCATCAGATTTTTAGGTCCTAGTGCAGTTGCAGGCACATCCAACAACATATGATAGCGAGCATGCCCATGAATGTTTTGTTGAATGTGGATACACTTTGTATGCTAAAGATAATAAATATTTTTTATATGATAATGAGAATAATGAGTGTGAATCAGGTTGAATGCAATGATTTCCTAAATTTTTTCAATATCAGTATATGTTGCAGGGGAGGTGGAATGGACAGTTTTAAAAGAAACCTGATCAACTCCAAACAAAATAAGGTCTATGACAGAGGAAAGGGAAGGTTTTTCTTTTTTGGTGGCCTGGGGCCATCCTTTGTGGTTTTATTCTTGAACCAATAGCAGACATAGAGGATTAGGGATTTCCAGTGCATGGACAATTCCTAACAAACCTCTTTAAACATTCTTTTCCATGCACAGTAATTTTTTGAAGGGTCTGGGTTTGCTAGTACATGGACAATCTTAGGAATTCCCTTATTGGAAGCATTGCTTTCTTTGCATGTACACTAGTTTAGGGTTTTCTATTCTCCATTTGCTCCATCTTTCATATCATGCTCTCATTCATTCCCTCCATCTGCCATTGCCTTCATTTTTCATGGCTTCGCTTGGTCCAGTCTACCAAAGATATTCTGGATTCTTGTAGTGATTTGAAAACAACTCATCCCCAACAGGAGCCACTGTTAGAACCCAAAATTTCCATAAGAAACCTAAGTGATTTTCCACTATTTTCATAAAAAACCCTAAGGTTTTTTCCATCTAGACCTATCATTTTCCTATCTTTCCATACAAAATTCATTCTTCCCCTTTCCAAAAATTACTCATATACTTTATATCACTACCACTCTCTTAAAAAATTACTTTATATATATTATTTACCGCCCAACTGTGGCCTCATACATGGGGGCCCATGGTATGGCGGTAATTGTTAGGGGGAGTTGCATTAACCCTTACCGCTATACCGTGGTAGCGTGGTGGTCAAGTAGCAGCTAATGGATTAGGCATAAGTGTTTATCGCGTCACCGTGCATGGTTAAACCATGGACCGCAGTGACCGCGATAATAATTAGCAGATAATCAGCGAAGCAAGCAGTAGGGAGCAGCTATGGGCAAGCGTAAAGCGCTTACCGCGCTACCACGTGCAGTCTAAACATAGACCATGGTATTGCGATGGGCAGTTATCAACCAGCCAAGAAGTAGTTAAGAGACCCCACCGCGGTGACTGCGGTGGGCAACGGTAGTGGAAAAGATAGTTAGTGTAGCGGTTGGTGAAGACGGCTAGCAGTTACACCGTGATACCGTGGACAAGCAAAAACGAAGCCGTGGTAAGGTAGTAGGAGAAAAGAATGGGCCAGAGTAGTCAACGGTCAGAGCACCGCTATACCGCAAGAAGGCATGAATTTGAATGTAGTAGAGCGGTAAAGATATTAAAAGCCATGGGAAATTAAAATCAAAAGTGAGACTATGTTAAAAAAATTTAATTTGCCGATAAGGCAATATAATTAAATGTTTTAATTTCTCCCATGGAATGTGAAGTGGGTGTAACCAAAAATGAATGGTTGCAACGCTTAGAATCTACTGTATAAATACTTGTAAAAAATTAATTGAGAAGAGGAGGGTAGTTAGAGTAGGAGTTAGATTTTTCCCGAGAAGGGACTGGAATGTAAATAATGATAGAGCCTTTTTGAAGCAGATCAATGGATAGATCATTTTGAATTGGTGAAACTTTTTCTATTTTTAGTTGTTGTGATATAATAATTTATATTTCTTATGTGGATTGTCTCCAACTTGAAGTCTTAAATCATTTAAATCAATGTATCAAGCATATGTTTGATTTATCATAGTGCAAATTTCACTCTGTGTGATTTGGTTGATTAGTGTCTGTAAGTCAGAGTTAAACTCTTTTAAACAAGTCATAGTGATTTATTATTTCTTTTGGATTGTTTAAGTAGAACCCGATAAGAAAATATTCTAACACTATTTATGCAAGCCATAAATTAATGAAGTCATGTGCCAGTCATTAGGTTTCATTTTTCAAAGTGCCTAACAACTAGAATTATGTCAGAGAGGGAAAAACATACAGTTCTTGATAATTTGACTCCATTGCCCATGTGGATAGAAGGCACTGATCTACCTCAACCTAGAGATAAGATTTCATACAAATAATATTTTCAAATCCTTTCATTTGTGTAGTAGGAGTAGGAGTAGTTTTAGTGATTTTTCTATCCACTTCCATTTGCCATTGTGGGTAGATTGTTGCATCAAGAAATACATTTAAATCTACATCATTCATTAGGCTCACCCGCCTAGGTCTAGTAGAACCTAAAGAGAAGAAGGTTCAATTGCCTCAATTGGCCTTGTATGTTGGCCAAAAATGTTGTGATCTTGGCAACCTCTCTTGGTTCAAACCTACATTTTTGAGACCCAACAGGAATAGCCACCATGGAAACCTCATGTCAAGTACTTGACCAAGAATTACCCTATAACCTACTCCTGGGATGCCCCTGGATTCATACATTACAGGAAGTTCCTTCAACCTTCCACCAATGTCTAAAGCTCCCTCACAAAGGAAAGGAGGTGAAATTATATCTATCCCAAACCCTTCCACTTTTGTGCAAAGTTGGAGGAAAATTACAATAAAATTTTGCATATACTGAACAATGACATATCCTTCCATTCATTCTCATATGTTGACCCTTCCACACTACTATCAACCTCAATCAAACCAACATCAAGGGAGCAACCAAAAATAGAAACCAAGGTCCAAGTACTTGACAGGGGTAATGGGAATTATCACTTTAACCAAGAATTTTGTATTGGTATGTTCCCACCAACACCCAAGGTTTATGGAGGATTGAAGGAGATCAAATATGTCCAAGCAGTGACAATGGTAGCTAAACCCACCATTTTCACGAAATAGGGAGACATGAAGGACAAGGAGATATTCAAAGAAGACTTGCCATCTATGATCTACAAAGAGGACCAAAAGGAGCTAGAACAATCACAATCCATTCTAATTGATCCTACCAGTAAAGGTTATCAATTAGCTAAAAAAATGGGATATCAAAGAACAGGTGGCCTTGGGATACACAAACAAGGATGATGGGAGCCTATCATAGTGGATCAAAGAAAGAAAAATATGGGACTAGGTTATGAGCCAAAAGACGTGGTTACTCCAAAAATTGGATGTACCTCTTTTAAGAAATGAGCAACTTCTACTAGTGTTAATGCATTGGATATCTTTCACATTATGGACAATGATTTACCTATCAAGGAATTATTTGAGAAATTTAGCATTGATAGGTTCCCAATCCATATTTTCAAAACCATTCCCAATGACTATTATTATTCTGAAATGGACTCTAACGAGTACGAATGGGACTCTCCTTCCTTTATCACTGGATATGGTTCGCCCGTCTCAAGTGATGATGACCTAGAAACCTAATGGGAAAATGATGCCAAAGCCATATTAACCATCTCAACAAGCTCTATAATCTTTGCAGATAATGATGATAGCCTACCCCTTTGTTACCCTCAATTGATAGATTGGGACCAAAAACAACATACACCTATTCTAGATCAGTTCCTAAATGATGAAGCAATCATTGAGTTTATGGGGCTTCAAACTCACATACCAGTAGGAGATACAAAGTAGGGTTTGTCATGGAACTCAAAGAGGGTGCATAATTTGGTGGGGAGATTGTATCCTCTAGTCATAAAAATGAAAAATAAAATATAAAGATCAAAACAAAATTCCCAAGAGAAAACCACAATGTGGCTCTATTAGATCCAGAAAAGAAGAAAAAGAAAGGATGCATCCGAAGGTGAAAACCTCCTTGAGGCACCTAAGAATGGAGGGTTCAATCTCCCCATATTTGAATATAAATAAAAAACAACACTCCTAGTAGAGGAAGCAGAATCCATAAATGTTGGCACAACTGAAAACCTAAAGATCACATACCATTCGGCATCACTTGATCCTGAAGAGAAAGCAAACTTTACAACATTCATCGACGACAAAAAGATAAAATTTGCTTGGACCTATGTTGACATGCCTAGACTAGATCTAGCATTAGTCATACATCATTTAGCTGTAGTCCCTAGAGAAAAACCTATCAAATAGAAACTAAGGAAAATGCATCCTCAAATAGCACTATTAGTGAAGGTAGAACTAAAGAAGTTACTAGATGTGGGTTTCATTAAACCCATTGATTATCCATAATGGATATCAAATCTGATACCAGTATCAAAGCCAATCGGGGGGAATAAGGATCTGCATAGACTTGCAAGACCTGAACAAAGCTCACCCAAAGGATGACTTCCCACTTCCAAGTATTGATATGATCATGGATTTAATAACAGGACATGAGATGCTATCATTAATGGATAGATTCTCTAGGTATAATCAGATAAAATGTCCCCTGATGATTAGCACAAAACAATATTTACTTGTACTTTGGGGACCTTCTACTAGAATGTAATGCCATTTGGTCTTAAGAATTTAGGAGTGACATATCAAAGAGCAATGACAACCATCTTCCACAATATGCTACATATAATCATGGAAGACTATGCAGATGATATCCTAGCAAAGTTCGTTAAAAGGGAAGATCACTTGAACAATCTTGCAAAGGTGTTTAATAGGATGGAAAATAATAACCTGAGACTCAATCCAAAAAAGTGTGTGTTCGAAGTAACAACTAGAAATCTACTAGGGTATATAGTGTCAATAAGAGGCATTGAAGTGGATCATACAAAAGTAAAAGCAATAAAAGAGATGCCTCCACCAAAGACATTAAAGAAATTGAGAAGTTTATAGGGAAAGCTACAATCTATCAAAGAATTTATTGCACAACTAGCAGACAAATTGCACCCTTTCACTCATCTCTTACACAAGTACATCACCTTCAAGTGGGATGGAAGATGTGACAAAGATTTCTAGAAATTCAAGGAGTACCTACTCACTCCTCTTGTACTCATTCCGTCTATTCCAGATAAAGAAATGATACTTTATGTGTCTACCACACAAGTAGCATTGGGAGATCTTCTAGCCCAACTAGATGATAATAACAATGAAAGAATGGTCTACTACATCAGTTGAACACTAACTGGCTACAATTTGAACTACTCACCCATAGAAATAGTGTGTCTCTCAGTTGTATTTTCAACACAAAAGTTGAGACACGATATATTAAACAAACAAGTAAAGTTGATTTCAAAGGTAGACCCACTAAAATACCTACTAGAAAAAGCAACCTTAATAGGCAGAATTGCTAAATGGGTAATGATTCTGAATGAGTTCGACATAGAGTATGTGGATAGAAGAGCCATCAAGCGATAAATAATAGTAGACTAGATAGTTGAGGCACCAATGGAGGATCATAAGCCTCTCACAGTAGACTTCCTAGATGAATTATTTTGTTGACAAAACAAACAGGCCATTGGACCTTGTATTTTGATGACTCCCACACTCAACATGGCTCTAGAGTAGGTATCCTATTTCCCAGACCACATGGAGATAGTATACCCAAGGTATATAGAATTGATTTCCCCTAAACAAACAACATATCAAAGTATGAATCTCTAATCACAGGGCTGAAGATGGCTATTGAATGGAGAATAAAAGGACTACAAGTCTTTGAAGACTCTCAACAAGTGATCAGGCAAGTGAATGATGAGTACCAAACAAAAGACGACAAGCTAATGTCGTATAAAATAATGGTGGATAGCTTTGAGGAATATTTTATCACAATAATTTTTTAATAGATTCCTCAAGTCAACAACAGAGCTACTGATGCAATGGAAACAATAGGCTCGCTTCTTGATATTCCACAAAATATTCCCAAGTATGAGTTCCTTGTAGACCAACTGCTCATACCAACATTCGACATCCAAGAATTAGAACTAGTATGTGTTGTTGTTGGTCCTAACTCCCCATGGTACTAAGACACATTTTATTACATCCAACATGGTATCATACTACTTGACCTAACAACCACCCAAAAGAAAACCTTTACTCCTAGGAATTCCCATTTTACGATCCTAGGAGATACCCTATATTGTCACAGTCTAGATGGTATGTTACTTTTATGTCTTAACACAGAAGAAGCGTAAAAGGCCTTACAAGAGGTACACAAAGGTGTTTGTGGGTCCCACTCTAGTGGACCTAAAGTAGTCTAAAAGTTGCTAAGAACGAGATACTATTGGCCCTCCATGGATCAAGAGTATATTCAATACTCCCGAAAGTGTCATCAATACCAGTAGCATAGTGACCTTATTCATGCACTAGCACAAGAGTTGACAACCATCACAATACCATGGCCTTTTTTTATAATGGGGATTAGACCTAGTAGGAAAGATCTCTCCTGCTTCCTCTAATAAGCATAAGTTTATCGTTATAGCAACTGAATACTTCACTAAATGGATAGAAGCAATTACATTGACCTACATCACTAGAAAATAGATATCAAAATTCATTTGAAATTATCTAATTTGTAGGTATGGAATCTCCCAAATAATAATAGCAAACAATGGAAACCCATTCAAGAATCAAGATGTTTGAGAACTTTCTTCCAATTCTCTATCCAGCATAGATTTTCCACGCCCTATTACCCCCAAGGAAATAGTCAGACTGAAACATCTAACAAAACCATCCTAAAAATACTAAAGAAGACTGTTAATGATGTCGACCGTGATTGGCATTTATAATTGAACCCAACTCTATGGGCTTATCAAACCATCATCTGAACACCTATAGCTGCCACACCATTTTACTTGGTCTATGGATCAAAAGTAGTCTTACCTATCCAGGTCGAAATCCCCTCATTACAAATCTCACTAAAAGGAATGGTCAACAACAAAGAGTATTGGGTATCCTGATTAAATGAGTTGGAGCTCCTAGATGAAAGGTGTTTGAGCATGTTAAACCATCTTCAGGTTTATGCAAATCGGCTCAAATGAAGATATGCTAAGAAAATCAAAGACAAAAACTTTCAAGTCAATGAATCGGTCCTAAAAGAGAATCAAAAGGTACAACTGAATCAAGATGGCATAGGAAAATTTGAACCAAACTGGTTAGGCCCATTCATTATCATAGCAAGCTATAGATCGAGAGCTTATCATTTAGCTACTCTTGAAGGAGAACCTTTAGCTGAACCATTGAACATCAACCACCTCAAGAAGTTATACACATGAAACACATCATAATAGCTTAGGAAAAAGGGTAAAAATAAAAAAAAATCAAGAAAAGATAAAAAAGCAAGAAAACAGTAAAGAAAAATAAAATGTTCTTTGAGTGAAAACCACTTTGTGGTGATCCTAGAACATGCACCATAGTGAAAACCTGGAAAATAGGTGCTATGTTTGAATAAGACTTGCATAATTATCTATCGGTACTGTAAGTGTGAATAAGTAACAAGAATAAATACACTTCTTAATGAAACATTGTATCAAAGATTCAACAAAGAAACTAATCTAAAGCAAGAAACTATTGAAAGTGTCTCATTATTTCCTATCTTTAAAGATTTATTAAGCTACAGTGCTCTGAGATTTAAATGAAACACTATGACTATTAAAATGACAATCTAAAGAAAAGAGTGATACTAGATGCAATAATGTGAGACTATATCATAATATCTAGATGATAAAAGAACTACTGTAACATGAATTGACATGAAAAACTATGGATGAAGCTATAAGGTGCAGCCATGATATGAAATCTAAAATGCTACGATGTTGTGATTTTTTCATGCTTGAAATGCTTGATTGCTTGATTGCTTAATGCTTTCCTACAGAGTAAGATTGCATAAACTTTGATATTCTAGATCCTTTCTTTGTTGAATGAAGTTGTATTTATAGATTTCCTGGCAGCAGCTTTGCATAGGGGCAACAAACAGAGGCTTGGATTCAATCTGGAGGATTGAATGGTGAGAGATGAAGAAGCTGGAGAAGATTGTGGGAATGGTTTCTACCCATGAAAACATCAGGCAAGAAGATAGGAAGGATTGATGGAAGAGGATTGAGAGATGAATTTCCAATTTGTCTCCAAATCTTCCTGTGAAGATTGAATCAATTAATTTAGACATATTTTTGACATAAATTCAACATAGGATATTTAATTTGATTTTGAGGAAATATAGAGGGATATTCTTTATGCTTTTATTTAAATATTTTTATTTATTTAAATTAGCAAAAGAGGGATAAATAATTTAATAAAACAAACTATACAATTTGTTTATTAAATTAAAATAGAAGAATATGGTAATTAATCAATAAAGTGTTTAACCGTTATTTAATTAATTTAGCTGATGCGATAGAATAAAATAGGGAAATTGATAATTAAATCAAACAAAGTATTTAATTTTTTTAATTTAATTAAGATGAGATAATAGTAGAATTAGAAGAATTTAAATGTGAATTTAAACATGAACTATATAAATAAATATTTCTATTTATTCAATAGTAGAGGAATTTAGGATAATTAATCAAATAAGTTATATTTAATTAATCAGATTCTTCGGACCAATTTTAGGTGTATACATTTTGCCCCTCTTTGAAGTGATGTGTTTACACATTGCTTCAAAGAAAATTTTGCTGCTACCAGTATCAACGAAAAAAATTCAGTATGCCCCAGACATTGATTTTGTTGTGATGATGGATATATGCCCCCTCAGGAGATAAATTTATGATTTTTTTATTATTTTTGGATTTTCCAAAATTTAGAATTTTCATGGTGATTTGATGATGATTTGACGAAGATTCGATGAAGAAATAATTTATCTCCTGATATTGATGAAGAAAATTTGGCCCATGGATAAATTTCAATTAATTAAAACAATAAAAATTCCCTCAAAATCCCTTTTGAAAAACTGATATAAAGTCAAAATGTCTTTTTCACACTCATTTGTACTTTTTGACTTTTCAAAACCTAGTGAGAGAGACATTTGAGCCACTTGGAGCAAGATGTCGATCCCCTACCACACCCACCGGTTCAAGCATGTGCAATGTCACCAGTGCCCTGCCACCTATGGACCTCTGGTACGTACCCATAATCCACCTCGTATTTTGTGCATTTTCATTTTCGTGCCATTTTTGCTTGTTTTCATTTTTTTTGTAGTTTTAGCGCATCAATGTCACACTTTAGCGCTTTGCACTCTAGTGTAGCGCTCCTAGGATTTGTTTTAGTGCTTTCGTTAATTTCTTTAGCGCTTATGTAGGATAGTTTAGCGCTTTGAAAAATTAGTGCTTAGATAGGTTAATTTAGCGCTTTAATATTTGATTTTAGGGCCTGCAAAGTTTTAGTGCATCGATGCAATATTTCAGCACTTTGACTTTTCAAAATAGTGCTTTGAGTAAAGTAGCACTTTGATGGACTGTTATAGCACATCAGTTTGATTAAATAGCACTTCAGGTAATTTAGCGCTTCGGTTGCTTGTTATAGCGAATCCAAATGATGAAATAGCACTTTGGATGCCTATTTTAGCACATCCAAGTCAGATTTGTAGATTTGACACTTTTTAACCTTGATTTTCATCAATTTTGATCATGTCCATTCTTTGGTTTGGTATGATTTGATAATCCAAATACCCCGATGAATGATTCTGATGATAGATAAGACTTACTCTCATGATAGGTGAGAAATAATCTCTTTTTTGATGATCCTCATGATAGGTGAGGAATGATTTGTATTTGATAAACCTCATGATAGGTGAGGTTAGATGATGTTTATGATGAACCTCATGATAGGTGAGGTTAGTTGATGTTTTGTTCATGAATATTGATCAAAAATTCATACCAAAATTTGATTGGATATGATAGTAAAATGACTTGTGATATTTGACATAGTGCACTAATTTTTAAACCTTTTATGATGATAGGAGCGTCTGGGTAACCTCTAGATGCGAGAGCAATTTCCCTAGACTTTTGATTTGATTCCACATTTAAGTCCTGATGAGATTCAGATCATCTCTCAATGTGGTCTGTCTTCTCCCCTTGACATGACCCAGATTAGGATTAATCGGGGTCTCCTCACAACATTATCCAAGTGGTGGCATAGCAATCATAATAGCTTCCACCTACCCATCGGCAAGATGACAATCACCCCAGAGGATGTGTGGCGGATATTACAGATACCGTTTATGGGGGAGATTGTAGTTTATGATTCACATGAGGTTGCTGGGAGAGATGCTCTTCGCAGAATATTCCAGGATGACCATATTGCAGGATTGTGTGTTCGGTGGCGGATGATGGCCGATGCCTATGCTACTTGACTGACAGTGCTTGGCGGATTCATTGGAGGCTTCCTTTTTCCTGATCGCAGGTCAAAGGGATTCCCTCTTGGGTGGGGCCGCATTCTTGAGAGCATGGTCATGCATGGGACTAGATACACATGGAGGATGTGCATGCTGGCACATCTTTATCATGATTTACACTCAAAGGTTTATTTGGGAGGTCGTAGTTTATCAGCAGGGGTCACTTTGCTACAGGTTTGGGCATGGGAGCATTTTTCTATCACGTGACCACTGCCAGTATGAGATAGACCTGTAGGCAGGCCATATGTCTTCTGATATAGAGGCCGACTTACCCTATCTAGGATGGGTAAGTTGGAGCACTGGAGATGTGTTTTGGATGACCTAGAGAGTGTCACATGGCGTCCTTATCTGGATTGCAAGTAGTGGTAGGAGGATGATGCATTGCTCAAATTTTTATGTGATTCTATGTATATGATTGGCAGGACCAATTTTGTCCTGGAGAGATTTTTACTATTGCGGGTCTATAGGCAGTACAGTATTGTTCAGTGCATTCCTTAGGGGGTTGCTCATTATGCTTGGCAGTGGAGTGATACAAAATATTGGGGGCCATGCTTATCATATGATACAATAGTGGAGGGATATCAGGCTCTGTAGCCATCAGCTTGGGATATGCACCGGGATATTGCAGAGGCACCTGTGACTACAAAGTATGCACTATTTTTGGCCTTGCATCCATGTCCTTGGATCACCATTCCAAATGAGCCAGCACCATTACCTATTGAGGAGGATGTTGCAGAGGATCTAGCCGTAGCCATTGAGGGTAAGGAGGATAGTGGTGATGACACTGAGATGAGCAGCACTGAGGAGAGCAGCAATGAGGATAGCAACAATGATGATGGGGATGATGGTGGTGGTGGTGGCAGAGGGGTTGGGCCAGCCAGTGTAGGTCCATCTTCGAGTAGGCCTCATAAGAGGCGAGCAGTGGAGATGCCTTATGTAGATCAACATAGATAGATTACCAACTTACAGGTGTAGGTATAGACTTTGCAGGGCCAACTAGTTCAGGCACAGGGTTTACTTGTGCAAACATAGACACAACTGCAGACCCAGGCACAAGCTCATGCACAGGCTTTGGCATAGGTTCAGGGACAATTGGCAGTTGTTCAAACATAGGTTGGTACTTTGATGGCCGAGAGAGACAGTGCCAAACAGATTGCAGAGAGGGCACAGGGGACTGCTGAAACTTTACAAAGGATAGCTTATGGTACCTCTATTGCTGACTATATGAGGGAGGTTCTTCATGTTGGCCGAGAGGCAGAGTTCTACAAGGGCCGATATCATGATGCAATTCCTTTTGAGCGCAAAGTGAGCTATACCCCTTCTAGATCTGGTAGGACACATACCCGAACAGTTAGCGAGGATGTGATGCAGCCTCCACAAAGAGATCTTGGAGATCCCGGTCCATCTGGTGGTGGTGGAGGTACCGGTCCTGTGATGCCAACACCTTTTGGTAGCAGTAGATCCTAGATGTTGTTTGTGATATACTTTTTGAGACATGATGGACACTTCAAGTCAACCAGTTTTGACGATATATCTCTTGTATTTCAGACTTCATTGTATACTTGACATTAATGATATATATGATTTGCAGTTGATTTCTATTGTTCTATGATGTTCTATTATGA
This sequence comes from Sequoiadendron giganteum, assembly GCA_007115665.2. NCBI lineage: Eukaryota > Viridiplantae > Streptophyta > Pinopsida > Cupressales > Cupressaceae > Sequoiadendron > Sequoiadendron giganteum. The sequence goes on from CM021106.1 coordinate 461,577,400, forward strand.
TTCTCTGATGGATGCATTTATTTTAATGTGCTATATATCATGTGATGATTCTATGATGAATGCATTTATTTTATGTTATGTGATTATTCTAATTTAAATGCTTATGTATGAACATATGATGTTTTTAGTTTAAATGCTTATGTATGAACGTATGAGGTATGGATGTATGATGTTCTAAATGTATGAATGAAAATGATGATTTTGCAATGGATGATATGATTCAAAAATAATGATGTATTGATTAAAAAAAAATTATGATTTTGTGATGGATGATATAAATGATATGGTGTAATGAACATAATGGTGATAAATATATGATAATAATAGAATGTGAATGGATGACATATTTATGAGACGAATCTACTGACATGATTTATTTACTTATGATATGATGAATGCACAACTATTTGATGTTAAATGTATGAATGATGAGATGATAAATGATTTACAATGTATGTAAATGAAAAGATGATGCATCTATATGTTTTTGATGAATTTTTTTTTTATGTCAAGTATACTCCATCATATTTGTAGAAAATATAATCATCAATTTGAATCTTTTGTGTAACAACTACTCTGCAGATGTAGAATTTATTATGAGTGCAGTCTAATTTTATCATGCAACTATATGCAAATTATTGACATTTTAACAGTACTTTTGTGCTTGGTATCATCATAGAGCTTTATAGGATGTTGAAAGTGAGTACAAGCGTTAATGGTATATGTTAGACTAGTGACGACCCGAGTACTACTTTCATGATTTTTGATATTGCAAGCGAACACAAGCATCTAGGTATAATTGAACCGAGATGACCTAGGCATTTCTTGCGTAAACAGACAAAGATTAGTCATTTTAGTGTGTGAAGTTTGAATGTCATTGGTGCTACATTTATATAGCACATCCCCCGACAATTCACACATTTATATGATTAACGTACAAACAACAGACAATAAAAATACCATTCTTCTTCCTTGTTTCTCTAGTTTATTACATCATTGAGTTACTCCAAAGAAATGATAACAATTAACCAAAATACAACTTATCCACCTTTTACTTAGAGTGTTTCAATCATTATTCATATTAGATCATCCATCCTAATTTTTGTAATGTTTTTGTGATTTTCCTAGATTTTGGAATGAACCTAACCTACTAACCTATCCTAGGGGCCTCGAGAGCTGATCAAAGATTATCCTTTCCTATGTTATATATGCAGAGACCACGTAGTTTGATTGAAACAGACTCGTGTTTTTTTTTTTTGAAATTTCACTTTTCTCAGACTTACTTTTTGACTTGTTTTTGGATTTTATGATATGATACAGTTGTTTGATGTGTTTTCGATGGTGATTGATGCTCCAATTTGATCATTTTTTGTGTTGTACTTGTTATACCATTGTTTTCCCATTTGGAGAAGATGATGTTTTGTTGCCCCCAGTGAGATCCAGATGTTGCCCCCAAGCTAGAGTGAGGCATGACCATGTGAAATGAAATGATAATGGATGCAATGATGGCAAGATTAATGATATGACATGAAATGGTAATGATGGAAAGACTAATGATCCTGATATGTATCAAAATAGATGGAAAAGATGGTTTAGAATCACATACGATGCCTATTTCCAGGTTTTCACCATATGTTTTGATTGCACTTTTGTTTTGTATTTTCTCTTTTCTCATTTTTCTTTTTGTATTTTCTGTATATTTTTTTATTTTTATTTTGCATTTTCTATTACCAAGACGCCTATTTGCCAGGTTTTCATCAAGGCAATCATTTTATGATTTTCAATAGTGCACTAGGTGATTTAGGTATAAAAATTTCTGAGATGGATACTATTGATAGGTTCGTCAAAAAAATCCCCCTCTGATGTTGATAGTTGATAGTCTCCTGATCTGTACACTGATATGATGACAAATAGACCTAGCCAGTTAGGTTCAAACTTCCCTTTCTTTTCTCTGTCCTGCTGATTTCTAGGGTTCTCTTTTAGGACCAAATCGACAACCTGAAAGACTCTAGGTTTTACCCTATGATTGTAGCTCCTTGACATCCTTTGTTGGTAAGTTGTTAGATGATTAACATCTTGCTAATGATGCTCATCCAATATTTCCAGTTCTTGAAGCCTAGATACTCTATAGTCCTCATCTGAGATGATTCCTTTGAGTGATACACAGAGTGATGGAATCTCTACCTCAATGGGTAATATGGCCTCTGATCCATATACCAAGGCATATGGTGTAGCTCATGTTGGTGTTCTGATGCTGGTTCTATAAGTCCATAGTGCAGGATTAAGCTGAACATGCCAATCACGTCCAACATTGTTAACTATTTTCTTGAGTATTTTCAGAATTGTTTTGTTAGAGGCCTCTGCTTGGCCATTTCCCCGAGGATAGTACAGTGTTGATAAACGATGTTGGATATGAAATTTCTCACATAATTCTTGGACATCCTGGTTTTTGAATGACCGTCCATTATCAGTGATAATAGATTGAGGTATGCCATACCGATAGATTATGTAATTCATTATGAATGACGAGATCTATTTTCTAGTGATAGTTGTGAGAGGAACTGCTTCTATCCATTTTGTAAAATATTCTATTGTTGTGATTATGAACTTGTGTCCATTGGATGAAGATGGATTTATCTTTCCTTCCAAGTCTAGTCCCCATTGATAAAAGGGCCATGTTGATGTGAAAGGATGTAATTCTTGAGATGGTGTGTGGACCAAATTACTATGAATCTAACACTTTTGGCATTTCTTGACAAATTGATTGGACTCCTTCTCCATACATGGTTAGTAATATCCTAAATGAAGGAGTTTCTTTGCTAGAGTTATCCCACTAGAATGAGTGCCACAAATACCTTCATGAATCTCATGCAAGGTCGTCTCAGATTTGTTATGTTCTAAACATCAGAGAAGAGTACCATCTAGACCTCGATGATAAAGTATTTTGGTGATTAAAGTATGTTGGGCGAATTGGCGGATGAAGTTGCATTTTTGGTTCCTAGAAAGATCAGGAGGGAGGATGTTGTCTTTTAGGTATGCATAAGTTTTTTCATAGATGGATGGCTCAATGTATCTAAATGGCATATGGTTTGGGATTCTGAACTATAATAAGAAGGATTAGATACTTGTTCTACCATAAACTCATAACAACCACGTTTCTCTGGCATCTGTAAGAGTGAAGCAATTGTCGCCATAGCATCTGCCGTTTTGTTCTCTGCCCTTGGAATTTGATCAAATTTTATATTGACAAAGTATTGTTTGAGATCATCTAACATCTTTTTATAAGGCATCAAATTTTCATCTTTCGTCTGATATTCGCCATTTACTTGATAAATGACTAGTTGAGAATCCCCATATACTTGTAACTTTGTGATTTTCCATTCAATTGTGACTTTGAACCCAATGATTAATGCCTCATACTCCACCACATTATTGGTACATTGAAACATTAGTCTATAATATTTTGGAATAGTGTGCCCTTGGGGTGTAATGATTAAAATTCCTACTCCAGATCCTCTCTGTGTATATGATCCATCAAAGTAAAGTATCCATTGTTGTGGTGTCACTGTAAGAATGTCTGCATTAGGAAATTCCATTGTCATAGGTCGATCATCTAGTAAAGGAGCTTCAATCAATTGTCCGGTGATTACTTGACCTTTGATGGCTTTTCTTTCCACATACAAAATATCAAACTCACTTAAAAGCATGACCCATTTGGCCAGTCTACTTGTTAAAGCCGCCTTACTGAGTAGATATTTTAATGGGTCGATTTTTGCTATGAGCCTGATTGTATGAGTCAACATGTAATGTTGCAACTGTTGAGTAGAAAATACCACCACCAAACAATATTTCTGAATGAAAGTGTAGTTTATTTCATATCCATTCAAAGTTTTGTTGACGTAGTAAATGGCTTGTTCCCTTCCTTCATAATCTTCTTGTGCCAATAATGCTCCTAAAGAAATATCCGTTGTTGCGATGTATAGTATTAGAGGTATGTAGGCGGCATGAGAATAGGCGACAACATCATATATTGCTTTATTTGGTTGAAATTTGTTTCACACCCTTGATCCCATTTGAATCTAATATTTTTATGCAATAGATGATTGAATCGGTGACTTTCGTCTGCTAACTGGGAGATAAATTTCCTCATTGATTGTAGCCTTCCTTATAGCGACCTTAGTTGAATGATGTTTCTAGGTGGTGGCATTTCAATTATTTCCTTGACCTTTGCTAGATCTACTTCAATACCCTTTTCTAAGACTATGTATCCCAAGAGTTTTGCTGATGTAACCCCAAAGACACATTTCTTAGGGTTTAGTCCAATATTGAACCTTTGTAGCCTTGTGAATATTTTTCCCAAGATATCCAGATGTCCTTCCCTAGAATAATATTTAGCCAAAATGTCATCTACGTAATCCTCCATAAAGGTGTGCATCACATCATTAAAGATTATGGTCATTTCTCTTTGATAAGTTGCCCCTTCATTTTTTAAACCGAAAGGCATGACATTCCAGCAGAAGGTTCCCCATGGACATGTAAATGCAGTTTTCTCCCAATCTTTTGGAGCTATCTTAATTTGGTTGTATCTGGAGAAACCATCCATTATTGACAACATGGCATGCCCTGCTGTTAAGTCTACAATGATGTCTATATTAGGTAAGGGGAAGTCATCCTTGGGGCATGCCTTATTTAGGTCCTTGAAATTTGTACATATCTTGATACTATTGTCCGATTTTGAGACAGGTACAATATTTGATATCCATTCGGCATAATCAATAGACCTAATGAATCCAACATCTAATAATTTATTTAGCTCAACCTTTATCATTAATGCGATATGAGGATGCATTTTTCTCATTTTTTGTTTTACAGTTTCGATTCCAGTAGGCAAAGACAAATGATGCACTAAAAGATTTGGGTCCAAACCTAGCATATCAGAATATGACCAAGAAAATTTAATGCTTCTTTCTTCAAAGAATTTGATAAACTTGGGTCTTTCTTGCTCTGTCATAGATTCTACCAGATGTAAAATCTTTGCTCTTTCTTCAATGCCAATGTTTATAGACTATGTGGGCTCCACTAGAACTGATGACCGTTCATGATAATAATCTGAAAGAGTGTCAAATCTCCCATCTTTTAGTGCCTCAGAGAGGTTTTCATCGTCAGATGCGTTCTTTATTTTTTATTTTTCAAGATCTAATGCTTCCATAGAATGGTTTTCACCATTAGATCCATTATTCTTGTTTTTGCTTTTGCAACTGGAAGATTTGACACCCTCTTGCTGAGTCGTGTAGTTATGAGAGTTATGGATAGAACTCGCATCAGGTTTGTCATAACATAGAAAATTTACGATGGCATCATCGTTAGCAAATATGGGTACATTCATAGGTTCAACAGGTTCCCAATCAATAAGTTTGAGATGGACTAAAGGCATGAATTCATCATATTGACTAAGATTAATGGCAGTAAGGGTTTAGACAACTATTTCATCATAGTCATTATTTGGGACGACAAAATCAATGATGGTACCCTCCTCAAGATTATCTAGTTCACTTGATGTTTTTTCTTCCTCACTTGAGTCATCGATATTTTGTGATCCTAATTCGAATGGTCTAGACCCAGAGCTTTGTCCCTCCTCACGTGTAGGTGCATATTGTTTTATGACATCAATTTGGACATCTATGTAAGATATTTCAGAACATAGATCCCATTCATATTCATTTGAATCCATTTCAGAGCTATCTCTAACCTGAAGGATTTTTTCAACATCCTTTTTTGTCATTTCTTATTTTTCTTCTTCTGAGTATCCCAATCCTGTCTTATCTTTTGAATGAAGAATAAGAGGCTGAATAGGTTATATGATGCCTTCCTTCCTTTTTCACATAGGTCCCTGTCCTTCATAACCCATTTTTTTCTAAAATAGCCTCCCTTTGCCATACTTATCTGTATTGATGTTGATGTTTGTTGATGTTGATGTTTCTCCATCTTTGTATAACCAATCGAGGATAGCTTTGTCTTCTAATTCACCCTCTATAGTACCATCTCTCACAAATATTTCTTCTAGAATGGTGGCAGGTAGTGATGTTTGATGTTTGATCATTGACGGTTGGCCATATGTCTTTGGATATGGCATAAATTGTGAAATATTAAGAGCTTGCTCAATAGAATACTGTCCCATTCCCTTGTCTGTCAGCTAGAGCTGTTCTTGGAATTTATGTGATAAAGAAGTTTGAAGATTTTGATTGTCTGTTAATTTAGTTTCAACAAGACTTGCATCTTTTGATTTATCCTTTTCCTCAACCCACTTGGTGGTAATATTTAGACGTTTTTCTTTATTTGATGAATTTGAACTGCATGGTTCCCTATTGTGAGGCACAAAGGTGTCTTGAGAGATTCTGAGTGTGTCACAATGTTGAGGATGATTACAATCTACTGATATAGTCACCTCCTATCCATTAACTCAAAATTTTAAGCATTGGTGATATGTGGAAGGTACTACCTATATTTCATGAATCCATGGGCGTCCTAAGAGTATGTTGTAAGTTAACTCTTTTTCCAGTACCTGACATGCTATGTTTTTCATCATCGGTCCCACTTGAAAGGGTGACACAATTAGTCCCTTAGAAGATCTCTCTTCCTCATCATATGCCTTTATTGTCATTTTACTTCAGGCATCAATAGCATTTTTTGAATACCCTAGTGCACGGATTAAATTTAGAGTGTAAATGTTCAAACAAGCTCTCCCACCTATTAAGACCCTCTTGACACGATGATTGTGGATCAAGGCTTCGATATGGAGTGCGGTGTTATGGGGATGGTTAAGCAACACATCATCCTGTTCAGAGAATGATAGACAGTGTGGTGTAGTCAAATGTCCCACCATAGCTTGGAATTGGAAAACATCTATATTTTTAGGTACTGTGGTGGAAACTAATGCTTGTTCCAGAACTTCCTTATGTGATGGTGATATTTTAAGGAGTTCCAGTATTGATATCTGTGCTGGAATTTTTTGAAGCTGATCGACAATGTTGTAATGAGATGGGGGTGGAGTTGTGTTTTTAGGTGCAAATCCATTTAAGACTACCTTGGATTGTCCCCTTGTCATTACATTTACTAGTTGATAGTCCTGTCGTTCTCTGATTTTTAAAACGTTTATTTTATTTTCAAAGACTTGTATGCTTGGGAGAAAATCCAATGGGGTAATGTCATTGGTTTTGTGTTTGTCCATGTGATGACCAACGGTATTATCATTTTCTAATTCCGTAAGACAAAGGATTGTGGTATCATAGAGATGATTGATATTTTTACCCTTGTTGTTCATAGAAGAAGATGCTCCTTTGTCATAATTTGGTAAAGGGTCCTTGAAGGTTGTATGATCATTCTTGTTTTGGTGTCCTTCTACATATACCTTGTTATTGTCGCTCAAATCTTGAACTATTTGTTTTAACTCCATGCAATCATTAGTCTCTTGGCCTTTATTATTGTGGAAGTTGCAATAATCTGCATCATTCCACCATGGTGGTTTGACCTTTGGATCCCAGAATCTCACTTCCCATGTCGTGATAAGACCACTTGCAACTAGTTCCTTCATCATTGATTCCAAAGTTTGGCCTAAAGGTGTGAACCTACACCAGTTTGATGATTTTTGGTACGTTTGCGGTTTTGTGATTTCATTGTTGTGAATGACATTTGACTTGACAATTTGATTGTTGTTTTGGTTTGTTTTTGAAGTAGATGCTGTCAAGTTAAAAACTGGTTTGGCATTTTGTAAATCATTTTCCATTTCATTGGTTCCCGTATTTCTGTTCTTTTGCCAGAATTTTGGCTTATCATTGTTGGGTATTGATTTGAGGTGTTTGTGTTATTTGATTTTTTGTTGTAATGTTTAATAACCCCTCTTTTGACCAGCGCTTCTTCAATCTTAAGGCCATTTTCTACCGCCTTTTCAAACGTAGGAGGACATTGTAATTCGAGACTGTAACTCATCTCATCCGTCAAATTGTTTATGAACAACTCCATTTTTTCTTCCTCAGGAATGGAGCGAGGATATCTAGTGAATAGTCATCACCATCTTTGTAAAAAGGACAAGAATGTCTCCCCTTTGTTATGTTTCATGTTATATAGATCCTTTATCATGACATCGTGTTGGATGTTAAAAGAATACTGGGATATGAACCTATTGACAAGTTCTTCAAAAGTCTATATCCTTGGTTGTAATTTAGAAAACCATTCCATACACGAACCTCCCAAGCTTCTTGGAAATAACCTCATCAGGTTAGTTTCCTCTTGAGAAAATTCTAGGCTCATGGTCTCTCAGATATGATCGATCAGATCTGTCTTTCAATTGTATTTACCATACTTTGGGAATTCGCAGTGTCGAGGAAAACATATCATGTCTACCGTTGAGTCAAAAGGATAAGGGAAAATGTCCAATAATGTGTATCTTTTTGTGTTTCCTTTTGTTATGTCCTCTAGTTTTTGCTGTAAGTTCTGCATTTGGTTTGTTAAGGAAACAACTAGATCTACACCTTGTGTGTGTGGTGGTATTTCGATTTCGCTTGTTCCAGGTGCTTCTTTTAGGCGATTTATGTCAAAGTCTTTGGGAAACTTAGCACTCGATTCAACCAACATTAAGAGGTATTTCTCCATATCCTGTTCTAAGTTCTTTTCCATGAATTTATGGAATTTTGGATCCTGTTGGGCTGTTTGTATGTCTTCTGGAGTTATTTCATTTTTGTCACTTTGATGTAGACTATTCTAGGGATTTTCTTCTGCCATTGTATTTGATGTTTTGAGTTCCTTTTCTAAGAGCCTTTGTTTTGTAACCTGGTGAAGATTGGCATACAAGTGTTTTGCTCTTCCTACCAAATTTTGATCTTCTATGTTGGAAAAATGTCAAGTGAATTTTTAAAAAAGTCAAATAAGATGATATATCATATTGATAAGAGTAGGTTAAAAATTTGATTACTATGCCTCATTTCATGATAATAGGATGATAATATCCTGATGATGAAACTTTAGCTTAATAATCAAGATTTTATTTTGATTTGACACTTTATGATTTGCAAGATCTGTGTTTTAGTTGAAAATACTGGTAACTTGTAGGAACCTATCTGATTTTGGTTTCTAGATAGTGTCTCTATTAAAAAGATATTTATGTTTTGACAAAAAATATGTGTTTAGATGACAATCAAACTGACTGATACGTTTTGAAACTCTTTGTTTTCAAAGCGCTAAAACAGAGTTCAGGAGCACTAAAACAGGACTTGGAAGCGCTATTTTGCGGAAGTGCTAAAACAGAGTTTAAAAGCACTGAAACAAATAATGGAAGCGCTATCTTTATGGATGCACTAAAACAGTGCTCAGAAGCGCTATTTTGTGGAAGCGCTATAATAGTGCTCAGAAGCGCTAAAATAATGCTTAGAAGCGCTAAAACAGTGCTTGGAAGCACTATTTTGTCGAAGCGCTAAAACAGAGGGTGGATGGTTAAGACTCTTTATTGCAAAACTTGATTTGGCTTTGTGGAGTATTCGATCATCAATTGTGGGATGTAGGATTGACGTATGTGTTGACTATGCTTATGATATTGTGTGAGGGCTCTCATTTGGAAGAAGGCTCGTGAATAAAGAGCTTTTATGGTGTAATCAACAGTATAACCTCTAGCGAAATCCTAATACCTATGAATGAAGGTTCTGTGTTGCAACAAGATTTTTGGACTTTGATATAAGAAACACCTTTTTCTTAAAAGATTTTGGTAGCCAAGTGGTCTCTTGGGTTTCTTGACTTTGATGGTTTTCTTGACAAACTTTGTTGATTTCCACTCTCGAATCATGAATTTATCTAACATGATTTGATTTGTTGTTTTTCTAGATGATTTGTTATTTGAGTTATAATGATTTGAAAACACAACAAGCAAATTGTAGAAATATTGTTTTAATCCTAGAATCTGAACAGATAGTGTATATTCCAGAACCATGAATGGTCCTTATTGATTTCCACTGGTTTGTTTTAACAAATATATACTTTTAGACAGACTCACTCTTAAAGTCAAAAAGGTCATTTTTATACTCAACAACCCACATCTTAAAATTGCGTTGACTCACACAGCCGTGTCACCCCCTAGAGGGTGCCCTTGTTTTTTTCATTTTTAGGTGTGTACTCAAAGTTGGATTTCTCGTCCCTTGAGCAAACGGTCGTTGGAAAGTATATGGTGAGTGTCTTGGGGGTAGATTCTGCCCTCCCCTTGCACTGTGAGTATTACAATGTCTGGTTACTGACTCGGCTGGATACTATGCTATGGTTCTTAGATAGGGTTTTCGTGTGGTACGAAAAATGATAGACTCCCTCAAGAGACCTCCCAACCTTTAGAACAAAGGATTTAGGGATGGTTATCTTGCACACTACCGTCAAGTTGGACTTTCCTCAACAACTTGCATTTGATTAGAGTGGGTTGGAATCCTTGGGTTTAGGCATTCCCACTTAGGTCATTCCCGTAGGGTGAGTACTTTTTCCCACTATGGCAAGCCTTCTAAAGGTTTTAATAAAAGCATAAAATTGCATGAAAATAAAGGATGATTATGGCACTTTGATCACCTAGTTAAGGGGAGAGCATAAGCCTATTGACCACACAAGCACAACAGATAAATGATTTTGTTTTCAGCCCAAAAGACAAATTTTGCTAATCTATGTGAAGATTTTGTTTCATAAAAGTCATGGTGTCCATTTTAACTGATATAGAAAAAATGTGATGGCTACCCTAGGATTGATAAATTCTAAACCGAAATGGCTACCCTAGGATTGATAAATTTTAAACCAAGTGACTATCCTAGGATTGGTTCATTTTAGTCCAAATGCATCAAAATAAAATTCTAGTCATGGTCGCGTTAGATCTAGATATACAATTATAGAAGCACTAAAATAGTAAATGAAAGCGCTATAGTTTTTCCCTAAACAACTATAATCGAAAGCGTTGAAACAAAGCTCGAAAGCACCAATTTTTTTCAAAAGCGCTATATCAACTATACTGGTGATGGGTGGCCGATGCGCTGAAATAGTTCATTGAAGCGCTATAGTGTCCTATCCAGAAGAGCTAGAATAGTTCATGGATGTGCTGAAACAGAGTATGAAAGTGCCATAGTTTTCCGTGTATGCGCTATAGTTTTTGACAAAAGCATCAAAAAAATTCTCGATCGCGCTAATCTTAACATGCTAGAGACTTGTGCGACACTTTTCAGAAAAAAATGTAAAATATGGGGTTAATGCCTTACAGTGGGTGCCAAATTGTAAGTGTGAATAAGTAACAAGAATAAATACACTTCTTAATGAAACATTGTATTAAAGATTCAACAAAGAAACTAATCTAAAGCAAGAAACTACTAAAAGCATCTCATTGTTTCCTATCTTTAAAGATTTATTAAGCTATAGTGCCCTCAGATTTAAATGAAACACTATGATTGTTAAAATGACAATCTAAAGAACAGAGTGATACTAGATGCAATAATGTGAGACTATATGATAATATCTAGATGATAGAGGAACTACTGTAACATGAATTAACATGAAAAACTAAGGATGAAGCTACAGGGTGCAACCATGATATGAAATCTAAAATGTTATGATGTTGTGATTGTTTGATGCTTGAAATGCTTGATTACTTGATGCTTTCCTATAGAGTAATATTGCATAAACTTTGATATTATGGATCCTTTCTTTGTTGAATGAAGCTATATTTATAGATTTCCCGGTAGCAGTTTTGCACAGGGGCAACAAACAGAGGTTTGGATTCAATCTGGAGGATTGAATGGTGAGAGATGAAGAAGCTGGAGAAGATTGTGGGAATGGTTCCTACCCATGAAAACACCAGGCAAGAAGATAGGAAGGATTGATGGAAGAGGATTGAGAAATGAATTTCCAATTTGTCTCCAAATCTTCCCGTCAAGATTGAATCAATTAATTTAGACATGTTTTTGACATAAATTAGACATAGGATATCTAATTTGATTTTGAGGAAATATAGAGGAATATTCTTTATGCTTTTATTTAAATGTTTGTATTTATTTAAATTAGCAAAAGAGGGATAAATAATTTAATAAAATAAACTATACAAGTTGTTTCTTAAATTAAAATAAAGAAAATATGGTAATTAATCAATAAAGTGTTTAACCTTTATTTAATTAATTTAGGTGATGTGATAGAATAAAATAGGGAAATTGATAATTAAATCAAACAAAGTATTTAATTTTGTGTATTTAATTAAGATGAGATAATAGTAGAATTAGAATAATTTAAATGTGAATTTAAACATGAACTATATAAATAAATATTTCTATTTATTCAATAGTAGAGGAATTTAGGATAATTAATCAAATAAGTTATATTTAATTAATCAGATTCTCCAAATCAATTTTAGGTGTATACAGGTACTATCCAAAGAATCCACCCATTCGTCCCATAAATAAAATATATTTCCAACCATGGCTTGGTACTAATTTAGGAAAGTAATCTTATCTCCAATCGGGGGAAAATTCTTGAAGTTGGTCATGGATTAGATCTTTATGCATCCTATCATGGTCATAACAACAAAAATAAAAACATAAAAAAAAAAAAAAAATCAATACAACAACTTTGGATTATTCCTTCACTCAACAAATTCTAAGATATGAACATTTTCTTGAAGCTCACGACTGGTTCAAAAGGATTTCCCGCAACATATCCTTTAGAAATAGAAGTGGAATATAAATCCAAGTTATCAATGTTCAAATCCCAAAAATAGTTATGCTTTGAGTCAAAAGGTCAAACTACGTGGTCTTTGTGTGTACAACATAGGGAAGGCTTATCTCTTATTCTCCCCTGAGGCCTTAGGTTAGTCCCCTTAGGATTCTATCATGCTTTATTTTAACTTAGTCACAAAATACAAAATCCAAACATATTCACAAAATTAAAACCCAAAAACATTCACAAAACAAAAAAGATCAAAAACATGTTCACATCAAACCAAGTGAACTATGAGCCTCTGCGTGTACAACGTAGGCAAGGCTTATCTTTGATGAGCCCCCGAGGCCCTAAGTTAGTCCCCTTGAAAACAACAAAAATAACATCATAAAAATAGAAAAATAAAAAAGTCCCATCTCCATCATCACAATCCATAATAAAAAAATTTATCCACAATAAAAAATCGTCACATTCACCCTTTGACAAAATAGACAAACAAACAAAGCAAAACATCAAAAGCTATAACTTTCAAGAAAACAATCACAAATATTTGATCCCAAACAAACTAAAACGTGTTCAAATTATTAACTACCTATCTTTTGATAATTCACCAACAACATCCCAAGATATGCCTTAACGGATTCGTTCCTACAATAGACATGATCAACAACGGATAATAGTTTGAAACCTCAAAATAGATATGGCAAGTGATACTACAACTTTCCTTTGTCTTTTTATAGTCTTCTCTTTATGATTATTTTATTGACTCATTCCCAGGATCTCTCAAGGATTTTCATAAGGATTTAGAGAAGAAGGAATGGGGGAAATTGAGCATCATTTCACTTTGCTATTTTTAAGATGTTTTTGTAATACTACCATGGAAAATACTTGCATTATTGAGTGTATGGAAGTTGTTTAATGACAGTTCGTGTAGCAGTTGCATGTTAGGTATTTTATACCTCTTTGTGTAACTAGTTCAATTTTTTTTAACACAATCCAACCATATATTTTAAACAAAGTTTATGTATGTCTGGTATAAGAAACAATATTCTTTGTATGTTGATTCAAAGTCCACGTAATGGATACAAAGTCACCCTGGTCATTAATACCCTGGTGCATCGTATCTATTTGCTACATCAAACAAGATTTTTCAAAATGCGAAGTCTCCAAGCAAAGTGAAAGCAACTCATCAATAACTAACAACATCAAATTTCTATCCATCATAAAAAAAATCTTCTAACATCCATCCTGCATCACAATATCATTAGTACCATATCCATCCTACATCCATAATGTCATCAATACATATCATGGTGATAATAAAGAAATCAAAACATCATATATCATGTATAAGGCATACATCCATCATATATCAACATATACATAATAAAACATCATATAGGACAATATATGATCCATCCATCCACATCATATGCATACATCAGAAAAAAAAAAAAACATATATAAACATACATGAATCATACATCATCATCCATAAAGCATCACATAAACACATTATGAAGCCAAACCGAAGCATGTATATCTCATATATATCATCATCAAAAAAGGAGAATGTCATGGTACATCATCATGGAAACAAGTGTAATAGCATAATATAAAAATATACATATATACGAGGCCTCAACTGGGCCGATGAATATACATATAAAATCATGTCTACAATATAAGTCTTTGAATAACAATATCATAAAGATCAAGTACAAATATGACACTCCTTGGAAGGAAGAGGACTCTAAAGACCAAATTGCAGATCACCCTCTCGATCTGGTTGTATAATAGAGTGCCCACCTGACTAGACACCCATAGTAGCACAAGGCTCTTCGAACCACGGTCATCGCTATACTCAAGGAATAAAAGCATCATATAGAGTCTGGTAATATTTATCCCTCTGTAATAACTGATCTTAGTCAACGTGAAGACTTTCACACTTTCTCCTCAAACTATCTCGCTCAATAGTAACAACCTACAACTATGTCTCAACAACGAGATGATGCCTAATCTTTGTGTCTTGTTTTTCCTTGAAACCATCTCGCTCTTGCCTAGCAGTGTCTCTCTCTACTATTAATATAACAATATGTGCCTATACGACTTGTCACCGCCCTATCTTTGCAACTAATTGTGCACCTCCATCCCTAGGTGGTGGAGGGGGACCTAGAACCTATCCCTGATCTTCCTACATGAGATCACCCTAGGCACCATCTTATCGAGCCCTACCAAGTTTCTCTACTAAGATATCGATGTGCTATCTCTCTCCTCGCCGACCTATGATGCCTACCCTATGTTATGGTTAGAAGGCAGATATCTAACAAGTTAAATATAGATTTGAATAATAAAATAGACAACACAAAGAATTTAATGTGGTTCACCCAATCTGGGCTACATCCACAAAACCATAGCCATCCAATGATTTTATTATCCAGTGCAAAACATATTACAATATTGCGAATAATTCCATGCTACAACTCCCCATCCAAACCTCTTATAACAAGCTTTTGGAAGCTTCCAGAAATTAGGGTTTACAAAGTTGACTTTTTTTCTTTTTCGGTGATGAAGTGAAAAAAGGTGAAAAAAGAGTGTACAGTACTAAAGAGTGTACAATATAGCATGATCAGCCGCCACATACCAACAATCTCCCACTTGGAGACTGATCAGGCTCCGCACCAACACAATCTCCCACTTGGAGACTAATCCTGGATGACACCACTGCACTTATAGCTCCCACTGGAAATAAGAACCTTGGACCTTGTTGCTCTATTATACTTTTAACCATGAAGACCAACCGAAGCTGAAGAGGAGCTTAGATTCTTGCTTGGCACTACCTCTGTAAACATATATGTTGGATTAGCGTCTATATGTATCTTTTTTCAGCTTTACCTGTCCATCCTCCAACACCGACTGAATGAAATGATATCTTAGCTATATGTGTTTGGTCTTAGAGTGCAAGGAAAATTTGTTTGCAAGATGTATAGTACTCTAGATTTCTATAAACAAGTTATTTCCGGCCTGTTGTTTTCCCAACTCTTCCATGAAAAATTTCAGCCATATCGTCTCCTTTGTTGCCTTTGTTGTAGCAACATACTCTTCCTCCGTGGTGGATAAAGAAACCACCTTTTGCAACCAATAAATCTAACTCACTATTGTCCCACCAATTGTAAATACATAACTTGTGGTACTCTGCCTGGTATCTATATCCCCTGCCAAAGTTGAGTCAACAAAACCCTTTAGATCTGTATTAGAGCCCCCGAAACATAAAACTTTATTGGATGTACCTTTCAAGTACCTAAGAATCCATTTTATCACATTCCAATGCTCAAATCTAGGATGACTCATATACTTGCTAACAACTCCTATGACATGTGCAATATCTGGTCTCATGCATACCATGGCATACATTAAACTTCCTACAACTGCAGCATATGGTACCTTGGACATTTTTTCTTCCTCCTCTTGTGTCTTTGGACACATATCCTAAGTCAATTTGACATGACTGGGCAAAGGTGTGCTGACATCTTTTGTATTCTCCATATGAAATCTCTGTAACACCTTTTCAACATAATCAGCCTGAGATAGAAATAATTTTCTATTTTTCCTATCTCTTCTAATCTTCATACCAAGGATTTGTTTTGTTGCCCCCAAATCCTTCATATCAAATGAATTTGCTAACTGTTGTTTTAACTCCTTTATGTGATCCATGTTAAATCCCGCTAGAAGCATATCATCAACATATAAACATAAAATAATGTAGCTATCTTCAGCTAATCTCTTAAAGTAAACAAAATGGTCTAAATTACACCTATCGTAACCTTGCTCAGCCATAAAAGTATCAAATTTAACATACCATTGCCGAGGTGCTTGCTTCAAGGCATATAAACTTTTTTTCAATTTTCACACTAGTTTCTCCTTACCTTTGACCTCAAATCCTTATGGTTGTTCCATATATATTTTCTTCCAAATTACCATGGAGAAAGGTTGTTTTAACATGAAGTTGTTCTAAATGCAAATCTTCAGTAGCCACAATACTTAAAACAATAAGAATAGAAGTGATTTTAACAACTGGAGAAAATATTTCATCAAAATCAATACCCTTTTTCTGTGCAAATCCCTTTACAACTAATTTGGCTTTAAATATTTTCTTACCTCCATCCTCCTCTTTCAGCTTGTAAACCCATTTGTTTGGTAAATCCTTTTTACCTATAGGCAACTTGCATAATTCCCAAGTCTGATTTTTCAGCAAGGAGTCCATTTCTTCTTCCATTCCATGATCCCACTAAACCTTGGTATCCACCTACATAGCTTCATGATAACATTCCAGTTCACCAACATCAGTTAATAAAATAGAATAAAAAGAGGGATAAAATCTTTCTGGAGGTCTACTTATCCTTGAAGATCGCCTAACATTCACTGAAGTTTGTGGTATTTATTGTTGTTGTTGTTACAGAGCATGAGGAACCACTGGAACATTGTTGTTTGTAATATCATCCAGCACTGCATAATCCTTTTCTTTCTTCTCATGTTGCTGCAACTGATCTTTGTACAACACTTTCTCATTGAATATGACATCCCTACTTCTCACAATTTTCTTATTTTCAAAATCCCAAAGCCTATAACCAAATTCATCAATGCCATATCCAACAAATATACATTTCTTTGATTTTGCATCAAGATTGGTTCTATTTTCAGAGTCTACATGTGCAAATGCTTCACAACCTAAGGTTTTGAGAATAGAATAACTCACCTTCTTACCTTCCCATGCTTCCTCTAGAATACTACAACCCAAAGGATTAGAGGGACCTCTATTAATTAAAAAAATAGCAGTGTTTACAGCCTCTACCCACATGTTTAAAGGCAACCCAACATGCAATCTCATAGTCCATGCACACTCCGTTATTGTTCTATTCATGCGGTCAACCACTCCATTTTCCTATGGAGTCCTTGGAACCATTTTCTACCTATGAATACCTTTAGAGTAACAATAATCTTCAAACTCTTTGCTGCAATACTCACCACCATTATCAGATCTGATACATTTAAAATTTTTACTCATCTCATTCTCAACCAAGCTTCTCCATTTTTTAAAAGTTTCAAATACATCAGATTTCTGCCTAAGGAAATAAATCCATACCTTTCTATTTGCATCATCAATGAATGTAACATAATACTGAGAGCCACCAAGAGAAGATACCTAAGTTGTTCCCCATACATCTGTATGCACAAGCTCCAATTTCTCATCTTTCTTTTGTTTCACATCCTTGAGAAAACTAACTCTCTTTTATTTTCCATACACACAATTTTCACAGAAATCCATGTTAACACATTTTAGACCTAGTAAAAGATTCTTTGAATGTACTTTCATACATTTTGCACTCATATGCCCAAGTCTATTATGCCATAGTGCTGATTCAAAATCCACAACAACTATCTGATTTTCTACCTACTAAACTGCAACAATTGTTCCTAAACATTGATTTTTATCTACAATAGCTAAAGTAGAAGGAACAATATGACCTGTACAAAGATATAAGGTGCCCACTTTCACACCTTTTGCTACCACTAAGGCGCTTTTTGTAACCTTCCAATTTTTATCACTAAATGTAACAACACAACCTTCATCATCTAGTTGCCCTACTGAAATTAAATTTCTTCTTAACTTTGGAACATTCCTTACCTCATGTAGTAGCCAATTATTCCCATTCTGCAACTTAATCATGATTCTTCCCTTTCCAACAATTTGATAGGGTTCGTTATCTCCCAAATAAACCAACCCAAAATCCCCTTGGACATAATCAAGAAAATAATTTCTATGGGGCGTAGCATGAAATGAAGCCCTGAATCTAATAGCCAAGAATCATCAATATTGTCAAGGGAAAGAATCAAAGCATCTTCATTAGATTTATTACTCACCACATTTTCCTCTTTATTTCCTTCCTTTTTGTCTCCTTTATTTTTTCGAGACCAACAATCTTTCTTTAAATGACCCGGCTTACCACAGTACCACCAATCCCTCTTGTCTCTAGATTGGGATCTTCTATCCTTTGATTTTCCTTATGACTTCCCATGACTTCCAAAATTGTTTCCTCTCTCCTTTGTTCTGCCCCTGCTTTCTGCATTCAAAACACTGCCTAATGTGGATGTTCCACTTGAGATTTTCCTACGAATTTTCTCACAAAATAACACCAACAACATTATCAAATTTCAATGTATTCAAACCAGGAACAAAATTGCTAACAACCATTACCAAGCTATTCTAGCTTTCAGGCAAAGAACACAAAACCAAAAGAGCCCTAAATTATTCATCAAAGTTTACATTTATAGAAGTTAATTGACTGGTAACTGTATTAAACTCATTTAAATGATCAGTAATTGACCCACTTTCTACCATTTTCATATTAAATGAATGCTTCATAAGAAATACCTTATTCGAAGCAGAAGGCTTTTCATATAACTTTGGTAGGGTTTCCATCAACTCTTGAGTCATCTTTTCTTTTTTAATATTGAATGTCATTGATTGTGCCAAGCATAAACGAATACTGCCAAGTGCTTTTCTGTCCAAAATATCCCAATCCTCATCAGACATCGCTAAGGGTTTCTTGGTTTTCCCTTCCATTGGCCACCATAAATCCTTCTGATAGAGGTATTCCTCCATCTACATCTTCCATAATTGATAGTTCTACCCATTGAACTTCTCAACCTTCAACTTACCCTCGTCTGCCATTGCTCCCACTCGGCTGTGAGACTCCCACTCAGCCGTGAGACCTTTCTGCAGAGGATAACTGAAAACAACCCGCTCTGATACCACTTGTTAGGGTTAGAAGGCATATATCTAACAAGTTAAATGCATATTTGAACAATAAAATAGAGTAATAGAACACACATAAAATTATATCAGAAACAAGACAACATAGAGAATTTAACGTGGTTCACCCAATTTGGGCTACATCCCCAAAACCGCAGCCATCAAAAGATTTTATTATCCAGTGAAAAACATATTACAATATCACGAATAATTCCATGCTACAACTCCCCATCCTAACTGATTATAACAATATTTTGGAAGCTTCCAGAAATTAGGGTTGACAAAGTCAGCTTTTTTCTTTTTCGGTGATGAAGTGAAAAAAGGTGAAAAAAATTTGTTGGACCCCAGCGAGGATACATGAAGAGTGTATAGTATAGCATGATCAATCACTACATACCAACACCCTACTACTGATCAAAATCGGGAGTAGTACCCAGATCCACTAAACCCACTGGCCAACCCCATATGACTAGGGCAAGGGATCTAAACATAGAAACAACATCTCAATTGGCTTGTAAACCCCAGACACGAACCTCTCTGATGGTCTGACCAAAATGAGCCTCATAAGTATCTGGGAAGTGACCTTGTCTCTCTCCAAACTGCCTGCAAACCTTGTTAGGAAGATATCTCTCCAAAAGAGAGTGCATGTGACTGATAAACCATCTAGTCTACCTACGGTATACCAAATGCTTCAGATCAATAGGCCATGCCTCATAGTCCATATGGTCTCCATATGAAACCTGACATATCATCGAATATGTGACAGAAGTAGGGAAGCTGCCTAGGCAATGTGTAATGTAAAAAATCTCCATAGCGATAAAAGTACAAATCCTTAGCAGTAAGATCCAATATACCATCAGGTCATGTGACTAAGATGTGCTCCCAAGCCCATACATGAAGAAGAGAGACACTGAAAAAAATAGAATTCCCACCATGAAATGCAACCTCATGCATATCTCGATATAGGTGGTCAAGAAGACATGGACCCCATGCATAATTGGTACCATGCTCGAATATTTGCTTGATGCATATACCCCATACCACAAGAAATTGACAGTCTCTCCTATTAGGAACAACAAGTTCTGACACCAAACCACAAAGAACAAGTGAAACGAGATCAACACTGCCAACAAAATCTAATAAAACAATCTTTGACTATCAAACCTCCAGACGTCTCACACCAAGAACATGACACATAGCACAGGCGCCTCATCGAACAGAGTATGTAACAAGCTCTCCATGAAAGGGTATGCAGAGGATCCTCCACACATCCTCAAGAGTAATGGTGGCCTCCCTAGTAGGTAAATGAAATGAAGAGGTCTTCGAGTGCCACCTCTTCGAGAGTGTAGTCATCATTGTACTCTAACATCTGATGGTGAGCATGTAACAAATGTGCCACAACCCAGCAACATCCAGAAAATATCACTCTAAAAAATAAAAACCCGCAATCAAATAAAATAGATCTCGTGGTCATTGCTCCCTTGAATGGAGTGGATTAAGGACCACCTACAATCATTCAACCCACAATATTAATGATATGCTCTGAAAACAAAAACAAACTAAAACAATGAACAAGTTGACTTAAGGATACAAAACAGTCAAAAGAAAACTTTATTTGTCAATAGCGAGATTTTTTTTATCAAAAGCAATGACAAAAGGCAAAAGTGATGGATTCATTGTCAAAAGTGAAGGAAATTTTAAAAAGTGCCAAAATACAAAAGCGCAAAAGTTTTTGAAAGGTGCAAATTGATCACAAGGGTGACCAAAACGAGGCATAAAAATCAAAATAAAAAAAAACTAAGCAAGTGCAAATTTCAAAAGCGCAAAATTAAAGCAAGTGCATAGGAAAAAAGAAAAAGTGAACGTTTCACGATGTCAAAAGTGCCAAAACTGATGCAAACACATCAGATTTCTAAACCTCACACACTTAACTAGTTGGACTTTGTGCATTAATTACGAAAACATGGAAAGATGAAAACACAAATCGAAAGGGTACATACTGGGGCACCGATGCTAGCAGGTCATCCAAACTCTCGAACTGAGTCTGTGTGATGTGGGGCTACCTGAATCCTTAGCATGGCTCCTCGATAACTGACAAAATGAGAAAACCAAAAGCAAGAAATCACTATAAGATGAGGTAATTATAATCCTAATTACCTATTTTAACCCACCAAAGCCCTAATTTTTAGTTAGAAAACCTTCCTAGGATAAAATTAGGACCTCCGGGGAATATTTGAATGAGCAATGAAAGACCTATAAGCTTAATTCTTTTCCCTCTACAAAATGAAACAAAAATAGAACAGTGTTGTGAGCCTAACCTCAACACCAAATTTTTTGGCCAACCTCTTGACAGGAAAGCATAGAGTCCTACCATCATTTCATTGACTGCTAGGGCACAGTGGGACATATAATTTTTTTCAAAAACTTGATCTTAACATTAGAATCTTTGAAACAAAGCAACCAATACTTTGTCTCAAAGAGGGGTAAAATGTAGACATGTAAAATTGACCTAACACTTATCACACACCTTAAATGACATTCTCACATCATTGACATCATTATTATAGAATATCACTGTATTTCACATCAAAAGCACCTCAAACCCTAATTTACCTTATTAATTGAATAATATGACATTATCTAAGTAATTCACTTTTTCATCAATTTCGACCAATTAAATAAATTTAATTTATTTAATAAAGTCCTAATCTAACTTTATTCCTCCTAATTAATTAAATAACACTAATTATCTAATTATTTCGCTAATTCACTTTATTCCCCTAAGTCGATTAAATTGTTAAATCATAATAACTTAATTAACTCACTTTCCCTCCAAATTTGAATAATTTGAATAAACTATTTAAAACATCATCAAAAATCAAATCAAACTAATGCAACTTTTTTTGCAAAAGTCAAACTTGATTTGCATGTTCAAATCCAAAAATAATTAATTAATTAAATCAATTAATTAATTATCCTCACCCACTTTCCTAATTAAGTAAATTACGAAAACATTGATTGCTCACTCTATTTCTTTACTGATCAATCTATTTCCTCGCCGATCAATCTATTCTTCAATCCCACAGATTATTTAATTTATATTCCTAACAGTTCAATCTATTCTTCAATCACACTAATTATGTAATCAATCTACATATAATATTATGCCCAAATCCTCTCAACATCTTTCAACCGTCGATTCTACTACGCAATCTTGATCATCCATTTCAAATCATAAATTCTAAATAAAAAAACATCTTTCCTCACAAAAAAGGATTGAGGAATCAACCTATTTTGCATAAAAAAGTATTGTCGAGATCATAATCAATGTTGACAAAGGTTCAACACATCTCTTTGATCAACACATGCATCATTCTTCAAGCTCTCACATGCAATAATGGAGGCTTCGCATTGATACGAACAACCCAAAACATATTTGTGAATACACTCTGACATGGGATGGTAACCTTTCCTTTATTTTTGAATTCATTTTGATATCATAGGATTTCATTGTGTGTTTTCAATAGCTTAGAAAGCTTCATTTCACGAGTGAAGGAATGAATCTTGATTGTTGTTTTTTATTTAGAGTAGTTTCTATTCAACACAATTATCTTGTTTATGTTTACAGATTTTCCCCCTCACACACCTATAAACATCATAATGTTCATAAATATTTACTTGTCACCATTTTTTATTATACCCTAGATCCACTAATTCATAATATAGAACAAGTAGAGAGAAGAGTGGATTCTAAACCAAACAAACAATATAGTGAGGAATTCAAGAATGGTAGACATACACCACTATTATATGAGATTATTATGCACTCTCATTATAATATTTTTGGTATTGCAATCTTCAATATATGATGGTAAAGGTTACTCAAACTTACATTTTAGATCTTTTACTATTGCACGTGTGTGATGTAAAAATACGTGTATCAATATGATAAAACAAAACACACATCCATCTAATGTATTACATAAAAGGAATCAAAATAGAAGAATTAAATGGTTACAACTATCGTTTTAAATCATTCCATGGTTCTCTAATCTTAAGGACCTCTGAAATTCATGCTCTCAGATCTACTAAACATTGCACATGAATCTACAAATATGACAACCTGAGAAATGAGAAGCTATTATGAAATGCAAACTATATGCCTACATCCCTATATTTTTGGTATTTTCGATGCTTGAATGTTGAATGATCTATGATCAAGTATTGATTGCTCAAATGATACTAAGACTAATAATGAAAATCTAATGATGATGCTATATAAAAGATGCAATAACTCATCTATTCAAATTGAAGTTGCCATAATAACTCTAAATGAACTAAAATGCAAACACTAACTACAATGCTCTCACAATTCTCTCAAATTGCACTAAGAATTTTGCAGCATAATTTTGTAATCTAAATCTCTATATGAAAATTTGTAGAAATGCCTTCTATTTTCAGATTTTTCCAAGCTCAAGATGGTGTGGCAAAGATGGACGACCGAGATTGTGATCCTAAGGCATTAGCGGTTGAGCACAAAGAGGTTGGAGAGAATTGGGGAGGTGGTTCCCTTCAAGAAAACATCCTGCCAAGTGTTGAAGAGAATCATAGGAAAGAAGAATCCATGTGTTCAAGGTGGTTTCAAATTTGTTGCAAGTTTGTTGATGATAATTCACATTTTACAATTTAGAAAATTCAATTTCATGTGACACATGGTGAGGTGGCAGGTGAGTTGGAGGTGGTTAGAAGAAATATGGAGACATGTGGTAAAGTCAAATTAAAAATTCAAATTTAAATGGAAGAGGGAAATTAATTAAATAATAAATTATTTAATTTGTGCATTTAATTAATTTAAGAGGAAAATGATTTTTGGAAAAGGAAAAATTTAGGGAATGAACCATATAAATAAATTTATCAATTTATTTATAATAGTAGAGGAATTCTGAATTTATTAATTAAATAACAAGTATTTAATTAAATGTGCTCCAGACCATTTTTATGTTTTTTACATTTTGCCCCTCTTTGAAGTGATGTGTGCAGACGCATTGCTTCAAAGAATAAATTTTCCAGACTGTGATGAAAATTATGACATGCCCCAAACGCCGATTTTACAATGATGATGAATGGATGCCCCCTCGGGAGATAAATCAGGGATTTTTGAATTTTTGGTGATTTTTCATTTTTTTGATTTATTTTTTTATGATTTTCATTGATATGCTAATGATTGCCAAATTTGATGAGGATGACCTGATTTATCTCCCGAAAATGATTAGTGTCCAACCACATTGTTGATTAATTGATTAAAAGGCCCCTTTTGAAAAAATTAAATAAATGCCACCCTAATTACCCCTTAATTAGCCCTTAAAAGGTCCAAATGGGTAAAAACTTTGCATTTTAAAAAATTGAGAGAGAGAAGAGCCAAAATGGATAGGATTCTGCACCACACTCATAGATTCGAGCAAGTTCGCCACCACCAGCGTCCAACTGCATATAGACCTCTGGTACGTATCCCGAGAACCACTCTTTTCAAATTTTGAATTCAAATTTTCCTGCCATTTTGCATTTTAAAAATTCAAGTTTCTACACGTTTTAGCACATAGGGATAGACTTTTAGCGCATCAAGAACCTGATACAACGCATAGAGTCACTATAGTAGTGCATAGGGTTAGTTTTAGGTCCAAAAATAGACTAGCGCATCAAGTCGCCGCTTTACTGCATTAGGTTGCTAGAATAACACATAGGGATTCTAGCACATAGGGTTGATAAATTCACGCATAGGTTAGGTCAAGTAGCACATTTGGGAAACGACACATCAGGACCCTATTATGGCGCATAGAGGATGTTTTCTAGTGCATCAAAGAAATGGCGCATAGAAGACCTGTTCCAACTCATCTGATTGATTTTCTAGCGCATCCGGTAGATTAGCACATAGAAACCCTATTTTAATGCTTTGAGCCAAAAATGATGATTTTGATGGTTGATGATCACATCAGCCGATTATAGGATAATGTTGATTGATAGATTGATGATTGTCCTCATGATAGGTGAGGAATGATGATAGAATAGATGATGATGATTGATTGGTGATAGTCCTCATGATAGGCGAGGAACAATGAGAGGTTGATTGATGTTGATCAATATCATGACAAATGAGAGTCTAGTGATAGGATAGGTGCTCCTTGAGATTTGATCAAAATATCATGTGAGCTGATTTGATTAATTGATATGTTGATGTTAGGTTGATTGATTGATGTGCTGACTTGATATGTTGATTTGATCATAGAAGGGTGGCTTAGGGAATTTACAGGTTTGAGAGTGCTTTCTGCGGACATGGGACAGGATCCCACATCTTATCCCAGTAGATTTGGCTATTATTGATCAGTGCGGACTGACTTCCCTGATTGACATGCCCCAGTATCAGATTAATTAGGGGTTGTTGACGACACTTGTAGAGCAGTGCCATAGTGACCAAAACACCTTCCATTTGGTGACTGGTGAGATGACAGTCACCCCTAAGGATGTATATCGGATTTGTAGGATACCAATTGTGGGGGATCTTGTGGTGTATGATCATGAGGAGCAGGGCATGATTGATACCATTCGGCATATTTTTCAAGATGGCAACTTGGCAGCTACGAGATATCTTGGTGGGAGTTGATTGCGACTCATTAGCCCTTACTATGTGTGCTAGCAGGATTCATTAGTGGATTTCTCTACCCCGACCATTGGTCGAAGGGATTTTCAGTTGGCTGGGGTCGGATCTTAGAGGGAATTATTACCCACGATACTAGATATGCTTGGGGTTTGTGCATGCTTGCACACCTATATCATGATTTGCATTAGGTTGTTTATCTTTAGGCCAACAGTCTTGCAGAAAGATGCACCTTATTACAACTCTAGGTCTGGGAGCATATAGCAGTTTCACAACCAATGGGAGGGAGGGCTTGACCACCAAGGTGGCCATATATTTTTGGTTACACAGGGCCACTTGTCCAACATAAGCTAGGAAAGTTAGAGTATTGGAGGAGAGTCCTCGATGATTTAGGCACAGTCATATGGTAGCCATATCTTGATTGTGAGGTATGGCCAAAGGTTGACACGGAGATGCCCTATGTATTTTGCAGTAGATATCTGATTGGCAGGACTCCTTATATCATTGAGAGGTTCCTTTTTGGCTAGGTGTACAAACAGTATGGAAAAGGTTAGGGGATGCCTCAAGGTGTGGCACATTATGCTAGATGGAGGCACAATATTCTAGAGTGGGGGACAACCCTTGATTATGATGCAACTTGTGCAGAGTACTATGACTTATAGTTGATTTTGTGGTAGTACCACCCCAAGATTGTGGATGCTCAGATGATGACATATTATGCCAAGTATTTTTATACACCCATTTCCACAGATTTTGAGTTTGGATGAGCTTGCATCCATTTTGGAGGTTGGGAGGAGGGTAGGACCGGCCATGCAGTGGAGGGGAGATGGTGGTGAGGAGGAGGAGGTAGAGGAGGAGGTGGGAGATGATGGGGGAGATGGAGGAAGAGATGTGCATACATGTATACTTCCTCTAAATTTATTTTCATGTACTTTGATTTATAATGATATTGAGTGGTTATTTTCATATTCTCAAGAGTCTTTTCACATATTTGATGATTTAACTAAGGTGTCCCTAAGTCAATTTAAAGTTAATATGGACCTTAAAGTTACACTTTCTAATTTATTTGAGTATTCTCAAAACCTAAATGAGCCCATTAGTGATTATGTTATATAATTTTAGTCTTTATGTTGTAAGATGATCAATCCCTTTCATGATTTTGAATCATAAATCATCTTTAAATTAATGACTCAATTAAAATAGTTCAAGAAAATGTGAACCTCAATAGATTTTCATCTATCATGAATTTATTTTCATATTTAAAGACTATCAAGTCTAAATTTATAGAAATAAATATCTTCAAGTATGATTCATTGAGTCAAAATAGTTCATATCCTTCAAAATATCAAAATTCAAATAAATTTGCAAAGAGTAATGACATAAAGGAAAACATTCATCAAGCTATTTTACTAAGATTTTTAAGAATCCATGGATGATCTTGTCCTTAAAAATAAGGTGCAAAAACAATCACTATAATCCTTATTTATCTAGTGGGTCCCAATAAACCACTTCCTACAACAAATAATGACCAAGAATTTTATAATTTTGATTGAGTTAAAGGTTATTACTATAAAGATTGTATATAATTTAAAAATAAGGTACATGATCTTATTAATAAAAATATAATAAAAGTTAAATGGATTAATGAAACATAAATCTTTTAGTTGAAACTATCAGTAGTTGATTACAAATATAAAAAATATTTTTTAAAATAATTAAAATAATGTTGAGGTGCATGATACATATGAGGTTGATGATGTAAATTAGGAAAGAGATATATCACACAAACATATTTTTGAGGAAACTATTGAAGCTAATACCATATATTCTTCTTCTCGTCCTACTTTTCTACTCATTACATTTTTAATGAGGGGATTCATAAGATAACTATTGTGAGCCATTATATATTTTTAGAAAGATAAATTCATTAAGAGAATACTCATAAATCTTAAAACCAATTTAATATTTGTACCAAAGATTTTTTTGAAATTCATATGGAACAAAGATCTTATGCACATTTTGGTATCTCATCACAATACAAATAGTAGGTTACTAATTCACACTTTAGGCCTTCCAATCACAATTGGAACCAAATAAGTACTTGTGTTATGCATTATTTCACTTCTTTTGATAGGTTATCTATGTCACATGATAGTCCATTGTTGAACATTTATGAGAAATATCTTTTGTGGTGCATCAATATGTAAATATTATTCACAAAATAATGAGGATAGAGTTTTAAATATTAATAGAGATATGTATCAATCTATTGTAAATTTAGTCCACTTTTGTTTTGGACATATATTCCCACTACCAAGGTACATCTTTAGCATTACCATAGTGAAAAATATCTTCATGAAATTTATGAAATAAAATTCAGAGGACAACTTGGAAACCAATGCAATAAGTTGTGGTTCACCAAATTCCTATCATACCACAACAACCATGATTTAAGAAAATAATATATGGATAAGATAGCAGATACCTTACACCACATATATTGATCATTTGTTTGTACCTAGCATGAAGGAATAAAAAGAAGATACACATGTAACTAAAAAATAAGAAAAGAAAAACAAGAAGCACATGTAAATAAAGAAAAAATTGATATTGTTTTATTAAGATGATGAAAAATTAATAGAAGAAAAAGAGAATACTGACCTCCAAATTCTCCCAAGTTTTTTCAATGATACAAGAGCACCATCATATGATACATACATATATATTTATAATTTGAATTATATTTTTTCCTTTTATTTTTCTCATTATTTTCACGATTTGGTATTTTTTACTTATGCTTTATTTATTTTTATTTCCATTTTCTTTCAAAATCAATATTTGATCTAGTGCTTGTCTTCTCTCACTTGGGATTTTTAGAGTCCTCTATTTTTCGTATTGATATTTTTTCTTCTATGATTAATTATATATCCTTTACTATTATTCTTTGTTTCTCTTATATTCCTATTTCATTTGATGTATTCTTATGCTTCTATCCCTTCTATTTACTAATTAATATTATAATCCATATATTCTCAATTTTATTTTTTTCATGTTTCTTTGTTACCTCTAATGCTAGTTACACATGCCCATGCTTATTATGATGCTTTGCATATATTGTCATAATTTTTTATCATATCTATTTATAGGACATTTAGTATACTAATATTCTTATGATTTACTCTTTTACTTACCATTATTATATAATTCCATAATATGATTTTAGGGCTTACATGGTGAGCCTAAGTTATTTTATCACACCCTTAGAGCTATATATTGATCTTATATTTCCTCATCATAATTATAGAGTTATAAAATTAGATTAGGGAGAACAATTCATTCCTCTTACATATTATATTTTTATTATTATATATTTACAACATGGGAATTATGCTTCTCCCATACAATTTGGTCATTCCTTGAAATATCCTTAAATTACGTTTATCATGCCTTCCTCCACATAATTTGAGATTTTAAAATATATTTATATTCATGGGAATCACACCTTCCCTAATTATATTTGTGCATACATTTACTTGTCAATCTTTTGAAACTATACATTTTGAGTGGGGGAATCTTTCTCTCCCCACTCTTTTCCTATGACAGTGTTTTCTATATCCCTATTTACATTGAGGGGAATCACACCTTCCCTCCTCACCATGACCTTGAGATGATAGTCCTAGAATTATAGCACCCCCAATGAACTATTTCCTTACATCCACCATTGTGTTCTCATATTATTGGATACCACATTGGGGGCATACAATTATCATTTTCCTTTATTTTACTATTGGATTTTTTTATCCATTAGAATCCCTATTACTATTCATAGTTGCCCATTTTTGGGGCAACCTTATATCTTGATAATAATAATATAGAACCACATGATTCCCATTTTAGATGTTCTACATGCTTATTGCACAATACATTATTAAGCTATATTACTTTACATGATTTACAAAATTATATGGTTACCCTTATAGTACACTTTCTTTCATGTATGTTTTTTACTCTCCTCTAATTCATTGCATCATATGGATGAAACCTATTGTATGGGGTATATACTATCACAAACATTTCTAGATCAAGATTTTAGGTACTAACAGAACTACAAAAAGATTCATTATCACATCCAAATAGAGCTCACATCACACATCATGGATTAAAGCCCCACACATCATGACATGGCCCTATATTCCATAGAAGAGTGAGCCACATCACTTTACAAATAGTTAGAATTGTCTAACCTTAAACTCATTTCCTATTATTTATGTACTTAATCATGCTTGTATTTTGTGCCTAGTATTTCACTTGTGAATCATAAGCTACTCATTGTAAACTTTCCTCTATTTTATAGATTCCTGTGAAAAAGAACATACTAAAAGAGAGGCTTACATGATGACATTTAAAAAGGTCCATTATTTTATATAGATCTCAGTATCCTTTTTATGTTTGAATATTTAGTTTACATACATTTTTATGAGTGCTAAATAATTTGAGGTATTTGATAATTATAGGTTTCACATGCACCTCAAAGTGAGGGAAAATTGTAATGGTGAAATTTGTATACCCATGCTAATTCCCATTTAATTTTGTGCCCATGTTGAGATAATTCTTTGAAGTAATTATATATAAAAATGTAAATTTTTGAGAAGTTGGGCTCATTTTTCTAGACTTCAGCTATCATCATGTACACACATTCCCATTTATTCAAATCTATATTATCCTTATATATACACTTTTCCATAGAGTCCAAATTTATTGCACTTTACATGTTCAAATTATTCTTCCCTACACAAAATTTACTACTCCATTATCTTGGGTCATTCACATGGGTGTATGATTGATTTTGTAACCACGTCTTTGATACTTAACTTTCCAAAACTTATAGTCAATTTTTGTTCACTCCCATTGATTTAAGTACTCACTATTAGTTAACTAAGAAAAAAATGTGATCTTAATTATTATGTAATTGTATATAAAAGTGTTCAATTATATTTATTTCACATCCTATCACATTAACATATCCTCTCTCCTCCTAGTGCAATTATGTATCATTTAATATGAGAATTATAATGCATAAAATGACAATCATTAAAATATTATTAGTTTACCACAATAGAGAGATGCAATTGAGTGAAATTCCTTACCTCATGTTTGTATGTGACTCCCAAGTCATATATTAGAGTTTATTTTGTGTGGAGGAATATTCCTTATCAAATTAAAGGTATGTAGCCAATATGAAATTATAATACACTGTTGATATGGAAATCCTCAAGATCTAGCTTAACATGATATATGATATGACATATAGAAAGGGCCATACTTTGGGTAAATTTTCAACAATGAGATGGATAGTGCTATCTATTTCCAAGGATAAAAATTACTAATTTCTTAAGTTCATAAGTGAATAAATATTGATACAAAGCCTATAATATGAAGGATTTCATAATTTATCTCTCCATATTTATATTTCAAAGAATTCCACCCATAAATATCTATTGTGTTTCATGATAAAATAGTGTTATTTTAAGAAAAAAGAAGTGCTAAAACTACATATGGAAACTTTAAAATGGAGTATAGAACATGTTATGTTCTATGATGATAATGTGAGTGAATTGGATGAGGAATATCCAAATTTGGATTACAAATTAATATATTAAATTATGGGCTCACTTTGTGGTCATGCTTACTTGTTTGTGGCCACGCTTGCTTGTTTTGGATAGCTCATAAATAAATGTTTCATGCATTTGATCTCCCATGTGTAAATAATAGATACAATCTACAAGTGTATTCTATATTAGCACAACCATAACAAGCCAATGGTTTATGGCATATATATTTTAATAAGAGTTCAATGTCAAGGGATAAAATAATGTTGCATAGGGAAACACATGGAGCTATGGGTCACTAAGGATAATATTTCCAATCAAATAGATGGTAGCCTATAGAGATGAAAATAAAAATAAAAATAAAATCCAATACTAATAGCCAATTGTATGTAAGGAACAATAATGGAGGAAGAGGCCACCCTTCCAAAGTATGTGCATAACACTATGAAATTCTTCTTTCACTTCACATTTGTACATTTAAATCAAAGTAGATGAAAGTAATTTTTTTTAATTAATTGGGAAAAATAGGTTTTGAAGGGACCTTGAAACCCTTTACAACCAAAGACACAAAATGCTGCCTCATAGGATAATCAGAAAAAACCACCAACAACAACCCATCAGCCAAAAAATTCCAAACAACGGGTGTTAAACAAAGATAAACAATAGACAACCAATAGCACCCAACAACCAAATAACAAAAAAAAAAATGAAACCTACACCCCCACCAAGAAAAAAGCAACAATAAAAAACTAACTCAGGCCACCCAGAGTATTGGCCATCTCTAACTGTTGGTTCTTATGCTTTTCAACCATATCTAGAAGTTCCTTTTTCTCAGCATCAAAGGTTTTCTTCCACTCAACCAATCCTCTAGTCACAGGTCCCTTATCATCATCTTTAGAGGTCTTCTTACCCTTTCCCTTTTTCACACATTCCATCTCCATGAGCTCGGAGAAGTAAACCTGATCTTCTCTCAATTCATTGATTTTCCTAAACAAGATTTCTAAGGACTTCGCACTGTTCTTTACAGAAATGTGGCAATGTCTGCATAAGCTTTTTGATGTCCACGTTGATACCAGACACTTTGGCTTCCAGAGAAGAAATTATTTCCTCACAGAGAAACTTAAAATCATGGTAGGACCCTTCAAGGTCCACCATCCTATCAATTAGGATTTCTGACACAATACCTTTAGGGACACTCTTAAGATTTTCTTTTAAGCCTCTGATTTTAATGTTTATCTTGTTAAATTCATGTAAAGACCATTTAGCTAGCTTGAAAGTACCTGTAGCCCCAACTCTAGCCATATCCAATAGATTAAATATGGAGGTCACATCCTCATCCAAATATGAAAAATCCTTAGAAAGAGGATCCACTTTCCAAGGTTCCTGAACTGATTTTGGTTTTTCCGCGTCCTCCTCCTCCCAAC
The DNA here is from genome assembly GCA_007115665.2 of Sequoiadendron giganteum. Lineage (NCBI taxonomy): Eukaryota > Viridiplantae > Streptophyta > Pinopsida > Cupressales > Cupressaceae > Sequoiadendron > Sequoiadendron giganteum. Next base: position 461,610,610 of record CM021106.1, read on the forward strand.
ACCTTTTTGCCACTATCTTGTTGCCTGCACTCTTGTTTGCACCAGTTTCCTCAAGCTCCTTGGTCACAAACTCCAGAGCTCTACTCCTTATATTTGCAATGCGTGAAGAAAGCCTTCACGGTTTAATTGCTCCAAACTCTTTAACCTAGGACCCCACTCCACCACCAGTACCAACAACATCTTTTCCACTTGTCACCTCCTCTAGTTTGGGAGAGGCATCATCAAACCCCACATCCATCTCATCACTCCCTAAGTGGGTAATCCTTTTCATAGACCTATTTCTCTTCACACCACCTCCCTTCCTTTTCTTTGAAGAAGTAGCCACAAAAATTGGGGAAAAATCCTCCTTCTCACCATTCCATTCCTCCTCCTCCTTCAAAGAATCCTCACCCGTCAACCTAGAATCATCGGAAAAACTCTTCTCCTTACCTTTTATGGTAGGGGTCGGGAGAAGGGTCTTAATATGTTCCATTATCAGAAGAATTAGGCCCTCATGGAGGATTGGGGCATTTCTATTTTTAAGGTGCACATACACCAAAACCTCCAACGAGGATAAAAGAAAAATGGAAAATAAATAAATAGACCATGCCTAAAGTGATTAAGGAGCATGAAATGATGACCTAGGATGGCCTTAAATCTTCCTTCCAAGGTAACATACCTGATCATCACCTCGACAACACTTTCCAAAATCTTCTTGAAAGACGTTCTTTCATAACCCTAGGTTTCTAGCTCGATTAACACTTTCCTCTCATCGTCCTTGAAGAACTGAGTCATCGCCTCTTCATTGCTTTTATTATCCTTAAAAAATTTCTTACCAACAATCAGTAAACTATTAATTGAGGCAATCAATTCCTCATTCAGTTCCACCTCTAGATCTTTAACCCTAACCTTTCAATTATGCCAGAACAAGACGAATTGAGAAGAGGCATTAGGATCATGCCCATACAATCTCTCCAAGTATGGCACAAAATTACCATGTCGTAAAATAGACCAGAGCTTCTCCTCACATCTAATGTAATCATAGGAATGTGGTTCAATTCGGCTCCTTCCACCACCCATGATAACCAACACATAATTCTTAGAGCTTTGTGAAATGCTGATCCAGTGATCTTCAGGACTAAATTGAAGTGTTCCAGCCTAAGTAGTGCCATTGGCAGAGCACGTAATTAACCGACGCAACTCAACGCGCTAAAAGGAGTCCTGCTTGCTCGCTACGCAACAAAGTTCTGGCCAAAGGTTAATAACCCGCCCATCGTGGACGAAAAGGTGGAAAATTCATCATCACCAAATTGGTTGAAGTTGACGTCATCGCGAAGAGCTCGTTGTCACGATTCCAATGGTGTTCTTTTTGTGCAAATCGGACGTCGTGTGCGCAAGTTAGAGCCGGCCAAAGTTTCTGCTGACCGAGTACAAGTGGTGGCGGTTGTCGACGGCCAACATGTCGACTTGGCGCCAGGGTCATCAGACGGATGATGACGTGACCAATGGGGCTTGACATCGGGTACCAGACGCATCCGGGTATACGCAGGACATGTCCGATGATCGCCAACAAAGTTCCCGCGAATCATGGCGACACGTATCCCGGCTGATCGCAGGCCATCGTTTGTCCGGCGAATCCCTGGTTGACACATGGCTTGTCGGTGGTCGGCAATTTCGTCGGTTTGTTTTAACAAAAGGTTTTTGGGGCTGGACCCCATGACCTCCCCGGAAGTAGCGGACGGTTGAACCGTTGCACCGTCCGCCGATGCCTTTACCAAATATAGGTGGCCGTTTGTTTTGTTGTTAATTTTGTTTTTAAACGGTTAAAACAGAACCGACGGCCGCAGAGTTGAACCCTAACCACTGGCTCCTAAAAGGTTTCCGAGCTACTATTGAGTCAGTGGGAAACTCATTCATATATATGAGGGGCTCGGTTTTGTTTTGTTAGCTTTTAGGCCCGAATGCCTAAAGCAAAGTAACCAACTAATGGTTATTTGTTTTAAATCAAAACAAACCCCTCAACTAAAAACCCAAAAATAAATTGAACGAAGGGCTCCAAATTAATTTGAAAGATTAAGGGGTTGTTTATTTGATTTATATGTAAATATGGAGGATTTTATAACTTTGTGGTTATTCCCCATATCGGGTAAACTTCAAGTATAAAAGGGAGGAGTCTTGGAGTGTTTTTTTTAAGGAGCCATTAGTGGGGATCAGCCATTAGTGGAAGATCCATTAGTTGATCATTCTCCATTGTATTCCATTCTCTTGGTCTTTGAGAGGCTTTTGTGAGAGAATTTTTAGAGGGAATTAGGAGAATATTTGAGTTGTGATGTATTATTGATGTTTTGAGTCTTGTAGTAGATCCTATTAGGCAAAGTCAGTTTTCTTCCTCTTGTTAGTCATCCCTAGCCTTGAGAGCTTTTGAGAGGGGTGTGAGTGAGAGACTTTTTATATGACTTTGTGGAAAGGCTACAAGATATTGTAAAGCAGTGTTACAAGAGGCTCGTGGAGATTGTACTACGTTTTAGAACATTTCAATACATTGGTCACTCGATTGAGCTCGACCCGGAGACGTAGTCACATTGTGGCGAACTCTGTAATCAAATTGGTGTCTTCTTGTCTCTCTCTTGATTCTATGTTTTGAATTCCTTCTGATTAATGTTCCTGCTACTTCATTGTTGATGTCTTTATTCCTTTGTTCATAATCACTTAAGCAACATTTGTCATAGATCCCTTCCGCTATACGGATCAAGTGGTATCAGAGCTTTGCTTGGCTAGTTTGCAGGAGTGATTGTGATTCATTTTTCTATTAGTGGACATTTGGAGTTTGGAGCAAAGATGGCATTAGAAAAGGGTGAATCTTCCAGGATGACATTGACCCCATCCATGGTGGATGATCTCTTGTCAATGAAAGGAATGGTTGAAGAACTCTATCGAGACCATCGAGAGAAGGCTGATAGGATGCAAGAATTGGAAGAAGCCAATCGACGCTTGTAGAGAGAGAATGCAGAACTTCAGCGGATGTTGGAGGAATCCAACATGGAGAAGGAAAGACTGCAAAAGTTGTTGCAGGACATCTTAGAGGAGCAGAACAGGAGAAGTCCTCCTATATCAGGGAGTGGACACATATGTGGTTTCTATCCGCATTCCAAGGATACATCATCCTCATACTCCCCGCTTACACCGCCTGATAGTATGGGAGCTTCTTTAGCGATGAGGCCCGTGGCTAGATTTGCTTGTGGCCATGATTGGGCTAACTCTCCTGGTACAGTAGAGTGTGCTTACTGTCGACAGAAGGAGTACCTCCAGACTCTAAATCTGCCTGATAGTGACAGTAATTATCTCGAAGCCTCTTCTTCCATCAAACAGAAGAAGTCAACAGAGGATGAGCAAGACTCTTTTGCACACTTCGAGAAGCACACAAGAGGCATAGGATCGAAGCTACTCAGGAAGATGGGCTTCAAAGGGAAAGGCTTTGGTATTTCTGAGCAAGGCATCACCAATCCGATCGAGGCGAAGAAGCGTCCACGATACCAAGGATTGGGATTTAGAGGAGGAGATGGACAATCCTCTAAAGCTCAGAACTTCTGCAACCACTGTGGCATCAGTGGACATTGGGAAGCAAAGTGTTGGAAGCTGCATCCAGAGCTTCATCGTCAATTGAGGTCTACTGAGAGACCCAACCACCAGAAAGTTGAGGAGACGAAAGCAGAGCTAGCAGTAGCTACCACTTCTGAGGCAGTCCCAGGAGAAATTCAACCACAGCCTGAGCAACCTGTGAAAGAGAGTTCCTTTGAACAGCTTCGTAAGAGCTGGGAACAACGCTCATCAAACTAGTATATCAGCTTGTGTGTGTTTATTACATCTTTTGTAGTGTGATGAATATGTTGATAAGCTAGTATTGTTTTGTGAGCTCTGAATAAACTTGTTGTAATAATTTTTATGAAGTTGTATTTCTCTAGAGATTGAGAATTTGTAAGGCTCTTGGAAGCCATGTCTTGTAATCTGGAAAGAGAATACTTTGTAACTTCTTACTGCAGGATAGCAATTTGTTGCTGATAGTTTCTTGCAGTTTCTTTTAGTGCGAAGCTTCAGTTGAAGAGCACTTTTTCAGACAGAGTTGTTGAGAACGGTCAACAGTGACCTTGCATGTTCTCAGCTTGAAGACTCAGTTGAGGCCATTTGGAGGATAAGTCTGAACTCAAATGGAGTTCTTGAAGGATTTATCGATGACCTTGTTGCTGGACCCGAGCTGTATGGTGGAGCCTTGAATCAGCTGTTCCGAAGTACAAAGGTGAAGGAATATGTCAGGCTGAGGCGCTAATCCATGCTCGAGCAGTTGGAGGAGCAACAGAAGCATGCTAGAAAGAATGGCGAGAGATGTAGAATGCGAACTACCTGTAAGAAGCACTGGGGGATAGGTTTATCATACTCAGTTTTTACTTCTTGCTTTGGGTGTTTTAAGTTCCATTTTTGAACTGCATCATGAGGAGTTGTGAATTCCTGCATTGCCGAAGTGTAAGACCCTAGCAGGCAGATGTGGCAGTGTATTTTAGTGTATTCAGATTGTGGCGAATGGCAAGATGCTGAATGCGAGATGTTTAGAAGGAACTATACACTTTTGGAGGACCAAAAGTTCTTCAGTGGGGAGGTTTGATCCAGGTGGATCTTTAGGACCTGAAATTGAAGTGTTCCAGTTTCTCTCGGAAGTAGTGCCATTGCGTAGAGCACAGAATCTTGAATCCGGTGCAACTTGAACGGGCGAAAAAGGAGTCCGTTTGCTCAAGTTACGCGCAGTCAAAGTTCGGTCAAAGGTTGGTCAACTCAGCTATCAGGGACGAGAAAAAAGGTGGAAAATTCATCATCACCAAATTGGTCGAAGTTGATGTCATCGCGAAGAGCTCGTCGTCACGATTCCAATGGTGTTCGTTTTGTGCAAATCGGACGTCGTGTGCGCAAGTTAGAGCCAGTCAAAGTTTCCGGTTGACCGAGGTACAAGTGGTATGGTTGCTGACGTCAGCATGACATCATCCTGCTGACTTGGCAGCAGGGTCATCGTACGGATGATGACGTGGACCAATGGGGTTTTGACACGTGGCAGTCCGTACAGTCCGTACACATGACGTGGCGTGGTGACATGTCTGATGACGTCAACAAAGTCTGCGAATTGGGCGATGACACGTGTCCTGATGACGTGGCAGTTGGCTGTGTTTGTCCGGACGAATCCCTGGTTGACACATGGCTTGTCGGTGGTCGGCAATTACGTCGGTTTGTTTTAACAAAAGTTATGTGGGGCTCGACCCCATGACCTCCCCGGAAATAGCGGACGGAGGAACCGTTGCACCGTCGGCCGATGCCTTTACCAAATATAGGTGGCCGTTTGTTTTGTTGTTAATTTTGTTTTAAACGGTTAAAAAAAAAACAGAACCGACGGTCGGGAGTTGAACCCGGAACCGCTGGGCTCCCAAAAGGTTTTGTTACTGTTGAGCCGCGAAACTCTTTCAACTATATGATGGGCTCGGTTTTGTTTTGTTAGCTTTTAGGCCCGAATGCCTAAAGCAAAGTAACCAACTAATGGTTATTTGTTTTAAATCAAAACAAACCCCTCAACTAAAAGCCCAAAAATAAATTGAACGAAGGGCTCCAAATTAATTTGAAAGATTAAGGGGTTGTTTATTTGATTTATATGTAAATATGGAGGATTTTATAACTTTGTGGTTATTCCCCATATCGGGTAAACTTCAAGTATAAAAGGGAGGAGTCTTGGAGTGTTTTTAAAGGAGCCATTAGTGGGGATCAGCCATTAGTGAAAGATCCATTAGTTGATCATTCTCCATTGTATTCCATTCTCTTGGTCTTTGAGAGGCTTTTGTGAGAGAATTTTTAGAGGGAATTAGGAGAATATTTGAGTTGTGATGTATTATTGATGTTTTGAGTCTTGTAGTAGATCCTATTAGGCAAAGTCAGTTTTCTTCCTCTTTGTTAGTCATCCCTAGCCTTGAGAGCTTTTGAGAGGGGTGTGAGTGAGAGACTTTTTATATGACTTTGTGGAAAGGCTACAAGATATTGTAAAGCAGTGTTACAAGAGGCTCGTGGAGATTGTACTGCGTTTCAGAACATTTCAATACATTGGTCACTCGATTGAGCTCGACCCGGAGACGTAGTCACGTTGTGGCGAACTCCGTAATCAAATTGGTGTCTTCTTGTCTCTCTCTTGATTCTATGTTTTGAATTCCTTCTGATTAATGTTCCTGCTACTTCATTGTTGATGTCTTTATTCCTTTGTTCATAATCACTTAAGCAACATTTGTCATAGATCCCTTCCGCTATACGGATCAATGATGCTTAGAAAATTCTCATCTAATCCTACAAAAAGGCATTGGACCCCTCTAGAAAAACCTCTCTCGATTTTGGCTATCTTGGAGTGGTTTTCTCGTGGCGGCGGATTTTCACTTGATGGAAAACGTGTTGTGCAAAGTTGTAAAGTGGTGCAACTTTCGCTTCACAACTCATGTGAGCAAGTGGAATGTTCCAACACATCTGAATAGGTATGTTTATGGTAGGCATGTTCCTCTTTCACACCAAAACACATGGAATCGCTCCGAGCTATGTTCCACCAGATCAATCCCTTAAGGGTCCAAAGTGCAAAATAGCTACAAACTTTAGCATGCTATTACTTGGATACCGTGATTCTTAGAAACTTCTCATCTAATCCTATAGGATTGCATTGAGCCTGTCTACAAAAACCTCTCTCGGTTTTGGCTATCTCGGAGTGGTTTTCCAGTGGTGGTGGATTTTCACTTGATGGAAAAAGCATCAAATGCAAGTAGTGCAAAGTTGCTGAGTGGTGCAACTTTTGTTCTGCAACTTGTGTGACCAAGTGGACTGTTCCAACACATCCAAATAGGCATGTTTACACTAGGAATGGTCCTCTTTTTCACCGAAACACATGGAATCGCTCTGAGCTATGTTCCACCGGATCGATCCCTTAGGTTGGAGGAGTCTTAAGTTGCAAATTTGTAAGTTGTTTAAAGAAACAAATTTGAAATGATATTGAATGGCCCACTTAGCAATCATTGCATCTAAGTGATGCTCACAGAGGTGAGGCACTAGGCCTTCCTGGGAGGTCACCCATTCTAGTATACTCCAGCTCAAGCACTTAACCATGAAGTTTTTTCCCCAAGAAGGATAGTGGAAAAGGAAGAATCCAATGTAGTTTTGATGAGTGGAAAGGAATTCCTAAGAGACGTGAAGGAGGAAGAAGGAGTTGTCTATGCAATCATGTTGAAGCCAAAGGAGGAGGAGTCACCTAGTCGGCTACCTATGACAATAGAGGTGAAGCAACTGTTGGATCAGTTCAAGGATATCATTTGTGAAGGCACACCAGCTACACTACCACCTAAGAGGGCAATCATTCATCAAATTGACTTTGTACCAAGAGAAAAATTGCCTAAGAAGGCTGCATACAAAATGAGACCGAAGCAAAACAAGGAGATAGCAAGGCAAGTTGAAGAACTTTTGGACCAAGGGTTGATTAGGAAAAGCATAAGCCCATGTGTTGTTCTAGTGGTATTGGAAACTAAGAAGGGAGATAAGTGGAGAATGTGTACTAATTATAGGGCCATAAATAGAATAACCATTAGATATAGGTTTCCTATTCCTAGGATAGAAGACTTAATGGACTGTTCAGGGGGGTGCTAGGTACTACTCAAAGATTGATTTGAAAAGTGGATACTATCAGATTAGGATGAAAGAGGGAATAAGGACTATGATATAAAGTCCCAAGAGTGTTTTTGATGAGTGAATTGGAAATAGGTTTGTTAGGGGCTTGCGGTTTGGGTAAGTCTTGGACACTGTGATCATTTTGAGCAATGTTGCATTGGCTATTCGTCCTAAAAGTTGGAAAATGAAATTAATGATGCTCTAAGCCTGACCGAAGGGTCCTAGAATGTGGGAGAAAGGTATATAAGGTCAGAAAAATGCTAATACCTGGGTTGGAGGATTGTTTTCACGAATTGAGACTTGGAGAGTACATTTTTGTGATTGGAAGAGAGCAAGTTTTCATTGAATTTTTGTGTTTGAGCCTTCATCCAGTCAAGAATGGATTGAAGGGACTTATCTAATGCTTTGAGTCTTCCATTTGTGTCACTAAATTATCTTGTGTAGCATTAGATTAGTCATCTAGACCGACTGGTTATCTTTTTGCAATTTTTTGGTTTTCTTGGTCTCATTGCTGGTTTAGGCCAGTTTTATAAATAATGAGTCCCACTTGACTTCCCATGGCTTTCCTCTCATGGCCAATTGGAATCAAGTTGGGGACTATGTAAATAGTGTACATATAGGTTTTTGGGTCTTGTTTTGCAGGGAAGGTGATGAAATCATCAAGCACTAGGTGAGTGCAAGTGCATTCTGGCTAGTAGCTTGGAGAGGACAGCAGCAAGGAGAGTTGCTAAATGGATTAGTTTGTGCCAATAAAGAGTATTAGAGTGTAGGCACATGTATCTCAGTCATGTGTGTGCCAGGAGGAGAGCTGAGGAGGTCGTTGAAGCCCTCAAAGAAGGAAAAAGAGCCAAAAACCATAGGAACCCTTGAAAATAGGGGGTTTGAGGACAATCATATGTACGAAAACTTGTAGGACCTAAGGCTTGGTAAATATTGGAGCCTGGATGATCAAAAGAAAGAATTTATAAAAACATTTGGGGGTTGTTAAGACTGATTGTGAGAAAAGTCAAGAAAATGGGTTCTAGGAGGCCAAATTGGGGCAGAAGGCTACAAGGCCTAAAATTGGGTTTTTCAAGAAAGCGATGGGTAAAAGGTGAAAGAATCCAATAAGATGGATCAGTGAGGATATAAATCAACAAAGGGACAACTAGGATATTGGTGCGGGGACACCTCGACTCTTGAAATTTATGACAAGCTTCATAATTTTGTAATGTTTTAGTCATTTAGAATTTCATGGGACCATGTTAAGAAATGGTTAAGTGTTTAAAATTGCAATGATATATTCATCAAAAGGATTAAATGACAGTTGTAACCGAATGGGAATATCGGGTAGATGAACAATTTGTCTAACTACCCTAGAATCTCTATAAAGAGACAACATGTAACCGAATACGAGGAGATAGAGGAAATAGAGAGTGCAACTACGGGAAAACAAAAAAGAGAGTAAACAAGAGGGAGAAGAAATCGGGCTCTCAAGCCTTTGGCTAGGGAGCCATTTAAAGCATGTATGTTTTTGAAGTGTTAATATCTCAAATTCATGAAAGAGGAGTTTCCATTTCCCGTAGTGTCATTCTCTCTATCTTTCCTGGTTTATTGTTTTGCAAATTGTGAATGCATATTAGTTTTGAAGGATTTGCTATTGTTTTGAATGTCATGGATGTCTTGTTTCCGGGTTTCTTTATGATAGTGCTGAATGGAATGGGAAAAATGGTTTCAGTTGACAGGGAATATACGTAATATAATCGAGTGTGAAATTATTGTATGGTTTTAAATGTATTAATGGTTTTCAAAGAAACCATTACATCGCTTAACCATTGTGTTTGAGCAATGTCTGACTCGGGCTTTGAACAACAAAGAGGTGGTGGATAGAGTTAGAGGTTTAAGAGAATGTCTTGATCAATAGTGATCAGTAGGTTAAGGAGTGAGAAGGGTGGATGAGCCACTGTCGTGTGTTGTTTCCTCTACATTAGAATGGTATTAGAGGCAAAAGGTTCTGAGCGTGTAGAAGGCAATCTACACTAGGAAGTAGCGTGGGTTCTTGGTTGCAAGTTGATCCATCCAAGCTATAGGAAGGACACAGTTGTTCTTGCATGTGTGTAGATCTCAAGTTGGGGTCTTCATATTGTCTACACCAAGATGAAGCTAGGTAGAAGGTGCAATGAGAGAAACCACTAAGAGAAGGGTGGGAAGCATCTTCCAGAATCTTGTGTGGGTAAGATGGAAGTATTCAAGATTCAATGGTAGTATTTAGATATATAAATATTGTGATATTGCTATCAGGATTCAATTGTGTAGTTTTACAAGTCAAACTCATTGACCCATGATTCATCAGTAGTGGTTCACAAGAACCCATCTCATGATAATGAATGGTTCATAAGGAGCAAGATAAATCTTCATACATTTCTTCTATCACAAATGAGATAAGTGCTTGGTTTCATGAAGGTCATGAGACAACCATTAATGGGGAGTGGATACATGAAGAACTAATGGAGAATGATAATGGCTTCAAACCTACTATAAAGGAATTTTTTTTTCGTTTCAATGATGCAAGAGGTTTTTGGTTTCACTACCAAAATGAGCCTACAAAGAATGCATGTGAAACTCCTTTTGACCTTGAGGGTGTACTTACTCCATCTCAAGGATCATGCATTGAGGATGACATAGATCAATGCTACGGCTAACCAATTAATAATTATACACGTGAATAAGTCAAACATGTACATGTCAATAAGGGAACTACAAGTACTCATAAACACGTAAGCCTCAAAAAGTATACAAACGAATACATAGTATACACAAATTAAAACAAAGTATATGCACGAATACAAGGTATATGCATGAAAAAATTTAAGCCACAAAGTATACACTCGAATGCACGTAAGTCACAAAGTATACACATAAGTTGTAAAGTATACACTTGAATATACGTAACTCATATCTATTGAACCATCAATTTAGAATACAAATATGGACAAGCATCAAAAAAAGATATTCGTATTAACCAAATAGCCATGTAGGCATACATAAATATATGTTGGTATAAGTATGAAATATATGTACAAAATCGCCATATAGGCTTATGAGAATGCCATCTAGGCATACAATGTCAAATATGTCCAATAAAAAATATGTACAAAACTGCCATGCAGGCATACAATAAAAGACTATGGAATCAAAAGTCATTACTCTCCATGCCCAGGAAATAAAATCTTTCCCTTTACTTTTCACTCGGATGGCGATAGGTCTATCACTCATTTTTGCTGCTCTCGTGGAGTGCTCCTACTACTCCTCCTAGGGTTTAGTTCATGGTGAAGTTTTAACTATTACAATAGGAAGTAAAGACATGAATATATAGAAATTACATTATAAAAAATGATATATTTGACAAAATAATCACTTACAGCCATCTCACGATCTCTCTCCATGAGGGAAATATCCTCATGCCCATGCTTAGGTGTGCTCAAGCCCTGTATAAACCATACAAATAGACAAAAACTACATGAATCAATAATGGTTTGATTTCTAACTAACTAACATCTATAACAACAAATGTAAATTAAAATCTACTAATTTGCCTCATACCTCTTCTGTCAGAGCCATCGAGGATTGTATAGCAGATGTCACACCAATATCCATTGCCCTCATCACATTCGGAGGTGTATCGTCTCGCAACAACTGAAAATAAAACAATAAATTATTCAACATAATCAACGATGTGCATGTATAAACTACACAAATCTATTAAGTACTTGATTTATTAGTTAAACTCTTTATTCTATTACCTGCGTGAAGTTTTGAGTAAATCCATCGCCACTGGGATGTGTTCCATCAAAACCTCCAATATTAATCTATTCAACATCCAAAATTGTATATTAAATTACCATTCGTAAAACAATTCCATTAATATGCAATAAACTTATAATTGTTTACTAGTTACATACCCTTAGCGATAGGTGTACTACAAAAATAGGTAGTTAATCTTGCATTTCAAAATAGAAATTTAATAAATTAAATTCAATGAACACATGCAATAACTTTTACCTAACTATCAATGGCATATGCCTCATGCAAAATGTCAGCTGCCCTCTCCATCTCCATAGCTGCAGACAGATCCTGCGTACCAGTCTCCTGAGGGTCAGTGGAGTCATGTGAACAAGTAGCCCCACAAGATTGACACACATGTGTTCGAAGACCACCACTAGAAGACTCCCTTGAATGGTGCTGTAGAATAGGGCTAGTATGATGCATGACACTCTGGGTCAAAGTGCTGATTGCCTACAATGTCTCTACGTCAGCACTTTCCTTCACGACGGAAGGTATAACAATGTGCTCATGAGGTAGCCTAGCAAGAGCTCATCTACCTTGCCGTGTAGGATCCGGCTGTGCACCAGGTCTATCCTGAGCTGACCCCCCACCTCTCCCCTAGAAATCCCTCATATCAAAATAATTTGGGATTTTGTTCAATATGAACTCACTATATAGTTTCCTAAGGAAATATTGTAGGACCTCGCAATTGTTGCACAGTGGGTAATCGAAGACCATGTACCACCTATCATAAAATCACTCCTTCATTTGTTGGTGGTGGCACCAATGGATAGGAAACCTCTTTGCATTGAGGGTAAGATTTTGATTTGTGCATGGGTCGATGAATAATGAGCACAAATCACCTTTTGTAATTTTTAAATCTTTCACATCCTTGTATGATAGTTTATTTGTATAAAACTCCCTAGCTGCCTGCCTCCTATCTTCCCATCCAATTATTTGTTTGCTAATTGAATCTACATTTTTTAACATATTTTTTAAGGAATTTGCTAGGGTCATTCTTTTTGTGGTTGAACCATTTGGATCACTCAATCTATTGATCAAATCCTCAATTTGTTTTTTGTTATTTTCAATTTCAGTCATTAAATTTTGTTGAGTGCCAGGAGGGGGTTGAGTGATTGGTTGAGGAGGTTGATTTTGTGGTTGATTTTGATCTTGAGGATTTGGTTGGTCCTCCTGTTGAGGATTTTGAGGGTTTGCAAGTTGATTTGTATCTCCTAAAATTTCAAAAAAATAGATATCAAATTCAACCTAAAACTAACAAATTCAAAATAAAAAGCATAGAATCCTTACCTCTTACAACTCCTTGTCGTCGTGGCACCATCATTGTGAAGAAATTCCTCTCCTCGAATGCGAGCGTGCTATTTTGGTGTTTTTGGCTGCGAGTGCACAAAAAAACCAGTTGAAATGCAAATGAGAGATTTGCATTTCTTTTTTTACTTTTAACTGTCGATAATGCGAGCACGTTATCCATCGGGACCTTACCTAGGTTTAACTAACGACATAACGTGCTCATGTTATGTCCAAAAACTTTTCTTTTAAAGGGTGTCCATGGAATGGCTACCCATTTCCATGCACCCGCCACCATTGTGTACCTCAGTTAGAGCAGTCAAGGCTTCCTCGGGTTTTAAACAATGTAGTAAGGCTCCGTTGGTACTCGTATGGAAGAGGGTCTCTCCTAGGATGATTAATCATGAAGTCCTTTTGACAAAAGTGCGTTTTAGGTTCGGAGTGATGTCAGTGGGGAGGATTCCTAACTTTAGGTAGGTGTATATATCATGATACCAAAGATTGTCAGGACCAGTGAGTTCACACGCGTATTCTGACCTTGGTACCTCGAATGTGGGTATGAGAAACTGCTCTATGAGGAATTCATGTTTTGAGACGTTACGAGGGATGTCCAATAAGGATCCAATTGTCGCTATTGCATCGGCCGCTCTGTTGTTTGTCCTTGGTATCTACTCAAAGTTAATGTCAATGAAAGATTCCTTGAGGCTTTCTACCACCTTCTTGTATGGTGCGAGCTTATCATCCTTCATTTGGTATTCACCGTTGACTTGGTTGATGATAAGTTGTGAGTCCCCATAGACTTTTAATGCCATGATTCACCATTGTGCTGCAATCTTGAGACATATGGTCAAAGCCTCATATTTTGCAATATTGTTAGTACAAGGGAATGCTAGCTTGTATGATCTAGGTTTGCAATCTCCTTGTGACATGATGAAGAACACACCAACTCTTGATCCATGTTGTGTGTGAGAGCCATCAAAGTATAACTTCCAGTGGTCTGCTGCACCAAGGTTAAAAAGGGACTCATCTAGGAATTTTGATATGAGTGGGTTATCTGTGTAGAGGGGAGCTTTTGCTAGCTAATCCGCAATGACTTGTCCTTTTATGGCTTTTCGTTCTACATACTCGATATCATGTTCATATAATATCATTACCCACTTAGCCATTCTACCTGTAAGCGCTGCTTTTGATAATAGGTATTTTAGAGGGTCTATTTTGGCAATCAACTTGATTTGGTGCGCTAGCATGTAGTGTCTAAATTTCTAAGCCGCAAATACCAGTGCTAGGCAAGCTTTTTCTATTGACATGTAATTGAGCTCATGTCCCACCATTGTTCTGCTGATGTAGTAGATAGCCCACTCGGTTCCCTTTTCATCATGTTGGGCTAAAAGGGCCCCCAGGGCGGGTTTTGTTGCAAAGATATATAGGATTAATGATTTCCCCACAATTGGTGGCATCAACACAGGTGGTGTAAGTAGATATTCTTTTATTTTTCTGAATGCTTGATCGCATTTGTCGTCCCATCTGAAAGCTACTCCCTTGTGAAGTAGGTGTTAATAGGCAATCTATTTATCTGCCAATTGTGCTATGAATCTCTGGATGGACTGGAGTCTACCTTGCAATCCTCTTAGTTGTTTCAACGTTCTTGGTGCTTCCATTTCAAGGATTGCTTTTACCTTTGCAGGGTCCACCTCTATTCCTCTCATTGAAACTATGTATCCTAGCAACTTTCCTGATTGTACCCCAAAGACACACTTCTTTGGGTTGAGTCTAACCTTATATTGTTCGAGCCTATCAAAGATAGCACTTAGAGTTGCTATATGGTCTTGTCTCTTTTTTGATTTAGCCAGTATGTCATCTACATAATCTTCAACTATTTTATGGATCATGTCATGGAAGATTAATGTCATGGCACTTTGGTATGTAGCTCCTGCATTTTCAACCCAAATGGCATTACGTTCCAGCAGTAGGTGCCCCAAGGACATGTGAATGTTGTCTTGTGTTGGTCTTCATTTGCGATCATTATCTGATTATACCCTGAGAAGCCATCCATTAGGGAGAGCATCTCATGTCCGGCCGTCATATCCACTATCATGTCAATGTTGGGTAGTGGAAATTCATCCTTGGGACATGCTTTGTTTAGGTCTCTGAAATCAGTGTAGATGTAGATTCCCCCTTTCGGTTTTGAGAATGACACTAGATTAGATACCCATTTTGGATAGTCAATCGCGCGTATGAAGCCAACATCTAGAAGTTTCTGTAGCTCAATCTTTACAAGCAAGGCTATTTGTGGGTGCATCTTCCTTAGCTTTTGTTTGACTGGTTTTGCTCCGGGGTAAACAGCCAAATGACGAACTACTACTTCAGGGTCCAAGCCTGGCATGTGTGCATAGGTCCACGCAAAGTTCACCTTTCTTTCTTTTAGGAATGCTGCCAATAGTTTTGTTCTTCTTCTAGGAGGGATTCTGCATAGAAGGTGATTTGTGGCTCTATTTCTGTTCCCAGGTTGACAAGGTTGCACTGTTCTTGCAATACTGTTGAATTCTCTTGGTGTAGAGCAGTAAGGGGGAGATTGAATCCTTCATCCTCTGGCACCTCTGGGAGGTTTTCACCATTGGATGTGTCCTTTATTTTTACTGTTTTATGGTTAGCAAGTGCCATAGTGTGGTTTTCACTCAATAACTCCGAGCTTATTCTCAATATTTTTCTTTTGTGACTAAAGGACTCAATCGTCTCCCCATAGTATGCTTGTGTATCTAGTGTGATGTTGAATCCAACATTGTGATCTCTGCACGGGATTGTATCCCTTAGTCCCATGAATTCTGAGAGAGCCTCATCATTTTTGAATGAGTCTAGAATTGGCGGTCCTCGTTGGTCATGATCGATGAGTTGGGGGTACACTAAGTGGATTTGGTGGGTTCATTGAATTAGCTCAGTGGGTGAGGCACTAATCATTAGTAGGGTGGAATCTTCAAAGAGCCTAGGTAAGCCACCTATGGTGTCATTGTCATCATTGTTACTACAAACCTCAATTATGTCAAATGTGAAGTTATCGAGAGGTAGGCCTATGGACATGGGTAATCTAAGGTTAATTGCTGAGACCTAAGGAGAGGACATGACTACCCTATTAGGAACAGTTCTTCCATGCATGATTATACTCGAAGGGGTACAGTCGAGGCCAAGCTTACACATTCTTCTTTCTACAATGATGGTCTCCAACTGTCCATCACTATTTCTTCCAAGGCTTTCATTCCAATTATAGCCCATGTCAAACATCATTTGTAACCGTCTGTTTGTTTCCTCCATGGGTAGGTTGGGAGTGGCTCTTTCATCTTGGTACACGGTGTTTGTGATGTCCTCCTCGTCCACATTCTCCCGACTGAGATCCCCCCAACTATGAAATCCAGAGGGTTCCATTTTAGTGCGGTCAGGTTTTTGAGTCAATTGTGGTTGCCCATGTGACCTAGGAGATTGTGGTAACTCTCCTACAAAAAAAGCATTTCTCTTCATTCTATAATCACTGCATCCATTGTCTTGTATCATATTTTTTATCTCGGATATGTTGGGGATGGCGGTTGTCTCTGTTACAGAAGTGGAGGTGAGATTAGTTGGGTCTATGTATGAAGTGGATGGTCCTTCATCATTTTAAGGTACTTGAGGGATTTTGTAAAACTTGGCTTCCATGTTTTTGCAATAGGCGAAAGGTTCAAGATCCCCATGTATAGTAACCTCCTCATTTTGATATGAGAACTTAATGCACTGGTGATAGGTTGAGGCCACTCCCTTCATTCCGTGTATCCATGGGCATCCCAGGAGGATGTTGTATGGTAGATCAAGGTCAAGAACTTGACAAGTTGTTTCCATGGTTGTTGGCCCCACTTGGATGGGGATCTGTATAGTGCCCTACGACACTCTTTCTCGGTCATCATATGCTCTTATCGTGATGCTTTTGTTCTTATTGATGGAATCCTCAATGAATCCCAATTTCTTTATAAGTTTCAGAGAACAAATATTATGGCCTGCACCTCCATCTACTAGGACCCGTTTGACTTTCTTTTTCTGGATTAGGACTTGGAGGTGGAGTGCACGATTATGAGATGGCTGCGGAGGGAATTCTTGATCCGAAAATGTGATGAGATTTGGGGTAACGATGTTACCCACCATAGCCTAAAATTGATCTATGCCAAGGGTGGCAGCAATGGTAGATGCGACTAGTGCTTCATCCAGGATCTGTCTATGAGCGGCAGAGACTTTTAGTAGTTCCATGATGGAGATTTGTGTAGGTGAGCGGCAGAGACTTTTAGTAGTTCCATGATGGAGATTTGTGTAGGTGTTCTTTTCAGCTGGTCAATTACATTGTAATAATAGGGGATGGCCTTTGTGTTGGTAATGGGGGTCTTAGCAGGTGCCCTAGCAATGGTAACCTTTCTGCCTTGTGTGGTGACTCCACAGTCATTGTTGGCTCCCTTGATATTTATGATAGTAACCATCTCATCGACACATCCGACTATCTCCTCATATACTAGATTAGCGCTAGCATACTTTTGCTTTCCCTTATTATTCCCTTGGTTATTTCCCTGATTGTTCCCTTGGTTATGATTCGGCATCAGATTCATGTAGATTTTTAGGTCTTGGTTTCCGGCTGGCTACTCGATGTTGATGACCTTATCCTCAATGAGGTCTTGGATGATATTCTTGAGTCTCATGCAGTTGGTGATGGTGTGTCCTTTGACTTTGTGAAAGTCACATAGGAGATTCTCATTATACCATGGTGGTTTGGTCATGGGCTCCGTGTATTGTTCGGAGTTAGAGATCTTGATTAGATTCTCTTTGATAGATTTCTTCATGATAGACTCAATCGATTCGCCAAGGGCTGTGAACTTCCTCTTGGGGGGAAACTTGTTGTGGGGAGGTGGTCCTCCTTGATTACCCACATTGTTGAATTGACTGGTGGAAGGTGGTTGTGACTATGCTACTACCACATTAGTCTCCACATTGTTGTGATTATGTTTTTGCGGTTGATGATGATTTTGGGTATTTTGCTTAGGAGCACTGATGACTACCTTAGTGTCGACCACGCCATCATTCGTGATATTTTTGTTCCTTGACCATGTTCGAGGTTTATCATTCTAGTTGTTAGATGGGCGGTTATCCTATGATGGAGTGAATGTTGGTGCGCCTTCTCGCGTTGTAAGGGCTCTTTCAATGTTGAGCGCCTTTGGAATGAGTTGATTGTATGATGTGATGCACTGCATTTTCAAGTAAAACGCCAAGTTTTTATCAAGGTTGGCTATGATGGTTCAGACTTGTTGTTATTCTGGTATAGTCCACTTGCTTTGATTGGCCTTGGATCGCCATCTTTGCAAGAAGGATGCGAATAACTCTCCTTTTTCTTGTTTGAGTGCAGATAGTTCTTCTAAACTGACATCCGCACCCATATTAAAAGCATAATTTTTAAGGAAAGCCTCCACTATTTCCTCGAATGTTTTAATGCTTGTGGGTAGGCAAGAAAACCATTCCATAGCTGGACCAGTCAAGCTTCAGGGGAAGATCCACATTAGATATGTGTCATCATATGCGACTTCCATGCAATGCACCTAAAATTCCCTGACGTGGTTTTGAGGGTTGCCCGTTCCATTGTTTTTATCAAATTTGGGGATCTCGAATCCCTTTGGGAACGGTACCATGGTGAGACTTCTATTGAATGGATAAGGGCAAAAGTTTCCTGGTGTCCTTGTGGTTTTTCCTGCTTGCAAGTCCAACACCTGCTGTGAAAGCAGTTTGATTTGTGTTGTGACATCCTTGCTCGGGTCGGGGGGTGGGATGAATGAGTGGTGAGGTGTTGGAGGTGTTTTATGGGTGGGGAGAGTACTGGTTGGTGTTTGTTGTGAGCTTGGTTGTGTGTTTAAGGCTTGTTGGTAAGCCTGCATTTGTGCCAACAACACCTGTTGTTGATCTTGTTGTTGTTATTCCAATAGTGCTTGTTGTTCCCATGAAGCCTGCTATTGGTCAATTTGTTGTTGAGCTAGTAACTCTTGTTGTTGGTCTAGCTACTATTGTGCCAAAAATGCTTGTTGTTGGTCGAGCTGCTGTTATGCCAATGAAGCTTGTTGTTTAGCTTGATGTTGTGCCTGAAAGTCTTATAGGGCTTGTTGCTAGGCTTGTAGATGGATTGCTTGCAATTGTGCTTGGTATTGAGCTTGAGATTGAGCTTGGGCTTGGGATTGAGATTGCACTTGCACTTGGGCTTGGGCTTGAGCTTGCACTTGGGCTTGGGCTTGAGCTTGCTGCTTTTGCTATAGTACTCTTTGTTGGTTTTCCTTTTGGAAGGTTTGGATTAGAGTGATGAATGAATTTGTTGTGTTGGCTTTTGGTGGGATTGGTGGTGGAGCAGGAATCATGCCAACTGTCATTGCGGGTGGAGGGATTGTGGTGGTGATTGTGATTTGGGTTGTCAAGGGGGTGTTTGAGATGATTGGTCCTTGAGGAGGCATGCTTTGGGAGACTTGAGGACCAATAGATGCATTAACTATGGTGACAAGAATAGTTGCAATTTTTTGTGAGGATATGGGCAAAAGAAGCGGGTTCAAAGTGGTGGTCAGATTGCTTGGATTGGAAAAATTTTCGATGGGTAAAAGTGGAAAACCTATTCCAAGTGGTGATACGGATGCGAAAGGAAGCAGGGGAAGGGATGATGCACCAATTTAGAATGAGAAAGGATTTATAGCTTCTATCAGTCCAAACAAGCCAACTTCCTCATGTGGTGGGGCAGTTGGTATGTTCAATTGATAGGCTGGTGTGGCGTGAAATGAGGATGAACCAGCGGGATTATGAAATGTGAGTGGGACGTATGGGTGAGATAGGTTTTACAGAATAGATGTAGCCGATGTGGGGGTGATGATTGCTTCTTTATTAGCCACAAGGTGGTGTTTTTGCAATTCCTGGAACATGGCACTCCCCTTGTTCACATTCGGGGAGGTTGGTGTGATGGTGGATGTGGTGCGAGGTACTTCTTGGTTGATGTTGGACAATGGGGATGTATCTGTGCTAGTGCTTGTGTTAAAGTCAGGAGGGGGCATGACCCCTCCTCTTGCTATCATATTTAAGTATTTGAACATAGCACTAACAACTTTGTGGTTCTCTAGATTTTGAACCATTTCCATGATTTCATTTGGTGTCATCCCCATGTCTTCATTTGTGTTGTCCTCTTGATGATTTTGTGATGATAAGGGAGAGTTGCTTGGGGGATTGCTTGATTCTGCTAGGTTCACTTTGGTGTTTAGATGACTCATGTCCATAGAAGCTGATATTTCTCTGATATTCTCCATGTCCTTCTTGTATTGAGATCTTGTTTGGACCATAAAAAATAGGGATTTGTTCGATCCTAATCCTTTAGGTCCAAAAGAGAAGAACTAGGGAAGCTAAAAGATCAAAGATGGTGATAATGGTGATGGGTTAAATGAATGGGATGAGTGAGTGAAATTTGAAGAACTTTTTGAAGGTATGTGCTAAACTTGTAAGGGCTTTTGATTTGATTGATTGTGATAATTTGACTAGATGTGTTAAGTCAAACAAGATTGCTTTGTGAAGTTGTTTTCCCTAGGAAGTTGTGTTATTCTAAGGGAACTTGCACAAATGGATGAATTGACAAAGTGTGTTATGCCAATGCGTTTGAGAACTAATAGACTTTTAAGAAGTTGTGTTATCTCAAAGAAAATTTGTCCAATGGTTTAGACTATGTTGGCTAAGTGTGTTAAGCCAAGGTATGATGATGTTGATTTAGCCCTCTAAGTTTAGTGTGATGATTGATTCTAGAGTTCTTAAAAAGGTTTGATGATGAAATGAGATTTGGTTGATGGAGGAATGGATGAGAATCACAACTTTGATCTTGAACCTTAACCTAGATGCGACTCTCTCTACAAAACCTCGCTATTGAAGAACATGCTAGAATTCCTATGGGAGAAATGCAAACCTTTGTAAATGTTCGGGATTTTGTTGAAAATAAAATGCATACAATGCGGGATTGTTCCTTGAGGTCTTTTTGTAGAAATTGTATACAAGTCTCTCCCTTACTTCAAGGAGCATCTGAAGGTGTTGCTCGCGGATTTTTAGACTCACTTTCTTGAACTTTGGCTTTGGGATTTTAATCTTGCGGGAAATCATTGGAAACAACACATGTGAAATTCAATTTGTCTCTTTATCTTGGTTAAATGAGGTTCTTTTTATCCAAGACATTTGCTTGCTTAGGTTTTCAAACTATATGTCTAGTGTCCCATTCTCTTTCTCATCCCACAAGGTCCTTTGTGTGGAAATTGAGGAAAATAGGGGAAAAGTTCCCTATGTTTATCCTTATTGGAAACAAATGATTGTTGAACTTGTACACTTAGAAACCTCTAGGAATGTGATTCCTAGGGAAAGCAAGAGTGGGCAAGTTTGTAAATAGGTATTTTTTTCCCACAAGGTGTTTGAAATTTCAAGGTTTTTGTGTATGTTTGTTTTTCAAATGTTTCCAACATCAAGTAATGTGTTTTTTTTCCAAGCACTTTTACACTCCTAGGTTGATGAGGCAATACTTTGTTGGGTTCCCACTTGGATAAATCCAGCTACGCATATCTTGTGCAAATGGCTAAATGCTTGACCACAATGGCTCCCATTCATGACACTCACTTATTCGGGTCAGCCAAGCATTAGTACCCATGAATCTCCCATGGCGTACCCTCCATTTCCACAACAAGACCGCATGTTACGTGGGGCGACTTCAAAGGACATAACCTTTTGCACCAACAAGATAGACAAGGTTTTGGCCTTTTTCTAAACAAGGGGTTCTAATTCAGACATTCCATTCGTGGGGGATTATCCAACATTGGCGAGAGTCCATTGTTGTCCATCTCGTCAGAATAATCCTCGTGATATTGGCCTTTGTTCCAATATCCACACTTATATCCCGGGTGGAAGTCACTTGGCTTTAGCGTGTTCCCGGTTGGGTAGTTCCCTTGGGTGATTACTTTTTCCCACAAGGCAGGCCCTCTAAGATAAACAAAAGTGAGCTAACATATCCCGTCGTTCACACAACCCTTGTTGAAAAACAAAGGGGAGAACCTCCGCAATATATCGTGCTCACATGCATGTTTTGTTCAATTTTAAGTGCCCAAATCAAATGTGGAGGCAATCTTTTTGACAAGTTAATATCACTAAAATGATTTTGATTCTCAAGATCGCTATAAAGCGTGAAAGAAGCGCATACACATTTTAATGATGTGAATTTGTAAAAAAGTTTGCAAAACATAAAAGACACTTGTTCATTTTAACCCTCAAAGCAATGATGAATTTTTTTTAAAAGCACCAAAGGAAATATGAGTTTGCCTTGTTCAATTTTATGTCCAAATTGAAATCTAGTTTATTTCTAAGGTTCAATTTTAACCAAAAGCTTAAGTGAAAATGGTTAATTTTAGGCCCCAAAAATAGATGTGGGATGTTCTAAAACTAAAATAAAGATCTAGCTCAACAAGCATTACAAAATGCTTTTGTGAATTTCTCCCATCTTGCTTTTTCCTTGATTTAATTCCAATATCCAACCTTCAAGAGAACATTCAATCTCAATAAAACATTTCACAAAAATCTCTCATCTTAAAAAAAAAATTGCCATTTCTAAAAAAATAAAAAATTATTTATCCCCCTTTTAAAATGCAAAAATTTCCTTCCTCACTGTTCATTTCTCGAACTAAACCCCTCTTGTTATTTTACCGTGGCCTGCGACATCACGGTTGGCAGCTTAAAGGCAGTCTGGCAGCAGGCTTTACCACATTACCATTGACAGTCAGGTGGACAACCACGGTAACGCGGTGGCGGGTAACAATTACCGCATGATCACTAGTGGTTAAGTGGTAGACCGTCGGGATGTAGTGATGGTTGAGGATAGATGGTGAGGTGGTTACCATGCTAACGCGGGTAAGGGAGGGGTAACCAACGGTGATGAGGTGCAGCCAAGTGACAGACAGAGTCACGGTTAGTGGGTTTATCGTGGTACCTCCGAGGATCAAATGGTAGATCTCGGGATGGCAATGACAATTAAATAGACAGGCAGCACATGGCTAACCACACCACCGCGATCGAGGAAATTTATCCGACGGTAACGCAGTGAGCACCGCTCTACCATGGATGGAAGGGACGAGGTGGCGGTAATGCGATTAACACCGCTCTACCACGAATGGATACAAACAAGGTGGTGGATAAGCGATAAAGAGACGATAGATGACAAAGGAAGTGGTGACGATAGTGATACCGTGGGTGGTGGCAGAGTAGGCCATGGTAATCCGGTGAGAGGATTAACAACCATAGAGTAGTACCGCAGGGAGATGGAATGAAGGGCACGGTGGAGCGGTGAACGGAGGATGACAACAATAGAAAATGGAAAAGATTTCGGCACGGGGGCGAGGTAAAGACTTGAGGTGACTGCGCGACAGGAAAGTGAGAAGAAAGAGGAGAACAACAAGGAGGAAAATTCATAGTGAAATCAAATGATTAGCATAAAATTTATAGGAGATTCAAAGCTTGTATTTAAACAAAAATTTCTTTCTTTTCTTCGACCGAACGGAATTAAGCATGAATAATAGCGAAGGCTATTGTTAACAGAATAGTTAAATATTTTGAGCCAGATTTCCTGCAAACAGAGACATTAGTGAGATTGTAAAGGAATAAATTTTAGGATTTGACCCTCCTTCTTGCCCCAGAATGTGGATGCTAAAATTATCAAACGAAATCATCTCAAACAGTTTCATGTTGTTACCACGAAAGTTAGTTTAAAACAACAAATTTAACATCCCTATGAGATACTTAATCATGTCTAAATATGCAACTAATGAGCATAAAAACAAGTTAAACTAGAAGCATATAAAAGAAAATAGGATTAAACCTTCATCCCATAGTGGATTGGTGCCACCATTGTTGTGTAGTAAGTAGCCCTTTCCAAATCTTTGAACAAGCTAAATGATAGTATGAGTAAGACTAATTCTCCAATGAAGAGAATAACCTTGCATGAAGATGTGGAATGTTGAGATGAATTTGAATATATTGAGTATACTCAAAGCTGTTTGTGGATGAAATGAAGTATAGTATACTTGCTTGAATTGTGGATGGACTAATTTTGAGTATAATAAGTTTACTCAAAATTGTGGATCCATAATGAGGAGAGAAGCCTCCAATTTATAGATTTGTAAACTGGAAAAGAGAGTAAAATAGAGCAATGTGGCATCATTCAACATCCAATGGCCAAGTGCCACTTGTCAAGATGTGAATGGCTAAAGGTTGTGCACATTTTGGCCAAAGTGCCAATAAATGCAATTAGGTGGCATTTCAAATTTGAGAAATGACATGTGAGGAAAAAAAGAATGAAATAAATGCCACTTGGCTCAATGCACAAGGACATGTAAGAGGAATAAATGCCTTGTTGGAAGGACCAAGTCCACTTGACCTTTTTTTGAATTCAAATTGAGGGAATATTCCCTTTTGATGCTTTGTGAGGGAAAATAGAAGAATTAATAAATCAAAGTAATTGATTTATTGTGCAAGTTGCATTCTCTAGAGAATTTTAGTGATAGGGATTAACTTAATCAAGGATTTGATTAATTTAATGAGGAATTAGGAGATGTGACAATTCAAACTTAAATTTATGAATTGATTTAAATCAAATTGAGAGGAAATGATTTAATTAAAAAAATGATTTGATTTATTTAATAAAGAAGGAATGTGTTAGATTAAATCAAATAAGGTTTAATTTATTTAATTTAATGAGGAGACTTTAAAGATTTTAATCAAATAAAATGATTTATTTAATTAAACAACAATGTAAGGTTAATTAAATTAAATTGATTAATTTAATCAAAGGAGGTGATATACTTAATCAGATAAATGACGATTCATTAGATTAAGGGATAGAATTACAATGAAATGTTGAGGATTTGATCTAAGAGGAAACGTTGTCAGTAATCGGGATCGGGTGTGCCAAAATGAACTTGTACATTTTCCATGTCTACAGAAGTCATGGTTCACAAAGCCTGCATTAGATGTGTCCTAATAGATGGGGGAGTTGGATTAAACATTTGAACTTTGAAATTGGTCCTAGCTTTGGGATATTCTGAAGAATCTATAGATCCACGAAGGAAGATTACAATCAAGGCATATGATGATGAGGAAAGAACTTCCAAAGGCCTCATCATTTTACCAATCAGAGTGGGACCTGTTGTGAAGAATACCTTTTGTCAGGTTCTAGATCAGGATCTAACCTATAACATACTCTTGGGTCATCCATGGATCCATGGTATGCAAGTTGTTCCATCTACTTATCATCAATGTTTGAAGTTTCCATATAATGGATAGGAAGTAACAATACCTACTGATCACATTAGCAGTCAAACTTTCTCTAACCTAAGAGAAACTCAGGACACACTCGTCCCATATAATAGAGAGGCCTTGGCCATCTCTACCTCCAAGTACAATGAACAAGCAAGAGAAATGATAAGCAATTTTGGTGCCAAGCTAAAATTGAAAGATAATGGAGTGGGAGAATATTCTTTATCTCTCTTTAGTTTACCCATATCTCCAAGATCCCATGGTCAACCGTCAACATCCATACAACAATCTACGGTAGCTTTAGCCTCAACTCTAGTTCCCATCACCAAGTTTAATGGAGTGTTTACCAAAGAGAATGAAATGGATGATAGAGCTATCCTTGATTGGCTCTATAAAGATGAACAAGAATTGGTACAACATGTCAAGTTGCCCACAAAAAAATATGGTAAACGATATGCTATCATGCAACAAATGGGTTATGAAGGGAATGGCCCTATAGGTAAACGGAAAGAGGGTATTGTTGAACTTGTTCAACTAAAAACAATGCACCCAAAAAATAAGACTGGGTTAGGATATGGTGAAGATACAAAGGAAGAAGTAGTACAAAGTATATCTAAAGAGAAGTTAATTGAATTTTTGTTGAGAATTCAAGCAAATAATTCTGATACCGACTCCAATGAATATGAGTGGGATGACTTCTCTGATGAAACTTGCATCTCAGAGAAAAGGGTGGATATTATACACAGATTCACACCTGCATTCTTACAAAGCTCAAGGCCTCCGCTTGATTACGTTCTACAAAGTGATCATGACTCAAGTGAGACCAATTTGATTCAAAGTGAAATAGATCATTTACATGAGGATACCATCCTAGACCTCCCCTATAATGATTTTAAAAATAGTATCATGAACCTAATGACTAGTGACCTTACTCATCCTAATGATCCATTCTCTTTGGTCTATCCTGAACTCATTGATTGGGAACAAGCCACACCTATTGATGTCCCAAATTTTCCTAATGATGAAACCATAATAAATTTTCTTTGTTCATCCCAGCCAAAATAGGGTCCACCAAGGAATCACAAGATTAGAGTTTTCGACAGGAAAATGCCAAGTTTCTCAACTATGAAATAAATAACATAAAAGAAAGATCTAATGGTGAAAACCTAACAAAGGCAGTATTAGATCAAGAAAAGAGAAAAATAAAAAGTGAATCCAATGGTGAAAACCTTTCAAAGGCACTAGAGGATGGGAAAGTTTACACTCTTCCAGAGCATTACCAAGAAAGGTCTTCCATTCTAATTGAACCAATGGAGGCACTCAATATAGGTACTATAGAAAATCCCAAGATCTTGCAATTGGCTGCATCTTTAACAGAAGAGGAAATACCAGGATTCATGGAATTTCTCAAGAACAATCAAATCAGTTTCACATGGTCCTATGTCGATATGCCTGGCTTGGATCCAGATCTCATCATGCATCATCTATCTATTATGCCGGGGGCAAAACTTGTAAAACAGAAACTCAGAAAAATGCATCCACATGCTACATTATTGGTTAAAGAAGAACTAAAGAAGCTTTTAGATGTTGGATTTATTCGGTCTATCGACTATGCAAAATGGATCTCCAATATCATACATGTTTCAAATCTAGACAAAAGAATTAGAATTTGTACAAATTTCAGAGATTTAAACAAAGCATGTCCCAAAGATGACTTCCCTTTGCCAAGCATCGATATGATTGTTGATTTGACTACTCGACATGCAATGTACTCATTGATGTATGGATTTTTAGGATACAAACAGATAAATATTACACCAGAAGATCAGGATAACACAACATTCACATTTCCTTGGGGTACCTACTGCTAGAACGTAATGCCTTTTGGGTTGAAGAATGCAGGAGCTACATACCAACGAGCAATGACAACAATTTTTCATGATATGATGCATACATTCATGGAGGATTATGTTGATGACCTCCTTGCCAAATCTAACACCAGGGAAGGACACATAGATATCTTATCTAAAATTTTCAGAAGAATGGAATAGTTCAAAGTAAGACTTAATCCAAAAAAATGTGTTTTTGGAGTGAAATTTGGAAAATTGCTAGGTTACATTGTATCAGAAAAGGGAATTGAAGTGGATCCAGCTAAGGTACAAGAAATTATTGATATGCCACCACCAAGGAACATTAGTCAATTATGCTCCTTGCAGGGATGGTTACAATCCATTCGAAGATTCATTGCTCAACTGGTGGAATTTTTTTTACCATTTACACATCTCTTACACAAGAATATTCCATTAAATGGGAGGAAAAATGTGAAGCAACATTTGATTAGATAAAACAGTATCTCATGAAACCACTAGTATTGATTCCACCAGTGTAAGGTGCACCTCTCATATTGAATATTTCTGCCACAGAAGTGTCCCTAGGAGCATTATTGGCACAAGAAGACAACTTAGGAAAAGAGTGAGCAATTTATTACATTAGTAAAACCTTGAAGAGTCACGAGATTAATTATACCTTCATTGAAAAATCTTGCTTAGCAGTGGTGTTCACTTCTCAAAAGTTACGACACTACATGCTAAATCATACAGTAAAGCTTGTGGCTAAGATTGACCCACTCAAATATCTTCTAAGTAAGGCAACCTTAACTAGTAGGTTGGCTAAATGGGTTATAATCCTAAGAAAATTCGATATTCATTATGTGGATCGAAAAGCTATCAAGGGACAAGTAATTGCGGATCAGTTAGCAAAAGCACCAATGCCAGCATAACACCCAATACACATTTATTTTCCTGATGCTGATGTATTCACAATAGTTATCCATTAGTCATGGGCTCTCTACTTTGATGGTTCCTACACTCAACATGGTTTAGGAGCAGGGATTCTTTTTATTACACCTCAAGGACATACAATTCCAAAATCTTATCGGCTAATGTTTCCTTGCACAAATGTACCTGAGTATGAGGCATTAGTAATTGGCATAAAAATTGCAGTAGACTGGAAAATCACAGAACTTCAATTTTTTGGTGATTCGCAAATTGTTAGAAATCAAATCAATGATGAATATCACACTAAAGATGACAAGTTGATACCTTAAAAAATAATGGTGAATGATTTCAAGAAATACTTTGTTAATATCAAGTTCATACAAATTCCACGTACTGATAATAAAGCAGCTGATGATATGGCTACAATCGCCTCTCTACTCCAATAAACAGAGAATCAAACACAGTATGATTTCCTAGTGGAACAATTGTTTTCTCCTGCCTATGACCACCCAAAAACTCAAATCATTTGCCATCTAACTAGTTTTGATTCTCCCTTATATGGCCAAATTTACACTTACCTAAAGGATACTATTTTACCCTTAGACTTGTCTAGGAATCAAAAAAGAAATTTCATCCGTCAATCATCCTGTTACACCTTAATTGTCGATGTCCTATATCGGCGTGGTCTGGATGGTACCCTCCTTAGATGTCTCGAATGCGATGAATCTAAAAAGGCCTTACAAGAGGAACATGGTGGAATTTGTGGGACACAATCAAGTGGACTAACCTTAGCAAAAAAACTTGTTCGATTGGGTTATTACTGGCTGACCATGGAGAAGGAATCATTCATCTTTGTGAAGAAATGTGCAAAATGTCAGAGTCATGGGAATCTCATTCATGCTCCTACTCAATAATTTCAACCTTTCACCACAACATGTCCTTTTGCTCAGTGGGGATTGGATCTGGTTGGCAAGATACACCCATCATCTTCAAATGGACATAAATTCATCATTACAGCCATTGAGTATTTCACTAAATGGATTGAAGTTGTTCCCCTAGCAACTGTTACTGGCAAACAAATCTCTTCATTCATTTTGAACTATATCATCTACCGATATGGTATTCCCAATTCCATTATCACAGAGAATGGAAGACCCTTTAAAAATCAGGATGTTGATGAGCTATGTGAAAGATTTTGCAGCCAACACAAGTTCTCTATGCCTTACTATCCACAAGGGAATGGTCAAGCTGAAGCTTCAAACAAAAAAATTTTGAATATTTTGAAGAAGACAGTAAATGAAGCAGGTTGTGATTGGCATGTCCAATTAAATCCAACATTATGGGCATACAAAACAAGTATTTGCACACAAACAGGAGCTACCCCTTATGCTTTGGTCTATGGAGCAGAAGCTATTTTACCACTAGAAGTCGAGATTCCCTCACTTCAAGTATCACTAAAGGGGTTAATCAATGATGAAGACTACAAAATATCAAAGTTGCAAGAGCTGGAACTGCTTGACGAATGATGTCAACCTGCAGTTAACCATTTGAAGGGATATCAACAAGTTATGTCCCGCAGCTACAATCAAAGAGTCAAACCATGAAATTTTCAAGTGGGTGATTTAGTTCTCAAAGAAAACCCTCATAATCAACAGGATCAGGAAAAGAAAGGCAAGTTCAGACCTAATTGGTTGGGCCCTTTCATTATCATTGCAGCGTATGGATCAGGGGCATATTAGTTGTCAACTACAGAAGGGGACTTGTTTGAAGATCCAACCAACAACATTCATCTGAAGAAGTTTTATGCCTGAAAATATCAAAAACAATATAAAAAGTCTTGAAAAAAAATAAAAATACCAAAAAAAAAAACAGAGCAAAAATAATACAAA